>JAHRIG010000045.1:38587419-39019120 GCA_020311275.1 Eira barbara | reverse complement strand
GGGGGGAGTCCCCACGGCCTGCCCAGGACAGCCTGCCCACCTGCATACGCCAGTCCCCCCGCCCCGCCATCCAGGTGTGAGAGAACCCGCGCTGGGACTCAGACCCCAAGCAGAGTGGCCTTTGTTCTGACATGACCCGGGATGGACTCGCCATCCGAGGGCCTTGAGACCGTGTCCACGTGGTGACCAGCTGTTGCATTCAGCAAATTGGGGCACTTCGTGAGAACCAGGTCTGTTCTGGGTGTGGGGACGCTGCCGTGAACCCAACCAGCAACCCACAGCGCCCCTTGACCGGCATCTGGTAGACAGAGAGGGAACCCCTGCATCACCAGGGGGGTTGGTCTCCTTCCCAGGAAGTGACCCCATGGCTGTGGACCTGCTGCTCCTACAACCAAGGGCGCATGTGTCTGGGCATCAGTAATGCTGAGTTCTCTACACTCAGCAGTGCCCCGGACAGCAGGTGAACTAGAAGCTTCCGCTTCATGTGGTTATTACTCAGGGGCTGAGTAAGCATGTCTGAGGCTAGGCAGCATGACGGCCGCCCCACGGTCTGCACAGCCCTGGACACATTTGTCACCCCCACCGCCCCCTCTCTGGGCGGGCCGTGTGCGCACCCCAGGGGCACCACCCGACCCCACGCTGCACGGGGCACCCGGCTGGGCTCCACAGAGGCGGCCTGGCCTGGTGTTCAGGCCTCTGGCGGCCTTTGTGTGGGTTTGCAGCGCCCTGCCTGCCCCCCCGCACCAGCTCCCCTGCTGTCTTAGAGCCTCCGTGGTGCTGCATGGAAAGGCGGGGCTGGCAAGGACTTTAAACATCCCCGGAGAGGGTCCACCTCACCCTCTGCTGTCGTGACACTGAGCGCCTGTCTGAGGGACATCCTTCCTGGGAGGGCCACTCACCGTCCCCTCAGAGTCCCCGGTAGCATGCCCACACACTTGCCTGGAGCACAGGCTCCAGCCCTGGCCCAGGGGCTCCACGTCCAGCCCCCACCAAGCCCTCCGCGCCTCCTTCCTGCCTTTCCCCCTCTTTTCCAGGCATTCTGGCTATCTTGCTGTTCCCCACACAGCACTGACCCTGGGATCCCCTTTGTCTGGGCCTCTGCCCCCTGGTCTCCCCAGGGCTCCTGGCCTCCATCCCCTCCCTCAGAAGGCCTCTGACAGCAGCCCACTCCCTCCCCCTGCATCCGGGCTGCGGTCTCCTCACTGGAAGGCTTTGCTTTCTTTGATGGATCTTTTTATTACCATGCAGTTAGAGCGTTCTCACTGTGTCTTTATTACCATCCCGCGAGTCCGCGTGGGCATGTCCGCTGGGCTGTCTTCCCTGAGCCAGCCCGCCTTACCTTGCCCTGGTCCCGGCTTCTCCATCGGTACCTGTTGCTGGCGGGCGCTCAGCCGTGTGCGTGTGTGTGTGTGTGTGTGTGTGGCTTGGGAGACCCCCGGGGACCGGGTGGAGAGCCCTGCAGGGGAGCGTGGGTGTGAGCCCCACTGCCGAGCACGAGAGAGCAGAGGGCTGGTCTCGGAGGACTCGTGCCCAGCCGAGGGGAGCGCTCTGCATCATCGGACGCGTCCCGGAACGTGCACGTTCTAGCCCTTGTATATGTCCCAATCAGTGTTCCTTTCAGGGCAATTTTTATTTATTTTCAGTTATTTTATTTTATTTTTCATCCTGGCGCGTGCCTTCATCCCCCACCCGTTTCCACTGTCCCCCCGCCCCCTCCCCTCTGGGGACCAGCAGGGCTCTCTCTGCTGTTAAGGGTCTGTTTCTCCGTTCGTCTCTCTCTCTGTTTTCCTTTGCGTGTTTGTTTTGCTTGTTACATTCCACACGCGGGTGAGATCATTAGGGCGATCTGCAGGAAGTGGATGCGCCCTCAGAGCACACGATTTTAGCCAACAGGCTCCCGGTCAGTTTGTAGGACAACCTGCCCACACCCAACTGCGTCGGATGCGTGTGCTCCGTCTTCGTCCGGGGGTGGCTCTCCCCTCAGCCTGTTTCTCCGCGTCTGTGCTCAGCTGCCTGCGCTCGCCGAGGGGCACGGGGTGACCGCACCCCAGGGCTTGGAATTCCTGCTGGTGCTGCTTGGCCCGGCGGAGCCTCGGCCTTCCGCCCACATGTCCCGGGGTGTCCTGTCACGTGCAGATGAGCAGATGTGTTCGGTGTGTGTTTAATCAATCTCGGTCTTTTCTCGCCGTCTCTACACATTTAAAAAAGAGCTGCCCCTGGTGCTTTGTATGGATCCCACGGCTGCTGCCTGTGACACACAATGCCCATCGCAGCGACTTCTCCTTCTCGGAGCCTCCGTCCTGTTGAGGGACTCGCCTCCCCGAGCTAGCCGTGGGGAAGGGGCAGCCCCCAGCCCTGCAGCCGGGATGGTGCCCTGCCCGGCTCTGAGACCAGATGCACCCAGGTGCCTGTAGATTCTGGGTGAGTGAGTGAGGACGGGCCCCGCACCAGGAAGTAGTGAGGTCTGATCCAGGGTCTGTGGTGTGCTCGGGCCACAGCTGTCCCAGCCCGTGTGGACAGCAGGTTGGGGCAGGATGCTCGTGGCTGCCGTCGGCAGCTTCTCCAGCGTCCCGGCCTGGTGTCCGTCCTCCCGAGAGTGCTCCTGGCTCCTCACCCCTGCCTGAGCCCCAGGACCATGAAGGGATCTCGGTTCTCCTTCGGTCAAGAGCTGCCCCAGGAGTTGTTGCTGTTTAGAAAATGTTTTTACTCCTCAAAATGTCAGGTGGTTTTTCTGATTCGAGGGGTAACTGTCTGACTTACAGCGTGAGGGCGTCCCCCCGTGTGGCTCTAGAATCAGTGTTCCCGTCCCCGTTCCCAGGAACACTGATTCTAGAGCCACACAGGGGACGTGTGTCCGACTGTGTTGGCGAGGAAATGTGCAGTGTGCTGTGCAGTGCCCAGCCCCCCACAGGACTGGGGCCCCTGCGGGGCAAGAATGAGCACACAGGCCTGGTTTCCATAGTTCCCGTCTGGGTGGCAGAGCCCTGCCAGCTCCTTGGACGCCGCCGTAGGGACAGCGAGTAGGCAGGCAGCGCCGAGAGGTGGCGGGCCGCCTACCACACCGCCTCTGCGTGTTCCGGGGGGATGGGCACGGCTTTGGCAGCGGCCGCTTGTCTGCTGTGTGTGCTCTCGGCCCTTCTGCCCTCGCTTCCTTTTCCTGGAAGGATTTCATACATGATATCACTGCGTTCCCAGGCAGTGTTCTGAGCACAAGCTGCTTTCTCCACCCCCCGTCTTGCCTGTCACAGATTCCCTCTGTAAGTCCTGGGAACAGGGACACAGAAGGCCAAGTGTCCATTGTGTGTGTGTGTGTGTGTGGAAGTCCGCGGACAAAGGCCCTTTCTCCCCGCGGGCCCTGCTCAGACTCTCCCCGCTGTTCCCTCCTCCTGGCGGGCCGCTGTCCAGGAACAGACGGGAAGACTCGTGGCCTCGGCGGCTCAAGGAGGCCGCTGGACTGGAGAAAAAGAACATTTCTTGTTAATTCCCTACCATTTGAGTTGGCAAAGAGTTTTGTTTGATGATGCTCGCTGTATTTTTTTCAAAAGAGGCGCAGGTACGAGTGATCTGTCACTAGAGACATGGCAGTCTTTGATTCCCGGCCCTGAAGGATGGATGCCCCCGCCCCGTCTGTCTCTGTCTGCCTCTGTCTTGGTCTCTAGCTGTCTCTCGCCATCTAGTTATTGATCATTTATTTGGCACAGTTCAAAGGCCCCTGTGCTTGGTTTTCGTGTGCCCGAGATCCAGGCTCTCGGAAGGGAGAGATGGCGCAGCGGCGTCGCGGCTGTCGCTCCAGCAGACGTTGGGTGTGTCCTGGGAGAGCTGAGGAGAGGACGCGGAGCCACGGCTGGGGGTGGGGGGGCACAGATGTGAGGACCGCCCGCCCCGGGCAGAGAGCGGGGGCAGGATGGACAGGACAGGGCCTGAGAGTCAGGGGAGGCTGCCCTGATGCCCCTTGGATTGTGAGCCAGACTGGAAGGAATTACAATTACAAATCAGAGTGGAAGAATAGAAACCATCCGAGCTTAGCCCAGGATGTGAGGGTAGATGACTGTCACGTGTGCACACACACTCACGCACACACATGTGCACGGTGGATGGTGACACACGTGCACATGGCACAGAGCGGACAGTGCACACATACGTGCATAGATGCACACACGGTGGACAATGGTCACGTGTGCAAATGCGTGTGTGCACACTCACACTCGCAGTGTGCACCCTGGCCTGCAGGCAGTGTGTGTTTCTTACCATGGGTGTGCAAACCGTCGAGGAGCCGCTGCTGTCACAGCAGAGACCCCCCTGGGCCGGGTGGCAGGGGTCTGACCCCTGCGCTGCCTGCCGTCGGCGTCCGTCTGTCTTCCCTCCTCTCCGGACCCGGAGATGTGCTCCAGCACGCCTCCCAGTCTGCCGGTGAGGATGGAGGCTGCTGTAGGCTCCCTGGAGCCACAGAAGCAGCAGGAAACATCTATTTCTAGAAAGCGGTTTCTGAGGAGGTGCTGGTGGCCACATCATGGGGCTGGGACGCCGTGGGATCCTGTCCTGCAGGCTGGAGGCCCGAGGCCAGGCGTGCGGGTCGAAGGCCCCAGAAGCAGGCGTCTGTTGGCAGAGGATTCGTGATCCAGCCGAGCAGAAGGGCCCCCGTGGATGGTGTGCGTCCTGCCTGCGCTGGCGACCGTCCTCACTCATCTCTGATTCAGTGCTGGGCCCTTAGGGAAATGCCCTCAGCCGTACCGCGAAATCGTGTTTCATCTGGGCGTCCTGTGGCCCAGTCACCTTGACACGCAAACCAACCACCACGGAGGCAAACGGATGACGGGACCACAGCGGCTGCGGAGCGGCCCAGGGACCCAGGCGAGCAAAGCTTGGCTGCATGGCCCACCGGGTCCCACGCCGCTGTGGCTTCGTCAGCTGCTGCTGTCCCGCTTCTTCCTTCTGAGTGCCACGGACTGTGCCACGGGCTGTGACTGCGGACACTTGCACATCCGGGCCCCGCCCCTGACTTGAAGCGGTCGTGAGGGAGGTTTTGTCTTCTGTTTCCGTCACAGTCCAGTTGACCCTGAGGCCATCAGTGCTGGCTTTGGGGTCTGGATTCTCACGGCAGGACGGGTAGGCAGGATGCTGTGCTCAGCAGGGCCCTGTGACCCCAGGGTCGCCTCAGAATGGTGAGGACCCCGTGGCCCGTGGCGGGCTGATCTCCTGCACTACCACCATCTGCTGGGCAGCACGGGACATTACACTCTGGGGACAGACGGCGACACTCGGGACACTGAGTTAGGTAAACAGCAAAATATTTGAAATGACGTTACAGCCACTGTAAAGTAAACCAGCACATGTCATGTATTTTCAAATTCTCTTCCATACATTTCATATTATTTTAAATAGCATCATGCGACAAGTGCTTGTCAACGAAGGCACGGAAATGCATGCTTCTTTTCAGAGGTAATGCATGTCCCGGGATGGGTGACCTAAGTCCTGGGGCGACACGTGTTTGTGATAATGATCTAACACGAGAGGGGCCCCTCCGTGTGTGCCTGCGACAAGGGATTGGAAGTCATTCTAGTGGGTGAACGTAAGCGGATTCCTTTTGAAAAAGCCCAGCTGTCAGCCTCCGGTTATTAGAAATAGACCAGAAAACTTATACCCGGTGCGGGCGATGTAACAACCAGCCGGAGGGGAAGCCTGCACAAAATGTTACTTCCCACAGCCAGTGTCACCGAGTGTTGAGGAAGACAGGCCTGCGTCTCGTTCACACCCAGCCCCGGAGGCTCCTGGGCGCCTTCCCTGTCCCCAGCACAGCACGGGTCACCAACAGTGGTGGCTGGTTCGTGTGGATGATCGTGGGTTGTGTCTCGCTGTGGCCCCTCGGAGGGCGTTTCGAGGCCAGCCTAAATCCAGGTCCCCTGTCCTCCAGTCCTCGTGCTGCAGGCTTTTCCTTCACGGCCATCCCGGCTCCGACGGCTGACCCTTCTGCCGTGTGGATGACACTGAACTGAGAGGGTCGGTACCCAGCAGGGCGTGTGCCCGAGTCCTCCCGGGAGAGGCACGGCTGGAGCCTGGTTGGGGGGCGGTTGTCAGAGTGGAAGGCTCTCGGGGCAGCTGGCCCGGGCCCCTTGCTCTCCTGGAGGCTGAGCCAGGCTGCGGTAGGGCCGTGAGCTGTGTGAGCCGGGCTTAGCCCCGGGGCCGCCGGCTCCCCAGTCTGTGCACGGGGAACTCTTGGGTTAGTTTTTTCCTGCTGGCATCCTGGGTGGCCTTTAGCAGGAAGACCTGTGAGTTTTGACAACGCCACTGCCTTGACGTGAGTGAGGAGATAAAATGGACGACCTGTTTTGGGGTAACACCGACGGCATGACTTGACCGTTTCAACCGAATTTTGCTGCTGGAAGAATCGAGGGAACAAGCCAGCTTTTCCCTTTGCTGCAGGAATAACCAAGCGGGGACATGGCCCCTGGACCGCGCGGTGCGCACGCGGGTGCTAGCGCTGTGTGAAGGAGGCAGGCTAGTGGCGTGAGTCCGCAGGCTTGTCCGAGTTAATTGTGCTGCAAAAGCAAGCTAAGGTTTTCCCTGAGTGTGTGTGTGTGTGTGTAAATTTGCATAAATTTGTGTGCATGCGTGTGCGTGCACGTGTGTGCATGCACTCTCAGGTCACATTCTGAGTGTCTTACAAGTCCTGATCTCTAAGTACTTCCACTTGAAATTGTCGGGTACACATTCACACGCACCGGCAGTTCCGCCCTGTCGTCCAAGCTCGATGTGCCGAGGAGAAGCTCACTTGCTGGGTGGAGCGCGGCTGCTGGCGGGGAGGACGGCGGCCAGAGCCTCCCGGAGTGCCCGGTGACCGTGTCCGCAGACGGAAGGACAGCACTTTCCCCCTCGGCTCCGGGGGTGGAACCCGTGAGTCAGCCCCTCCCACACACTCCCACGTAGAGCGCATAGTCTGTGCCTGAGAAAACAGGCACTTTTAGTTGACTGTTCTTTTAGTTGAACATGTTTTTGCATCTACAACAGAAAAGAAATAAAACCCCCCAAAATACCACCCAGTAATTGAGATAATCTAAACCAGCAGTCAGCAAACTCTTTCTGGAAAGGGCCACATAGTTAATATCTTAGGTTTGGGGGGACCATGGGTTTTTCTTTGCTTATGTTTGGTTTTGTTTTTATGACCCTTTAAAACTGTAAATGCCGTTTCGACTAAGGGCTGTGTGCAAAAAAACCATGTCCGGATTTGGCCCCAAGTCAAACCCGTCAGTCTGTGCACATCTCCTCTTTTCCCAAAATAGGGAAGTCCCGCAGATGAGGGCTTCCAGTGCAGTGGGCCATAACCCATGATCGGTAGCTCATTAGGACGTCACGGAAGTCTTAAAAAGTTCACCCCAAATAAAACCAATTTTCCATGAACTTCATGAAGCGACATTTCTATAGAATTGGGGTCATTTGTGACTTTCTTTGCTCATTTTTTTTTTCTCTTGCAGATTTCCCCCTGGAGTCACTTTCGTGTCTGAATCACACCCGTCAGTACTTTCTGCTGGTGGCAGAGTCTCCGGGTTTCTGCTTGTTGAAAAACCAACAACATTGCCTTCGATCTGGGGAGAGATGCTGTCTGGGTATCAGAGACGGTCCCAGTGGGGCGGGCACCCCCCACCCCCAACGCCGTGTCACTGCTCTGGGGCAGCCAGGGGACTGTGCGCCCCCTGCCCCGGACTCCCTTCTGCCTTCTTGGCAGGTTTTTCTTTCTTTGCTTTCCAGATTTCTTTTTCTTTGTGTGATCGGTTCAGGTGTGCATTTCTTTGTGCATCTTCTGCTTGGAATTTGCTAGGATTCTGGAATCTGTGGATTTGGTATCTTTCATCAATTCTGGAAACATTTCATTGTCTTTTCACGTTTTGGCTCTGGGTCACTCTCTAATAAAGCATATTTTAGAATGTCTTACTCTCTGCTTTTTGTAGCTCTTACGTCTTTCTCTATATTCTTAGTAATTTTTGTCTCTGGATCATGAATTCTGATTTATATTCTGGATCTTGCATTGTGCCAAAATCGGCAGTTAAATCCCTGCATTTTGTTGCTGATTTTGGTGATTTCATTTTTGTTTCTAAAAGCTCTGTTTATTTACTTTAAAAATCTGATCCGCACCTATTTATGGCTTCCTGTTTCCTTAGACACCTTCAGGATCGTCCTCTATTTATTTCAATGGGGCAGCATGTATTCGAGCTCTGTAAGGGCTTCCTGGAGCTATAAGTCACGCACTGTACGTTCACCTGTTCAAAGCATAGGGTTCCCTGATTCGCGGCACCGTGGCTGGGCCCCCATCACGGGGTTTCTTGTAGCATGTCCTCGTCACCCCCCAAAGCAGCCCCGTCCCCACCAGCACTCCCGCCTCACCGTCCCTCAGCCCCCCGGCCGCGAGTCACCCTCAGCCCCTTGTGGACATTTCACTGAGTGGAATCCCCAGCGCGTGGTCTTCCCGGCCGATGCCCCGCATTTCACGGTGCCCGTTGCCGGCTGGCGGGACAGTGGAGCTGCCCCTCCATGGGCGCCCCGTGCCGTGCTGCTGGGGTGTTCCTGCACCGGTTTTGCATGGATGCCTGTTTCTGTCTCTCTGGAGCGTGCGCCTGGGAGTGGAGCTGGGGCATTGCTCTGGGCTTCCCGTGTGCAGGACCTGATGTTTCCCGATGTGTGGCTGTCGCTGGAACGTCCATCAGCAGGGGTGCATGAGGGCTCCAGGTTCTTCCTCCTGCCTTTGCCGTCACTGCCCTGCAGTGCGTCTGCGGGGCTTTCCTTGCCGTGCGATCCGCGTTTCCCCAACGGTGGTGCTGGACGCACGATTGCATCGTGATTCGTCCGGTGGGCGGTGACGGAGGTCTCTGCGAACCTGCTCTCCGGTCCTTTGTTCCTTACGCAGGGGCCGTTTTCACGGGTCATTCCTTCTCTTTGACGACAGCCTAGTATTGTATTTGGAAGATCCCCTGAAGGGAAAACTCTTTCCCGCCCATTGGGTTCCTTTTCCAGGGATCATGGACATTAGTAGGGTTCATGGCGTCTGGTGGGTGCGCCTTTACTCCGGGGGCGTCCTGGCACCAAGCTCGAGCCTTAATCTTCCCCGGATGGTGCTGATGGTTCGCCCCTAGCTCTGGTCCCAGCCCGGGGTGCACCCCTCTGGATGGCTGTGGGGAGGTCGCCCACCCGACCCCCCACCTTCCCTCAGCCATGGGAGTTTAATTTCCACCTCTGAAGTGAGCCCATCAAATCAAAGTTGTTCAAGGAAAACTGGTTCCATGTTCACCTTGTAGGACTTCATTATTCCTTTCTGTTTCAGGCTGGTATTCCTTATGGGACTCTGCATCAGTTTTCAGTGTGTGTGTGTGGGGGGGGTGGGGGAGAGTTCCCAGACCCAGCAGGAGGTAAAACACAAGATCAAACGTAAAAACCAGACCTGGAGAGAGCGTTGTTGTAAGGAACTTCTCCCACAGTTGTAGGGGTTTGGCAGGTCCTAAATCTGTAGGGTGAGCGGCAGGCTGGAGCCCCAGAGAGAAGCTGCAGTTTGAAGTGAGCCACTGGCAGAATTCCTTCTGAGGAAGTCAGTCTTTTTTCTATCAGTGCCTTCACCTGATGGGATGAGGCCCACCCACTCCAGGCAGGGTCATCTGCTTAATTCCAAGTCTACGGATTTCAGTGTTAATCCCATCTAGAAAATACCTTCACAGCAACGTCTACACTGCTGTTTGATCAAGCATCTAGGTGCCATGGGATGGCCAAATTGACACATTAAAGTTAACCATCACAGTATATACACAGCATACATGTGCCTTCATATATTCCAAAACTTATTTTTGGTGTAGGAGCTGTTACAAGTGACTAACCTGCCATTACTAGACTCGACATTTTTTACACGGATGCATTTCTGGTTAGATACTGTGACTGTGACTAGATGGAACCAAGTTAGGATTAATATAATCTTTTTTCCAAAATTGCAAAAGATTGTTGGCAACACAATTACTTAAACGTGTTTATAATCTTTTCCCTCTGTCATATAAAGCGGTTTTGGATTTCTTCTCAAAGTTATTGATATCGATAGATTTTTCCCCTTAGATGGTCAAGGAAGGTTCCGATGGCTTGCAGCGCCACCTAGTGGCTACTGGTCAAAGTCTCCCTTCGGCAAGATTCCCAGGGCCTGGAAGGGTCAGAGCTTTCCAGGAGGCTGCCCAGCGCTGCTTGAGGTGTGACCCGGGGTCCCCAGGAGACCTCCAATAGCTCTTCGGGAGGCGAGGGGTCAAAACCATTTTCATAATACTCGTGAGATCAGTGATCATTTCAGTGATGTGAGTGTTTGGGGCCGGGGGAGGAATTGGACGGTTTGCACGATCCCATGTGTGAATTCCAGGCTCCGGGAGGGTGAGGGCCCGGCCACAGTGTGGGAGAGAGCTCAGAGGCGCACCGTGGCTGGGGTGAGAGCGCTGCTGGCGTGGTTTCGGATTCTGAAATCGGGGTCGTGGCTCACCCTTGGGACGGCTGGGTGTGCGGGGGCCGGTCCACGGCTCCCCGCTGGCTTTCCTCCACACGCAGCCTGAGCTTGGACCGCCACAGCCGCGCGCGGCCCACGCGCCCACTGTCTTTTCTTGAGCTGGGCATCGGGGAGGTTTGCAAAAATGTGAAAGCTTGCCTCTCTGTTTTCTTGTTTCCAGAAATGTCATTATTTTTCACAGACATGTTGTTTGTGTTAACATCTAACAGGTCTTTCATTTTTGTTACTTTGTAATGAATCCGTAAATACGTATTGTAAAAATGTTCTGGCTTAAATTTCTAGTGTGGCAAGCGCGGGTAGATATGACCTACACGAATAAAAGCCGTTTGGGCATCAGTAATGTTTAAGGGTGCCGCGGCTCCAGTCGGATCTGACCCAAGAGCTCGAGGAAGTTTAGAGTGACGGGATGAGACTTGATAATCTCGGATAATTAAAAACAGCCTGTAATGTTGAATTCAGGAACTGGAATGATTTGAGTCAGAGGATAATAAGTATTGATTTATGGTTAATTTTTGATACTTTATACCATTGCATTTGTACATCAAAACAGTTCATGGCTGATCTTTTCATTTGTACTTTTCATAGGTTTAAAGCGGGTTCCGTTCCTGACTTGACGACATGTCTTAACCTCTTTCCTTCCTTTTCAACAACCAAATCAAAGAATACTTACTCAGTGTCTATTCTATGCCAGGCCCAGGGAGAACAGTGAACTCTACAAAGAGAAGGAGACTAGTTTTTGCCTCTCCCGGGCTGGAATCGTAATAACTTGTTTATGTGCACATTCAGACATTGCCCGGTTTTCTAAAATCACTCCCAAATTTAACAGGTCGTGTTGTAATTTATGAGTAACACAGCGCCCTTGGGCCTTAGGCACTGGGATCTGCAGTTTTATGCCCGACTGGCCGCGTGGAGAATTTTATCTAACTAGCCCGTCCATTAGCAGGATGCTTTGTCGCTGGTGTATCATGTGTATTTTCCCCTGCAGAGTCTTCTGTAACTGAGGAAGTTCTGTCCTCATAGGAGAAATGCTTTTAAAGAAGAATGACAGTCAGAGGCCCGAGTTTCGTGACGTGATCCGAGGGAAGCTGCCTGTAGTGTACAAGAGAACGACGACGTACAGAGCCCAAGGGGAAAAGAGGCAGAAAGACGTGAACTCAGCAAAAACACCATGTTTTGGAGACAGAACAGCAGCGTCACGGAGAGAAAGCCTCCCTTCCGTGTCTCATGTCTGTGCCTCGTGGCTCCTGGGTCACTGTTCCTCGCAGTGCACAGGGGTAAGGCCTTTCCGTTCTTGGATGCTTCTCGTGTGGGGATGACAGCTGGGATGTGTGATCGTGCTGTGCGGAGAAAAGAACCGGTCAGATGCAGACGGACAGGTCATGTGAGAGATTTATCATAGGAACGGGCCCCTGGTATTGTGGGGGCCGGGAAGCCCCCCGACCTGCCGTCCGTGAGCTGGATGGCCGGGCCAGCTGGTGCTGGAACTCCATCCGAGGCTGGAGGTCTACACCAGGGCAGCCATTCCTGTGGTTCTGTTACGGCCTCAGTGATTGCCTGATGGCCACCTGCCTTCCAGAAGGGGGTCTTTACTTAGTGTCATGATTCACAGACACCCCAGAGGTTGGGTTTCTCCAGCTCCCCCTGCTGAGCCTGGTCAGGCATCTGGAAACTACCCTCCCGGGGTGACAGTAGGTACCTGCCTATGACCCCAGGGTATTTATTAATAGGTCCCAGTTTGGATCCTAAGTTGTATAGGCCCCACATTCCAGCAGAGCCACGGACATTGGGAGGTGAGATAGATCTTAGCGACTCATTTGTTTGGCTACTCTGTTCTCCCTGACTTTAATGGGTTAGGAACCTGCACTCCTGTGTTAGCCAATGTCACAGAGCTCATCGAGGTCAGTCTTTGGGGTGCAAGCTTTGACCATCAGTCCTGTACCAAATATATGGCCATTTATTTGTTGTTATTATCCGACTCTTCTAGTCAGTTTGCCGGTGGATGAATGAACAGCTTGGCAGGACGCGGTGGAGCCAGACAGACTTGCCGGGAGGAGGTGCACGTGCTGGGGACGCCTTTGACACAAAAGGCCCCTGACGGCAAGTTCCACTGCACCAAACGGAGCCGGAGAGTCCGGGAGCGGTGAGGACCCAGTGCCTGAGAGTGCGGGAGAGCCAGGCCCGGCAGCCGGGCTGGCCTCGTGCGAAGCCGGGGCACGTTGCAGAGCTTCACTGTCTGAGGACCACGGCGAGTGCTGTCTTGACCTTCCTTTAACCCTGAGAAGAAAATTCCTTCATCCCACATCTTTATGTGGGCCGCCAAAGCCGTGATCTTGTTGCGCAGGGGGAACTGGGGACAGCTGTTCACGGCAGGTCTTAAAGGTTTCGTGGGCCAGCAGCGGAAGATGAAGGAAAACCAACACCAGCAGACTCTTGATCTCAAGTCAGCGTGGAGTTTACCACCCCTGGGGAGATGTTTCCATGCCTTGTGCTAAGGCCCGGATCTTATCCCCCAAGCCCCCTGCCCCCCTACAGCACCTCTGGAGTGCGAGAGTCAGGCGGACCTCACGGCTGGGACCAGAAATGCCAGTGAAGACACTGGATTCTAGTGACCGTTCCTGACTCCTGTGGACTGAACACTTCGGCCCTGAAGCCTCTGCTGGGAGCCTGTCAGCTGACCTGACCCGTCTGCAAACGACCCCATCACTCACCCTGGGGGTTTGGCCACAGTCCTGTGCCGAACTGGACAATGGCCTTCACCTTGACCTTGACCCGGGAATCGCTTCTCCCTCGAGGCTAGAGAAGGGCTGGAAATCAAGATCTCTAAATTCTACCTCAAACTCCCTACATAGCCACGTAAGGCTGGATAGTTCTTTGTTTTTTTAAGTCTGTGCAGTCTTTGATTTCTGCACATGTGGGGCGAAGCCAGAGGACCAGGCAGGCGATTGCCACTGTTCTATCCAGTGCCACCGTTCTGTCCACCGAGAATCCTCAGTGGGGCTGGCCCACTTCCTATCAGCAGCGCCCCCACCCCGGAGCCCAGGGGCACGTGGCTTGTCTCCTGCTCGCAAGGGCAGGGCCGGCCCTGCCAGCCTCATGGACTCGCGTGCCCTCCGTCCTTTCTTATTTTATTACAACCACCATTCTTTCAGGCACATGGCTGGGCCGCATTGTCCATAATCTTGAAGCCATTAAGGGCTTTCAGAATGGAATCCTCTTGGCACGGCCGGCCGCGGCTCTGGTGCCTGTTTCCTGGATCCTGTCCTGCGCCCGGCAGCTGGTGACCCCGTCCCGGTGCGGTAACGCTCCCTTCCCCGGGCCTGAGCGTTCCGGATTGAAATCGTAGCATATGGGGGCTTAAACCAGGATCATGTCATCCAGACTCTCGCTTTACAGATGGGGAAGCCAAAGCCGGGGCGGTCGGACAGATTCTGCCTGGGTCACGAAGCTTCGACAGCAGATTAGCGAACTTAGCGGCCAGGCCTGGAGCCCGTGCCCTTGATGCCTGCCCCGGGCGCTGTGGCCAGATCTCAGCGGCGCTAGCCTCTTCGAGATTACTTAATGACATCGTCGAGATAAACTTCCCATTAATGGAGGGCTGCGTCTGTAAATAGAAACCTCTAAATAGAATCTACAGGGTAAAAAAAGGCGCTTCTTGCATCCCTCCCCTGTGCAAGGCACTATTTCAGTCGGGCTCGGGGGTGGGTCTGAACCCACTTCTGTATCTACACAAGCCTTTGGCCCCGGGTACGGTCAGTGTACAAAAACGGCAGGAGGGTGGTTCTGACCCGCGCAGATGGGCAGTTCTCACAGGCTTAAACAGAAGCATGGAGATAGCGTGAAGGGCCGCATTGCACGCTTTTAGGAGATCACATTGTAATCTTGTTGTAATAGATAGAGTAACCAATAGAGTTGACACACCGTGTTCTGTGGGCTTCGGGTCTGCGACCCAGCAACCCAGCAGTTCTGTCCGTCGCTCATGTTCCTCTGGAGGTGAAGGGAGACGCGGAAATGCACGGGTGCCCGCACAGCCCGAGTGACCTCACTCTTAGCTTTCCCTCCACACACCCGGGTCTTCATATCTCCCGGGGGTTTCCTCTCTGCTGGGACATGTCTGTCCTGTTACTGGACCAGAAGAGCCTTGTGAGTCACAGAGGAGCTTGTCCCTGCTCAGTCCGTGGGCTCTGCGTCTCCACGGTCCTGGCCTGTGGCTCCCAACACCCCCATCTCACGGAGGGTCACGGTGGAGGTCGCGCAGGGCAGAACGCACATATGATACCTGCGAGGCACACAGCTCGGGCCTCCTGCCAGGTTTCCTAGGCTATGTTTTGATCTGCAAAATATGGAAAAACTTCGGGCTCCGTTACAGAGACATTGAGTAACGCCCGAATACCAAGCAATCTCGTTGCTTTGAAGTTTGGGAGGACTCTCGGTTTTGTCATTCTCGGTTTCTTGTTAACGCAGACGCGGGCACGTTAGCGGCTCTGTCGGGCTTATTCACCCAGGAAGCGGGCGGTTCTGGAAATGTGTCTCTAGTCCCATGGTGCGGCCACGGTGTGGGCCGTGAGACAGATGAGCCAGGTGGTTGCCACACAGAACGTGTGGTTACCGCCGACACAGGGCTCTGGAGGAAAGAAACGTGGCTTTTGGGGTTGTGAATGGAGGGCCCTAACTTAACTCGAGGGGTCAGAAAAAGTGTCTGGGGAAACTGGTGGTTGAGGTGGAACTGAGAGGGGCTCACCAGGAGACGGGCTGCTGGTACGGGAGGTGATCCAGCGGGAGACCCTGGCGCCAGGTGGGGTGGTGTGTGGGACCGGGGTGGCTCTGCAGGGCAGTTAGGCGTGACCAGGTTTGGAGAAGGTCCAGCCACAATGCTGAGCCTGTGGGCAGAGGCAGTGGCAGGTGAGGGTCGGGGGTGGCCTGGTGCTCTGACACCGTGATGCTGCGTAGGAAGGAGGTGGCAGCTGCCGGGGGACCCAGCAGGGATGACGCTCGGGACGAGGGGGCTGAGGAGGGTGTGCAGGGCTGACGGCTCGGCCCCCCAGGGGCAGGGGACACCGGTGGGGGGAAGCACAGAGAGCCGGGGCCCGGCCTCGACCTGCTGAGTCTGAGGTGTGTGAGGACAGCCTCCCGCGTGGGCTGGTTCTGACCGATGGCAGAGTCACTGTGGGCCTCGGGAGGGAGGAGCGGGCCCTCCCGGCTGGTGGCTCGCGGAGCGCTTCTGACCCTGTGTGACCTCGGGGGTTTCTGCACAAGAGGGAGCAGAGTCCATGTGGGCCGTGGTGGGGGAGGGAGAGGGAAGGAATGTTGTCGAGTTGTTGAAGCTCTTAAGTTCTTACCATTGGTTGTATCTGTCAGTTCTAGAATTTTCCTTTCATCCTTTAAAAAGATCAATTCTAGGAGAAAATCAGGATAACTTTGAGTATGGCGATGGCATTTAGACATAGCATCAGACGTATGATCCGTGACAGAAATAATCGATCAGCTGGATTTCGTGACAACGAAAAACTGCTCTGGGAAGAACCAGCTAAAGAGGTTGGGCAGAAGGTCACAGTTCGCGGCAAATATTTGCACAAGACATTTGTGTTATCTAAAATATATAAAGAACTCTTAAAAACTCAACAAGAAAATGATAAAAACCTGATTAAGAAATGGGCTGAAGCCTCGGACACCTCCCCAAAGAGGGTAACAGATGACATGTGATGCCCCACGTCACGCGTCTTAAGGAAATGTAACTTAAGGCAATGGCGAGATGCGCCGCATGCCTGTGAGAATGGCCCAGGTCCAGAGGGCCGGTCACGCCGCGTGCTGGCGAGGATGCGGGTCGGCGGGAGACCCCGCTCGCGGCTGGCGGGTGCAGAATGGACCAGACACCTCGGAGGACAGTTTGGTGCTTTCTCGCAAAAGGAAACAGCAGTGACCAGCAGTGGTGCTGATGAGTTGAAAATCCATGAAAATAGGTTTCGTGAGTTGAAGATTTATGTTCACGTAAGAGCCTGCACATGGATGCTTACCACAGCTTCGTTCACAATTGCTGCAACTCGGAAGCCACCAAGATGTCCTCCAGTGGGAGCTGGGTAAGCTGTGGTCCCTCTGGAAGTGGAATATCATTCAGCCCTAGAACGAGCCATCAGGCTTTGAGAAGACGCGGCGGAACCTTAAATCCATGTCACAAAGTCAAGGAAGTAAAGAACCTCCTGTCTGATTCCAGCTCGGACATCCTGGAAAAGGCAAAACTACAGAGATGGGACAAGATCATTTGGGGGCGGTTGGAGGTGGGGGAGGGAGGGACAAGCAGGTGGCACCCAGGGGGTTTAGGGCAGTGAGATTGCTCTGGGTGACACCACAATGATGGGTATCTGTGATCACACGTTTGTGCGAATGCACAGAGTGTACGACACCAGGAGTGACCCTGGTGTAGACAGTGGGCCCTGGGTGATGACGACGGGCTCATCGGTGGTGACAAGGGCACCGTCTCGTGGGGGTGCTGGTGGTGGCGGAGGCTGTGTGTGGAGGGGCAGGGGCACATGGGAATGCTCTGTACTTTGAATTTGGCTGTGAACCTAAAACCGATCTAAAAAATAAAGTATTTCAAGAAGAATAAGGAGTACATTACAAAAAGTATCTATGATATTCTTAAAAAAAGTCCCATTCTCTGATGAAATTCCGCATCTTAGTCTTTTTTTCTTGAACAAAATCACGGCAGACATTTTAAATTGTATATGATAACTGCAGTGACTTGGGACTCTGTGAGCTTTTGGATTATTATTTTATCCTCTTGGTCCCTGCACTGGGTCAAATGGCTGCACACCCCCCCCTCCACCACATTCACGTCCCGTGGTCCCAAATAATGTGACCTCATTTGGAAATAAAGTCTTTGCTGATAGGATTACGGATTGTGCTAAGGTCATACTAATCACAGTGGACCCTAAACCCAGTGAGTGCCCTGAAGAGGGACGGAGAAGACAGACAAGGTGCTGTGAAGACAGACGGAGCCTGGAGTATGGGGTCCACAGCGCTGGAGAACAGGGGCCCTCAGAAGCTGGAGGAGATGTGGAAGGGTCCCTCCTAGAGCCTCAGAGGAGCACAGTCCCCTGGCACCCTGATTTTTGACATCTGGCCTCCAGAACGGAGAGGGATTAAGTTTCCGTTGTTTTAAGCCACCAAGATTGAGATAATTCATGACAGCAGCTGTGGGAACAAACGGTCTTCTTGCCTAATGAATTGTGCTTGAATGACTGAAGTTGTCTAAGAAATACTGGGCGGTTCTGAGTGAGGCTGGTCTCCTGGAGTCACCGTTTGCTCTCTGCTCTGGCAGTGCTCGGTGGTGAAAGTCGGCGCTGAGCCCCGGGCTCACATCTGTGCCCCTTTCCTTCATCCTGGCCTTGCAAATCCTGGATGCGTCCTCTGGCTCCAGCTCCAGCAGCCCCGTGACCTTGCTGAAAAGCTCCACTGTTCTCTCTGCTACTTAGAGCTGGTCTGTGTGTCTGGCCAAGAGTTGGACAATGTCCAAAGATGAAAAGCAGCAGGAAGACACAGCTCCCTCTAGGGTCTTTGTCCCTCACACCCTGGCTGCCTGATCTGTCTGTCTGTCTATCCATCCATCCACCTACCCACCCATATACCTGTCTATCTATCATTTATCTTCTCTCTCTTTTCTTATTTACATTTTATCTGAACTTTGTTGTTCTGTGTAAGAGTCTTGTCCTACCAGAAGCTGCCGTGTCGTGGACGGGAGAGTGACAGAGCCGGTCCCACGCACACCAGAGTAAGTCAACGTCCCTCATCTTGTATCCCGTATTACCCACGACGTAGAGTCCACGAGAGCATTAAAGCAAGCAGATGTCATGCGATGTAGTAGATGCTCAATAAATACTAATGTATGTATGTAAAGAATAAATTTTAAGATCTCTCTATATAAAGTTGAAGCCGAGAATTGCCAAACAGAGCCTCGCTTTGTAAACTCTGGATTTCTCCGCTGGCTCTGTGCACTATGAACTACTGTGTCAGGCTCTGCGCGCTATGAACTACTGTGTCAACTCAGGTGAGTTTCTCACGTCTCTGGCCTCTTCGTTTCTTGGGTACTTCAGGTGTCCTTTACTGAGTGCAGATCTGGGGAGAAGGCGGCAGGGAGAAGCCGGCAGGTGTGGTGAACCTGGAAGCCCGCCCTCGGCGACGGAAGTTGAGTGAGTCATACCAACACCGGCCTCGTGGGGGGCGCCAGAGTCTAAAATAAGGGCAGGCTCGGTCAAAAACGGAAAAGGAATTTAAGGAAATCTAGCATTTCTTTTCCTAACTTCTCCTGAAAATGTGCCAGATGTGGGAGGAAGTGTAAGTGGCAGTAATGTGAGTAGGTCAATGAACCCTCGTCTCCAAGCCATGGCTTTTTGTGGACCCGTGTTTGATGGACTCGGAGCGAAATACCAGGGAGGGTTTTTTCGTGTGATAGTCATCTGTTTCGTGGGTCAGTGGGATGAGTGTGACCTCAGGGAAGCATCGGTTGAATGTCTTGGGGATGAAAACGGGGTATTTCCTTTCTCTGAACAAGGTCAGACTCTCAGGATGGACTTTTCAGAAGGTTCCCACAGAAGGACGGTGACCTGGTCACCTCGCCCACGGGGGTTTCTCGAGGTTTAAACCACCGCTTCACAGTTCTGAGTACGGAATGCGCAGGTGCACATCTTTAGGACGCAAGGCGGTCGTTATGCTGCGATGGTGTTTGCTGAGCACGAGGCGGGTGTTGTCATGATGACACGCGTTCTAACACCGGGAGACCCGTCCCTGGACTCGTGGCCGGAGACGCTAAGGCCGGGTTGGTCCCACCATCTGTAGGTAGCAGGGCTTTTCTATGCTGTAAGAACACAGCTAACATCATCTAAGCGATGTAAGTCCGTTCGGGAAAGACAGTTGTCATAGGGTCTCACTCATTTGTAGAATTTAAGAACCAAAACAGAGGATCATGGGGGAAGGGAAGGAAAAGTGAAACAAGATGAAACCAGAGAGGGGACAAACCATGAGGGGCTCTTAGTCACAAGAAACAGTGCTGCTGGAGGGGAGGGCGTAGGGGCGTGGGGAAACGGGGTGACGGCCGAAGGAGGGCACGTGATGTGATGAGCACAGGTGTTCTATGCAACTGACGAGTCACTGACCTCTGCCTCGGAAAATACTGATGCTCTCGATGTAATCAACTGAAAGTAAATTACAAAACAACCCCCCCACGTAACACTCAATCTACTGTCTTAACACATTTTAAGCAAACGGTGCATTATTCCCTGTGTGCAGCTGCCAGGCAGGAGCTCCCTGGACCGTGCCCTTCCTGCGTGACTGACTCCCGGTTCCCACGGGGCAGTACCTCCCCGATTCCCCGCCTCGGCCCCCGGCAGCCGGTGGTCCATCTGCCTCTGTGAGCTGGACCCCTTCACGTGCCTCCTGCCGTGTGTCCCGCCGTGTGTCCCGCCGCGCCGTCCGCCAAGCCAGCTTCTTCCCCGGACATCGCGGCAAGGTCGGGTCACGCCGCAGCGTGCGGTAGGCAGCCTTCTGTTCAGGCCGAACACCACGTGTGTACACCGCGTGTTCCTTATCGGCTCGTGCACTGACGGACATGGAGGTCACGTCCGTGCCTCGGCTGCGGCAAGTCGTGATGCAGCGAACGTGGGGTGCCGGCATCTCCTTCAGATCTGCCCCGTTCTTTTGGATGAAGAGCCAGAACTGGGCTGGCCGGGTTACGCAGGAATGTAATTTTTAATTTTTTGAGGAGCCCCTGCACTGTTTTCTGGAGCGGCTGCCCCCGTTTGTGTTCCCAGCGGCCCTGCACGGGCTCCGAAGTCCTCGCGCCCACCGACACTCTCTGTTCTCTGGGTTTCTGCTGTGGTTTGGTCTGAGCCCTCCTGGCAGGGGGGAGGCCTAGCTCGGGCCATGGATTTGCATTTCCCCGGTGAAGAGCGGCCTTGAGCACCGTCTCCTGTGCCTGCTGGCCATCTGTGTGTCTTCCTTGGAGAAGTGTCTGTTTGGGTCCTTTGCCCATTTTTAAAACTGGACTGCTTTTGGTAGTGCACCTTCTGATTTAAGGAATGTTGGGCAGAAGTTGGGTATTTTAAGCAGATTAAAATGGGACTGGGGCCCAGGCTGCGGTACGGCTCTTTAGATAATCTCTGCTGGAGTTTTCCTACTGCAGGTGGGAGGCGTGAGGCGACCGGGGGCGGGCTGGCTCTGGGTGGGCAGCCTCAGCCCCCTGTGCTCCCAGGCAGGAGGGAAGGTGCTGAGACCCTCGTGGACGTGACGAGGTGGATGTGGCCTGTGTGGGTGGCGGCTCCTGGGGAGCGGGCTGAACAAGGTGGGGCCAGGGTCCCGTGTCCCGTCCACAGGCCCGGTAGGGGCATGTCTGGTGGGGGGTGGGTCATGTGTCCCACCCACAGGCTGGGGTCAGGCAGCCCCATCATACTGCAACCCAAATGCCAGGACCAAATTCTTCCAGGAGAAACGAATGCCGTCCACACCGGTGAGAACAGTCTAGGGAGAGTCCGGGAGCCGTGGTGCTGGGATAAGTGGGGTCCCGTGATTGGGACGTCTTGTGGACAAGGTCTCACCCCATGTCTCTGAGCGTGCCGGTGGTTTCCTAGTGGCTGGTGGGTTCCATGCACACACACACACACACACACATACACTCATGCAGTGCCCATGGCTTCATCTGCAGAGGACAGTCCTGGATGCACCGAGGTAGCCGAGCCCACACGGGTGGTGCAGGAGGGTCTTAGACCCAGAGGCGGTGATGCTCTCTCCTGCCAGGGGCCAGCTCTGCCCCAGCTCCTCGTCCTGCGGCTCTGAGTAGTGCGGCTGGGCCTGGCAGCCTCTCCGAGAGGTGGCGTCCCGGGAGGTGACCCCCTGCTTGGGGGAGGGGCTGGAGTGTTTGGAAATTTACCGTCAGGGATGTGAGGCACTCGTAGGTCTCTGGTCTCTCCCTGGAAGTGGGACTGTTTTGTCGGGAGAGGCTGGTTTCCTGGGACTCAGGTGACAGAGATGCCATTTGACAAGAGGTGGGGCCCTGTAATCGTCCCTTTGTGCCTGGAGGGGCCGCCCCTGTGGGCAGGGAGCAGTGGACCAGGATTCATGTTCGCCCGGGACCTCACCAGGGAGGGCAGCGCTGGCTTCCTTCTGGAGGGGTTGCTGACCAGCAGAAATAACATGCCGACGGCCTGTTTATTCGATGCCCCTTACCAAACTGGTATTAAATTAAATGCTGGGCCATTGGAGTACTAAAGGGAAGAAAACACAAAGTGAAAGGTAGCCCTCGATTCGGTACGCGGGGGACACTCAGGCGAGTCAAGTCAATGACTTCTGCTCTGTCTTTGTCGCGTTTTGCGGACACATTTGCTGACTCCTTCTGCTGGGCAGGTCCTTGGCTGTGTTCCTGATCTGCCACGTGTGCGAACGTGGTGAGTTTTTGGCACGCGGGCGTGGCATTTCCTCTGATTATCGCGACAAACTGAGCTGGTGTTACAGGTGGGGAGGATGGCGAGGTAGGCCAGCCGGCTGGCGGGCACACCCTCTTCACGCCGAGCTGTGGTTCGAATGGAGTCCTCTGGCTTCTGAGGTCTGGGCCACCCCACGCGGCCCCTCCTCTTGGCGCCACGTGCCTGGGTCCAGACCACGGGCACGCCAGCTTGTGTGGGACACATGTGCACAACGATGGGCACCCTGCGATCATCCGGTGGTTACATGCATGGGAAGCACATCTGTGCTATTAACTATAAATAAGATGGAACTTGGTGGCTGGACACGACTCCTCTTTTAGGAAAGGCCTTCCTGCTGAGTTAACCTCAGGATGAGACCAGTGAAAGCTTGAGAGTTTCCGGAGTAAAAGCAAAACCAAGAAACCCCCCAAACACACAACCTCCGAGAGTCGGGTCCGCCGGCCAGTACTCAGCAAACGGCACCCCAGAACTCGGGCAGCTCTCGGGCTCATCCAGAAGCACCAGCAAAGGGCCTGGGGACCCTCAGCTCGACAGGACTGAAAAGAAGGCTGAGAATTTGTGTGGGAGTGTTAAACAGAGTTGGAGGAACGTCAGGCATGGCAGAACGTCGGCCTTACGCGCCTGTCCTGGGAGGAGAGAGGTGCTCTCCGTGGGTCAGGATGGACACTTGGCACTTTCTGATTTTCATTTTTTCCAGCTCGTCGATTTTTCCCTCCTAAGATCAGGCTGATGACTGATGATGTAGGTCATGGATTTGGGGCGAGGCCGTCCCTGTGGCTATATATAGCATCTTCCCAGGCCATAAATGGGAGGGAGGGCTGGGCGTTTGGAGGGAGAAATAGCTCTGCTTTCTTCAGCCAGAGCCGCGTCGTGGGCGAGCTGGGTGAGGCAAGGCTGCTCTCCTCTGGGTCTTTTCCCTCTCTCTCTGGGTAAGTTTCTTTTCTCCTCTCCTTTTCCGATTTGGGGCTTTGCAAGAAGGACTAATGGCGTGTGCCGAGGCTGGGGCTGTCCCATTTCCTTGGTGGACCTGTTTCGGGGGAAGCGGGTGTGAGCTGGCGCGTTCCCGAAACACAGAAGGCAGCAAACGACTCGGCCTGAGTCTGTTCCTTGGACTGGATTTCAGGACTTGCTTTGTTTCCCGTGGTCACGACCTCCACTGCCATCACGTGCGGTCGCCCCAGAGCCCCGGCCCGTCAGCCCCAGGTCTGTGGTGGCTCCTGGGGGACCCCGAGCCCATGCGCTGAGGTCTGTGCTTTCCCGAGAGTCTGAGCCAGGAAGGCGCCCGCGGGGACAGTGCAGGTGTGAAAAGGTGTGAAATAGAACTGGGCATTTTCTGAAGAGAAGAGGGGTCGTTAGGTCATTTGCACGCCCTGGACACGGGTATCTGGGGGACACGGGTAGCTGGGCGACCAGGCTGCTCCCTGGCTCTACAGGCTTTCAGCTTGGAGCGACAGTGTCTCACGGCTGTCTTCTCGTCTGGGCTCTCCGAGGAGCTGTAATCCTGCAGAGCCACTGGGCTCGGTGACCCCGCTGGCACCTGGCGCCGTTCCCCGGGCCTTGGAGCTGTGCCTGCCGGAGGGCGGTGGGGCGGGGGCCGGGAGGCAGCGGGGTCGCTCTGCCGGGAGGGCTCCCTTTCCCACCTCCCGGGCACAGGCCTTGCTTCCCAGGCACAAGCGACCCAGGCATCAAAGAGTGAGTGAATTTTTAAATAAACCAGGTCCGGCTTCCGCTCGCAGAGAGCGTACGTGGAGCCAGCGTTGACGGAGGGACGCCGGTCGCTTACCAAAACGAGAGAATCTGGGGGTAAACCCTAACTGGTGGTGACGGCAGCTGTGTGGGTTGCTGGAAGGTTCTCCCGTCCAGGAAGCCACACATGATCTTGTCGCTCGATTGAATTTGATCCTGCTGGAGCGTCAGGGCAGAAGGACTCAGGGTCCTTGGGGGCCGGAGAGCTCTGTGTCTGCAGGGAGAGCCTCTGCCGCTCCTGCCGCGGCCCCGAAAGCTTGTTTGGAGAAGCGGGGCAGAAGTCGAGCTGCCGGGAACCAGGCGCCACAGCTTGTTGGCCTCCTCGTGGAGGACGACGTTTAGAGGGATTTCGTGCTCGGCGGTCGTTTCTTTTGATGCCGAGCAGTTCGGGAAAAGCTTTGGGGAAGGAGACCCCGGTGCAGACGAGCTTGGGCGGAGGCCGTCTGGGGTTCTGAGGGTTCAGTTCCCCGGGGGCTTGGGCCAATCATGTGCCCTCACATCCTTTCTCTCCCTCTCGAGAAGCCTTCATTTGGTGTGTCTGCTGACTGCGGCCTTTTTAGGTGTCCTTTATGAGGTGGCAGTCATGCATGGTCGCTGAAATGTTTCTGTGAATTAAAATCCTTGCTGGCGTGAAAGACGGGTGCGAGGGACCCGGCGTTGGGTACGAGCAGGTCCCGGACGCACGGCCCCCTGTACTGGAGGGTGGGCTCGCGTTTCCCGTTGGTGTTGTCATTCTGGGATGTGTGTGAAGCCTTCCGGGAGCCAGTGGGCTGGGTGCAGAGTCAGGAGGGCGAGGCGGGGCGCTGGCCCTGGGTCCCACGGGCCGGAGACCTGGGCGGATGGTTTCCTCGCAGGGCAGGCCGGCAGGGCAGCGTGAGCTCACACACGTCGAGCTGTGGAGCGGCCTCTGGTTTCAGACGAATGCCTGTGCCCCAGGCTGTCGCCGCCCGGCATCTGCTGAGTCCGCAGGGAGCCGGTTTCCAAGAGAGCTCCTCGCTCCTGGCCCGGGGAGCTCAGGGACAACGGGGGAGGCTCTGAGACCCGAGGTTCCCCGGTGGCCTGGACGTGGGCTCGGTTGTGTGGTGGGCCTGCTGCTCTGTTCGGCTTGCCCATGGCAGGGGCGAAAGCCAACCTAGGTAGGGGTGGGGGCTGGCGATGACACATTGGGCCAGGAGTCCCCTGTGTAGAAGACGTGAGCTTGTGGCTGCCTTCAGAGGAGGGGCTGTGAGACGGTCCCGTCCTCGACAGGCAGTGCTCCATGATTCAGGCCTGGGTGTCCCCTGGCAGGTGCTCTGCGTGTCCGTGGAGTGGGAGACGGGTAGGAACGAGGATAATCCCGTTGGCAGAGTCCCTGAAAGCTCCCGATGGTGATGGCCCTCAGATCCATCAGGTGGGAATAAGTGTAGGGACGTGTTCTGTGACTGCCGTGACCCTCACTGCCTTGGGTGGCGGCGGGGGGAGCTGTAGCAGGTGAACTGGCAGAGCGAGGAAGGCAGGAGCCCCGTGCCCTGGGCGCTGGCTGTTCCCGAGTGCTCGCTCCTCACACGGGTGGTGCTGAGGCCCCGCAGGCCCTCAGGCGCGTCAGCCATGGGCCGGGTCAGCGATCTAGTGAGGGCCGGTCGGCCGGGGCATCGGCCGGGCGCCGTGGGATGGTTAAAGGGGTCCCCGGGCTGTGAAGACAGCTGGCCTTCCACACTCAGAACAAAAGCACAGGCCCCTTGCGTGTGCCCGGCCCTCTTTTGGGGTGCTATCTCCCCCAGTTTAACCCTGTCGAGGTAGCCCACCCCGTCTTCTCACCTGGGCCATCTGCGGACTCTTCCCTTGGCCAGAAATGCGAACAGGTCCGAGGTTAAGTCAGTAAACGCAAGTGGGTGTTGAGGTGGGACAGGACCAGGCCACCCCGAGCGCCTGTGGGGGGTGCTTGGCGAGTTGATTTTTAGGAGGGAAAATTGGTTTTAGTGTGGCAAAGTATGAAAGGCCCAGAAGCAGAGGTCTGATGTCTTCTAGGTGGGTCAGCCCTTTCTACATGTTTTTAGGGAAATCCTTTCTCCTCTCTGGGGTCCTGTCCCTGCCCCAAGTATAACGGGTTTGGATAATCCCTGAGGATCTTTCCAAGTTCTGTGACCCCGTGCTTCTAGGAAATCACAGTCTGCAGGAAATGGGCCACCAGGAGTCTGCTCGGAGGGCGTTCTGTGGTTGCTTGGCTTTCTCACGGACACTCCAAGGGTTCTGAGCCGGGGCGGGGGTGGTGGTGCAGGGAGCAGGTGCAGGCTGTCCCACCTCAGGGCGGCACCTGCCCCGTGTCCCCTCTGGTCTGCATCCCTGTTGTCCCTGGCGCCGGGCCATGGGGCCTTAGAGTCACTTCTGTAAATTGGGCAGATTCTAATTTAAACACCAAGGACAAAAGTGGAGCTCAGATTTGGAATTCCTTCACTCCTTTCTTTCGGGAGTTGGTGATCACCGAGAATTAGGAATGCCGTCCATGCTGCATTTTAGAGAGACTTGAGTAAGCCAGGGAGCTGGCACCTGGTATATTTGGGGTGCGCACGGGCGGCAAACAGCCGGGTGTCCCGTGCCTGTGCTACTCCATTCACAGACCCCACGCCGCCCTATGGATGTCAGCCACTCCTCGTTTTCCGAGAATTTAACCAAAATGTGCTGGCTTGCCCACTTCCCCCCGGCTTTCTTGCTGGCCCCCGCCCTGCTCCCTGCCCACCCCTGCCATCCACGTCTACACATAACCAGTGAGATGTGATTTTTCTGCACAGTGTCCTGGAGATGAATTCCCTTTCCAGCTCCCCTTTCGAGCAGTGAAGGCCCCCGGCCCGCGGGGCAGACACGGAAAGCCCCCGTGTGCGGCGGCAGCCCTTCCTGACGGATCTCTTCTGGCGTCTCAGCATCCAGAGATCCCGTGTTTTCTGGCCTCGTCCCTTTGCTTGTGGGGATGCCTGCCCCTGCCCCGTCTCCACCGGTCAGCCTGCCCATGGTCAAGCTTCTTCTCGAGGTCACCTCCTTGGGGGCCTCACCTGGCGGCCCCCGTCCTGCCAGGTGTGCTCCCTCCTCTTCACTTCCTGGAGCAGCTGGGGTCTCCCTCGGCTCGTATCTTGTATTCTAAGTATCTGTTTATGTCTCTAGTCCGCGTTTTATTTTTGTCCTTATCACTCACATGGCTTTTCACGCTGCCTTGACCCAGCGGGTTTTCCAAACGTATTTGTTGAGCTCACGCTGAAAAGAATCATAGTCCAGGTTTCGGATTTTCACAGACACAAACCTATCATGATATCTGGTCCCGGGAAACTCGAATCTCGGGAATCTCGAAGCCCGAGATTATGTTCACTTGGACAGTGTTTCTCCCATCCCCCGTCCCCTGAATGAGCGTCGTTAGTGGAAGGTGACTGTCCCCCTTGGAACAGCTGGGGATGCCGGTGCAGAAAGTCCGGCAGCAGGACCGCATGTGCAAGGGAGCTCGGCACCGTCTGACTCACGCTTTGCTCACAGGTGCACATCAAGATGTCGCTGGTCGCTGCGCCCTTCTACCAAAAGCGACACAAGCACTTTGACCAGTCGTACCGCAATGTTCAGACAAGGTACCTTCTGGATGAATATGCTGCGAAAAAGTAAGTTGAAATCCAGCGTTCGGACCGGTAGATCTTTGTTCACGGGGTCTGGCATTAACTAGGCTTTACCTAGTCCCCTGCGCCCTGGCCATGAACTGGTTTGGGGAGGGTCAGGGATGGCACATTCCTAGCACCGGCAGGGAAATTCGGCTCTCCAGGTTGCCCAGCAAACTCCGTGTGGAGCGCTGCGGGGACCCTGGTGGATCCCAGTGGATCACGATAGATCTTGGTGGATCCAGGTGGATCCCAGTGGATCCTGGCAGACTGGCTCTGTGCCCCTCGTTTAGGTTATGAAGGCAAAGACTTTTGAGTAAGTGCTCCTTGTTGGCTCCTCTCCACGCAGCTCGCAGAAGCAGGATCTGAAAAGTCACCAGCGCAGAAGGGCAGCCAGGAGTGGGAAGACCGGGGGGTGAGAGGATTGTGGGGGCAAAGGGATGATTGCAGGGAGGCTGATGTCAGTAGTTTTGCTCCAATAACAGTAAATGTAGCAGAAAGGTGAATGTATCCCCTGCCTCAGGGGCTGGTGAGAAGCCGCAGGTCTTGTGCCAGCGTCTGAAGCCCGGGGTCCTCGGGGATGTGCCACACCTGCCCGGGGCCACAGATGCCTGCGGTCTCAGGGGCCTGTGAGCCGGCCGTGCTGCTCAACCGAAGGCAGTGCCGGGCGTGCCGAGCCGCGGTCTCTGGAGCTTGAGTGTGTCACCAGGAGCCTATATTTAGACCTATCCGTGGCCCTCATGTCAGTTGCCATCCCTGTAACAAAGAGCCAAACACCCGCAGCCTCCCAGTGGCCTCTGGGAGCTTTAGATCCCCGGACATGTGTATAATCACGGTGTTAGGCCACAGCACAGGGGGAGGCCCTTGCGGGCATGGGTGGAAAATGGTGAGGGAGAGGAGTGCGTGTGTGAGTGCGCCCCTCTGAGGACGCACGTGTGCAGACGTGCCAGCGCGGGGACGTAGGTTTCTGTGTGTGC
The DNA here is from genome assembly GCA_020311275.1 of Eira barbara. Classification (NCBI taxonomy): domain Eukaryota; kingdom Metazoa; phylum Chordata; class Mammalia; order Carnivora; family Mustelidae; genus Eira; species Eira barbara. The sequence continues at coordinate 38,990,802 of JAHRIG010000045.1, read as the reverse complement.
ACGTGAGTGTGCATGTGTGTGTGCATGTGTCAGTGTGCACACATGTTTACTGTGCAGATGGGGCAGTGCCTGCGTAGGGTTTTAGGTTTCTGTGTGTGGGCACGTTTGTGTGAGTACACATATGTGTGTGCATGTGTGTCAGTGTGTACGCGTGTTTACTGTGCAGGTGGGGCAGTGCCTGTGCAGGGACATATGTTTCTGTGTGTGTGCGTGCATGTGTGAGTGCGCACATGTGTGTGCACACGTGCTGGTGTGCTCGGGGAGGCACACACACCTGTGCACGTGCTCATTCATGTTCCTGTGCCAGCATGGTTCGAGGCTGACTTGTGTGCAGGAGAGAGGGGTGTGGTTTTTCGGATGAATTTGCACACTCCTACAACACGCCTGATTGTTCTGTGTCCCTTCAGGCGCACGTCTACCCAGTCATCCTCCCAGAGGTCTTTCTCTCAGAGGTCGTCCTCCCAGAGAGGGACCGGCCAGACAGCGTCTGGAGGGACGACCTGTAGCATCTGCGCCAAGAGACTGAGCACGGACGCGCTGGAAGAGGAGGAGCACGAGAAGAAACGGAGGTAACGCTCTGTCCTCCGCTCACGCGCCGTCCAGCAGGGCGGCCTCGCATCTCCGTGGGCGGGGGCTCCGCGAGGGTGTGCGGCCACCGCGGGAACAGTGACAGGCCGTTAGCCGAGATCCTGGAGGGTCACACTTGCTTCTCGCGAAGGCGGCTGCTGCTGTCCGGTGCGCGCTTTCTTCTCCCCCGTCTGTCTCAGTGAGTCCTACGGGATAACCATGTAGGGCACTTTCTGGAGCGTTCTGCACAGTGGAACCTGCCCACGGGGCCATGACGCGGGGCCATGCGTGTCCGTGCTCTGCCCTGTCCCACACCACGCTCACCAGCTTTGCGCAAGGAGCAGGCTTCTCCTGTGAAAGCGCCAAGACCTGACAAGTTGAAGTTCATGTCGAGTTTCCACGGACGAGTCTTTAGCTGTGAACGCGGCCAGATTATTTCCAGATCACAGAGAAACAGGCGGAGGCCTTCCAAGAACCAAACAGTGAAGCCACCGTGATGGTTCGTGCTCTGGTTTTCCTCTTGCCTTCCCGGACTTTTCTAGAAAATTTTCTCTGTATTCAAACACACTTAAAACCTGAAGGGAAAAATGAGACTTTGGCAGACACGTCCTATTTTGAACCCTGCACTACGAAGAAGGGATCCGTGTAACAGGAACGGGCCGCCACAGAGATCAGGCTCTATTGTGCAAACTTCAAATGATCCTCTAGAGGCCTTGTGGGAACGTTGCCGTATAAATTTTATGGTAAAACGATGATTTCTTTTGTGAAAGAATCACTTCAACATGTACATGTGACCAAAATCTGGATTTTCTGTTACTGGACTATTTAAAAAATGGTTCTATCTTCATTTAGGGTGTGGTCGTGGGGAGTGAGAAGCCCGGACCCTTATAATCTTATTAATTATTCCTCGTGGTGACCTTGAACATGTCACAGAAACTTTCTATTCCCCGATTTCCATAGGAGTGAATGGGGGGAGTTGACTTGTATTGACTGGAGGGGCGGAGCCGTGGGATACTGCGGTTGTGGGAATAATGGCTCTGCGGATGGTCCCTGCGGTGGGAGGTCCTTCTGAGACAGGCGGGGCTCCTCTCCCGGCGCTGTCTGTTGGCCCCCAGCATGTATGTGGGTTGTGGCCTGGGTCTTTCTGGCTCCTTGGTCCCCCAGCCCCCTGGGGCAGATGCTAGTTTAAGGTGTGGGGCAAACCTGTCCTTGAAAGATGGACCCGTTGGTGCGTCGGTTTCAATCACTGTTGTGTCTTCGTGTGAGGGAAAAGCCAAGGCGTCCTCGGCATGCTCTGAGCTCACGGCATGGCCCTCTGGAGGGTACGGCGGGTTAGAAATACCCCTTCGGTGCCTTTCCATCCATCCTAGTGGAAGACGGGCCCAGAAGCATGAACAAGTCCGTTTTTAGGGGCTTCAGACTCCCTCTGTGTTGCTGCGTCCCCGCGTGTCCGCTCACAGCGACCCTTCCGAGCGAGCGCCGGCCTCGGACGGTGCTGACTGCACTCCCCGCGGTGAGGGGGGCTGGCCCGTCCTCCCCATAGCTGTTTTGTTGATGAGTCGTATACCTGCCCTTCTTACAACTGCTTTGGGGGTGGCGTTCGCTCACTAGCTGGGCCGTAGTCTTGAAAGAAAGACATAAAAAGAAGCAGAAATAGCGTCTCTCCCTTCCTCTCCTTGTGCCCACTTGAGGAAAGGTTGGTGGCGAGCGTTTGTGGCCTCCAGACCCTCGAAGAACTCTCACCCTCTCTGCGTGTTGTGACACTCATGTCCCCTCTTCACTGGGCAGGTACCAGTCTCTGGTGGCTGCTTACGGGGAGGCCAAGCGGGAGCGTTTCCTCCGGGAGCTGGCTGAGATGGAGGAGAACGTGCACCTGGCCCGCGCCCAGGCTCAGGACAAGCTGGACAGATACGCCATCCAGGAGATGGTAGGGGGACCCCGGGGCTCCGTGAGAGGCGCGGGTCTGGGCGCGGGCTGGCCACGCGACGTGCGGATGGCCCGTCGGCAGGCAGCCTTGCTTGCCCGGGCCGCACCCCCTTCCGGCCGCACACTGACCTGTCCTTGCTTCCCGGGGCAGGTGGAGGACAAGCTGGCGGGCCACAGTCACTCGTACTTGGAGCGGATGCGCCGGGCCCCCGAGATCCTGGTGCGCCTGAGGTCCCACACGGTCTGGGAGAAGATGTCTGTGAAGCTCTGCTTCACCGTACAAGGGTTCCCCACGCCCGTGGTGCAGTGGTGAGTGCGGGGTTCCTGCCCCGGGGCCCAGGGGGGCCGTCCCGCACTTCCTCTTAAGGAGCCAGGAACGGTGGGGGCCAACGTGCAGAAGCAGACCCCTGGGGGGAGCACGTGGCACACACCCCATCCCACTGCCCACTGTGTGCGGAGCTCCACAGGATGCGCATTTATAAACACTCCCCGAACGTCCACTGTCAGCGCCACACCAGCCGTGTTATTTCGACTCAGCTGAGTTTTCAGAGGATTGTTGTTCAAGAGTAAGTCCCTTCAGATGACCTGAACGCGGCGGGGCGGCGTGTGGGGCCGCGGCCGAGGGCCTCCAGTGACGTCAGGGGTCGCGTCTCCAGGCCCCGCGGACCCTGTTTTCTTCATCTGTTGCATACGTGTGTTTGTCTCCCACTTGCTGGAAGCGATAATGATCTTCCCCGAGTTCGTAACCTGCTGCAAAGGCCACACACATTTCCTCCTAACCTAACCGGGTGCTCGGTGCACTCAGAATTAGCGCCGGGTCCCGTGGCTGTTGGCCAGGCGGGCTGGGGAGGGAGAGACCCACCAACTCTCGGGCTCAGGGAGACCAGGTCCTGTCGTCCTGGGTGGGGCGCGGAGGCCAGCTTCGTGCTGTCGGGATCCTGCAACGACTCTGCAGAGAGGCTGACCTGGGACCCAGCTAACGCGGGTAACATTCTTTTCTCGGGGAGTGATTTATCCTGTGTTCCTCACGCAGTCCGAGGACACCTGCGGTGCTCTCTGTCACAGGCTGAGGGTGGCCCCGACAGGCTGGGTTTTGCAACAGCGGCTCTCTCCTGGGCGGACGGAGAGACATGGGCCCTGGGTTGGTCCCCTCATTGTGCCGTGGTGCACCTGCCCGAGGTCCTGGGAGGTGGGGCTCCCAGGGCAGGGCGATAACTTCCCCAGGGGCCCTAAGGAAGGCTGGGACAAAAGACAAATGCCGGTCTGTCTTTGTGGTAACAGGCATGTTTCCCTTGTGTAGGTACAAAAACGGTAGTTTGATCTGCCAAGCGGGAGAGCCGGGCAAGTACAGAATCGAGAGCAAGTACGGCGTGCACACACTGGAGATCAACAGGTAAGGCGTCGGGGGCACGGCGGGCACCCCGGGACACCTGCCTCACACAGCCGCCATCTAGGCCCAGGGCACCCGTCATAGTTAGAAACAGCTGCTCAGGGCGCACCCCGTCCACTCTGTGCTGAGGGACTTTGGTGGTGTTTCTGTGTTAATCTGTGGGAGAAGCTTCCGGAAGCTGTCCTTGCCATCGAGTCCCCAGGAGGCAAACCCGCAGCTCTGTCCAAGGTTCCGCTCTGAGCAAAGAGAATACACAGGTGGTTTAAGGACAGATGTGGCCGTCAGGTGCACAGGTGACCGTGGATGCGGACGACTTCCCCACACCTGCCCCGTAGGAGCGCAGCGCGGGCCAGGCTGGGGCCCAGTCCCTAACCACACCCAGGCTCCTCAAAGGAATGCATATTTTATAACCCTATATACTTTTTACGGTATCTTGTCCTTGGGAGAGGCTTAATAAATAGACTTCATAAGCTAAAAAAAAAAAAAAAAAAAGGAGAAAAAGAAATATAACTTCTCTCTTTTTTCTCACAAATTGAAAAAAGTGTAGCATACAGATGAGGAAAAGAGAATAAAAATCTTTCCTGTTTCCCACAGCATCAGTATTGTCCTGTAAACATAACAGTTTCCTTACACAGCACGTGCACACACGCATGCACACCTAGATATTTTTTTTTCAGAAGTGAGATTCTGTGTCTCTTTCTGCTTCTGTGCACACACAGTTTGTATCATAACATGGTACAGTCCCCTTCTCTCCCAGTACATCGCGACATTTTCCTGTGCTCAGCTGGTACTGTCACAGGTACGGGGGGCTCCTTCCTGCGCTATGATTAGGGATCTCCCATGTACCTTGTGACTTTGGATGGGTCATGAACTCTTCCTGAATTGTGGTATTTTTATCTGAAATCATTATCAAGACACAGATGATAAACCTTGTATCGTCTCTGCTGGCTTAGTGGACCGATCATGAAAACCCGATAAAACCGTGTATGTTCTTGTACGTCATATAAACACGTAATGAGTGTGCACGCGTGTGTGTGGTAAGTTAAATCAAGTCCTTTCTAGGAAACAATGAGGGAGACTGAGATGGGTACAAAAAGTCGGTAAGACATCGGGTATGTAACCGCATTGATTTTATTATTACTAACTTGTAGAGCGACCACATCGTAATTAGGCTCAGTTTACCTAGAGGTAAGATAACCCACGAAAGAAGAATTGTTAGAAAAATGGTCCCACTGAAACAGCCCCCAAGGTGACTCGGAGAAGTCACAAGGTAGCACAACAGAGCGTCTGTCGTGGAAACTTCTCCCTGATGCGTTCTTACGCCAAGGACAGTCTTTCTTTTAAAAATTTTTTTTAAAGATTTTATTTATTTATTGGACAGACAGAGATCACAAGCAGGCAGAGAGGCAGCAGAGAGAGAGGAGGAAGCAGGCTCCCTCCTGAGCAGAGAGCCCGATGCGGGGCTCGATCCCAGGACCCTGGGATCATGACCTGAGCCGAGGGCAGAGGCTTAACCCACTGACCCACCCAGGCGCCCCCATTCTTTCTTTTTTAATTAAGAGTTTTTAGACACTGGTTCTGTTGACCCATTTTATACACTGCTTACTCCGATGTGCTCCATCCGCGTGACCTCCGTGTGGGGCCCAGGTGCGCGCGCCAGAGGGGAGTGGGGTGTGCACCCCCGGAGCAGGTGTGGGCACGCAGGGAAGTCGCGGAGGGGAGGCCTCAGGGGCTGGGGTCCTGCCGGACCCACCTCGCAGACTTCTTGCTGAAGGCGGGCGGGGCGATGGGATTCATCTGGGCAGGGGGGTGGGGAGGCACCTGCCCAGACACACGGCGGGGCGGGGGGGACCCTGAGCTGACCGCGCAGGCTTCCTGTGCGTGAGGACGCGCCCAGGGCTGAGGATCGGTGGGGCCTGAGCCACGTCGGTGCAGGAGGGAGTCTGCCGTCTCCCCCTTCCCCCCCGCGGGGGTCCGTGCCACCTTCTGTCTTTGCTTTTAGGCCTTGTGCTCACTCGCTGCTCCTCAGTCTCCTGTCTGTGTTCTCCCTCTTTGTTTCCCAACTTCTGACGGGGGTCCCCCTCCCGCTGCCCGCCTGGGGCTCCCAGGACCGCACCTGCCGCCGCACCGCGCGTGGGCTGGCTTTCTCGCCGGTCAGACACGGCCTTGGATAAGCCTCTGGAGGAGGCCTGGCGGGTTCCCCATCACCAGAACCAGCTCGTCACCTGCGGATTACTCAGAACTAGTGTTAGAAAGTTGTGATTAAGATGCATATTTGTGACAAGTCATTATCCTGGTTTTTCAGGTAAATCTGAGGCTGTTTCAAAAAGCTGGGGGTCTGGGCCTTCTGGTGCCATTTATTGAGAACCTGCTGGATGCCAGGCATCGGTCTAGACGCTTGGGATACAGCACTAAAACCAAGGTCCTCTTCTTTGAGGTCTTACAATCTGGCGTAAGGAGGTGAACTGTAAGAAAAATAAAAAAGTGAATTATATAGTAAATCAGGAGGCCATGGTGCTGGGCGTGGGGAGTGGGGCTCTGTTGGTATGGGGGTGGGCTGGCATGTGGGGTGAAGCAGGGTGGCAGTCAGGCCGGCCCTCACTGAGAAGATGTCTTCAGAGCAAGGCTGTAGGAGATGCAGGATGGGACCAATCAGGGCATTGAGCCGGGAGGTCTCCAGCCCAAGGGGGCAGCTCTGGCAGAGGCTCGGAAACCGTGGGTCCCAGCTCCTGGGGCTGGAGTGGTGGGTGGCTGTCATGGGCCAGGAGGTCAGAGGTATAGCTGGGGCTGTGTGGGTCAGACGGACACTGTCGGCTGCGGCAAGGAGGCTGACTTTCCCTCGGGGTTGGGGGGATGCGGAGGGTCCGAGCTCTGGCTCTGAGCACAGGGCTGGGCTGTTGGTGGTGGGCTGGGCTGGCTAGGACAACATGGTTCTGTGCAGGTGCTGGAGGGAGACCAGCGGGAGGTGGATGGTCAGACGTGGGGTGTTGCTGAGAAGGGGCGCCGCTCGGATGAGGCAGGCTGGGGGTGTGCACACACGCTTGTGCAGAGGGTCGGGGGGGCTCTGCGCCCTGGGTGGGAACACCCGGCCCCTTCTGCATTTCCCAGAGAATAACGTTCTCTCCTTTGATTTCTAAAATGTGTGGCTATTTAGTAGCCAGAAAGCCACGCTGTGTGGAAGGAGACATCGCCTTCATTGTGGAGCGAGCTTGTGTCCAGGGCTGTCTCTTCTCTAACCGGGGTGCCCTGTGGCCGGTTGGGGGTCCCTGGTCAGCCCGAGGCTTCACCCAGCTTGCTTCTGAGTTACTAACTGCATTTACAAGGGAAAACCATTTCCCGTTCTCTAGTACGAGACTTTGACTCTTATCCCGGGGATGTTAGCAGCTTTGAACCTGGCGCACGGACAGACCCGTGAGTCTGTCAGCTGGAAGTTTGAAAAATGAGGCCCGGGACACTGTGGCCCGTGGCTCAGCAGCCAGGCCCCCCGCAGATGCACTCAGAGTTTGTGGACACGGACGTGTGCAGCACTGGTCTGCCTGGGGACCCTGTCGGCAGCTGCTGGGCCGAGGGGAGCCCGTCTCCTGCCGTCTCCATGCCACTCAGCTGTTCATGCCGAAGTGCTGAGTTGCCGTCATTTGATCCGTGGCCGTTCTGAGTGCGGCGGAATGTGCCGCCTGCCCGAGAGGGCAGGCTGGGTGACGTTTGCTCCTATGAATACCCTCTGGCCGCTGAATTCTCCAAGTGCTTCCCACCCTCCTGTGCTGGTCAAATTTAGATTGTAACCAACACGGATTTATGTGCTTGTAAGACTCCCCCGGGGACTCATAATGTGAGTTCTGTTTCTTCACAGAATTTTAATGCCGTGCTCGTGTTTTATGAAAGCGCGTGGAACGACCTCGTGCGGGTTTTGTTTCCAGCACCCCTGCCTCCTCCCTGTGGCTCTCTGCACGGCTTCCAGGCCGACCTCCCGGCACTTGGGTGTAGACGTCTGTCTTCAAACTCTCATTTGAGTTAGATTGTGAATCCAGGGTGGACGTGGCTCCCAGGGAAGGATGCTGGGCCCGAGTCCCCAGCGCAGGTCAGGGGTGGCGTGGGCGCTTGTCTGAGTACCCTCCCGGAAGGAGATCAGCGGGCACGGCGCTGTTCTGTGAAGCTGGTCTGGGGACACCTCGAGACTCGGAGATGTACAAGGGCCCCATGGACGTGTGTGAAGATCGGGACCTCTGTCTGTTCTGGGAAGCCGTCCAAACAGAACATGAAACCCTCTGCCTCTTAACCACATGCTTGCAATTTCTCCCAGCCGGAGGGACAGGCCGGCAAGTAGGCTCCGGGGGCTGGCCGCGTGCGGCCTCGGGGAGGAGAGAGGGAACGCAGTCCTGCTGGGGTGTGGGAAGACATGTGGGTCCCCGGATTATCTGTGGACAAAATTCCGAGAAGGGCCCAGGCTCCTCATAGTCTGGGTGCCCCGCCTGTCCGCCCCCGGGTGTGTACTCGCGCCCACACCCCGGGTCCCGTCCTTCCCGCAGCCGCATACGGGGAGGCACAGGCGAGCCCAGCCCCCAGTCCAGGCAGGTGTGCTTGCTGATCTTGTCTGTGTGTCCCGGCGTATTTCGTGTCATATAAAACACGCACAACGGAGCAACATGGAAACAGTGTTGTAAGAGTGACACACAAGGACGGACCCACACCTCCTTGCCCTGTAGGCTGTCCGACACCCTCCCTGGGACGCTCACAGGGAAGCAGTGGGTCGGAGTGTCGGGGGGAGTGTCTGCCCTGCCTTAAACCCCAGAGCACACTGCGGGTCCTCTCTGGGAGGAAGGTGCCCCGACGGACACCCCAGCTGCGAAGCACAGCCACGCCCCCGCCACTGGCCCGCCCCCCTGCTGAGTGCTACGTGCTAACCGGTCCCTTGAGAAGCTGGTCCGCGCGAGTGCATTAGGTGGTGCTCCTTAGTATCCGATTCTCAGCTGGAAAACCGGCTCAGGATCTTGTGGGACAGGCCACTGTGTGGGTGGGCCGCTTGCCCTCCCCGTGGGACGTTCGGTTTGAAAACTCTGGGGCGCAGTCTGAGACCACTGGTGTTCAGTGCTCCCCAGAAGGGTTTGTGGCCGAGGGACCAAGAACATGGTGCCGAGATTAATGGCGGCCGACTGGACAGTGCTGGGAACCCTCGGTTCGCTCTGTCCGAGGATGCGCGGAGTGTGTAGCAGTAGGCGCCTCCCGCCTCGGGAACCGGAGTGACCCTGGCCGAGGGACCGTGTCCGGGCTCAGCGGGGTCGCCCCTGGCCGGACCAGCCCGCTTGCATTGGTCCGTGAAGTGTTGGCTGTGCCGTTCCTCTGCCCTGAGACCTGGTCCCTGTGTGGCTGCAGTCGGGCTTCAGGTCAGACTTCCGCCAGGAGGTTTTCACAGGGTGCTGGTGGCTGTGCACGTGCTGGGCCCGTGGGGTGCTGACGCTCCCTCCTCTCACTTGTCGTCATGGAGCCTGTGAGGGTGTTGGTTGTGGGGAAAGTTGTGGGGCTAATCCCAGATGAAGGATACCTTCCTGTTTGCAGAACACATTCATGAAAATATAATGGTTTTGTTATTTAGAAGAACTCACACAGGCGCAAAAAAAAAAAAAAAAAAAAAAATTCAAGCAGTGCCTGAGGGCTGGGAAGAGAAGTCATGGTACCTTCCGTGTAGAACCCCGCCCTGCCGCCCCCTACGGTCTGTGTGCCCCGCGGGAGTGTGTGTGCGGGCGCGGAAGGTGATGCTCAAGGGCGAGAAAGCCCCCGGGTCACGGAAGTTTTGTGTTTTTTCCGGGGAACGGGCTGCACCTGCCGTGAGTCTGGACAGTGTGTGGCCAGGCAGCCCCTGGGAGGTCAGCCTAGGTCTGCGGCTTCACCGATGGGCTTTGTAACTGGGCTCGCGTGGCCACACGGTGAGCCTAGGGCCAGTGCGCCGTGTGCCCAGCCGCGGAGCTCTGTCCGTGCGGCTCCCGGGAGCCCGGCACTGAGAGCCGGCGGGAGGAACCGAAGGGAGCTTCGCGGAAGAAGAGACCCGGTTCTCAGTAGAGAGCACGGTGCTCCGAAGCCTCCCCTCCCCGTTATCGGAGACACTGTGTGCTTTTTGGTCAAAGGAAATATTTTCAGCTCCAAGGAAGAAAATCAAGTTACTCTCGAGCCCCTGAGAATGGGCTTGTCCCTGAGGCACAGCTTCTTGATGCATTTGAAAAGGAAGCCTGGAGTCAACTTTTTCTTTTGTTCCTTGTGAGTGGGGCTTTGTGTGTAATTTCTCTCCGCAGATTAATATCACGGTCCCGATGCCCACTTCTGGGACAGGCGGCGGGCGCTGCTGGAAAGAGCGCAGAACCTGGGTTTTCCCACACCTCGTTTACCCAAGTTCTTCACGTGTCAGCCTTCTCACCACGCTGATACATAGCAGTGTGTGTTCTCTGGGGGCTGGGGCTGCGACACAGGATACACTCAGGTCGAAGTCGCCGCAGAGCACCTAGCATCTAGGAAACGCTCAGCCGACGGGTCCTCCCCTTAGGTCCCTGGTCCCAGGGACGATTTCCAGATTCTGGTGGGAACGTAGCTCACAGCCAAGAAAATTAACTTCGGCCTTTATAAGATCGGTCTGGGGGTGCAGAGAAGCCCGCCCTGGAGGAGCTGAGGTCGGGGGTTGTGGGGTCAATTTTCTTTCTGGAGGGGACACGACGCCTCCCCACGACTCCTGAAGGATGGCTGCCATGGGCAGGGCTGGTCAGACAGCTTCAGAGTATCCTGGGCAGCTGCTTCCTGTCTGGGGATCGTCTGCTTTTGGGACTTGGGGAATAACCTCCCATACACATGGGAATGTCTGATAGGGAGGGAGGCAGAGTGGATTTTCCTGGAGGCTGAGGTCAGTGGAGCCTTCCCACTGGCCAGATAAAGCCACGAATTCTACCCTGGTAGGAAAATGCAGGCAGCGGGGAGGAGAGACTGCCCCTAGAGGACGAGACTGAGGCTTTTCAGGGATGTCTGTATGGCCGGTTTCCCTCAAAGACAAAGACAAGCCGTGGTCTGGAACCAGACCTTGCCGTGTCTGGAACCGACACCAGCTCCCAGGACGGAGCAGACACTGTTCTTAAACCAGTCGCTCATGAACAGAGGATCTAGGTCCTACAAGAGGCTTTCAAGGAACGCCCCTGTTCGATCCGGGTCACGGGCTTCCAGGACGGTCCCACAGTGCATTTAGGACGCCGTCTTGCTTTCTCTCTCTCCAAGGGCAAACTTTGATGACACAGCGACGTACTCGGCCGTGGCCACAAACGGGTACGGGCAGGTGTCGACCAACGCCGCCGTGGTGGTGAGAAGTGAGTGGTCCTGCCGGGGTGGGGGGCACGCCTCGCGCCTTCCGCGACTGTCCGCACCCTTCACCTGCTTCTCTTGCAGGGTTCCACGGGGACGAGGAGCCGTTCCGCTCGGTGGGACTCCCGATTGGATGTAAGTCGATGCTGTTCCTTGCTGTGCAGAAAAATGTGTAGCACTAGCATGTGATCACAAAGAAAGTGTTTTCTGAGGGTCAAATCTTTTTAAAATCATATTTCAAAAGATTCTTCCCAATCGCTCCTCGCGGTGCTGGTCCACGGATAGCCTGTTTCCGTGTCCTTCTATGGCCAGGGGGCATTTTAAGACACGGGTGAAACTGGGAGAGTTACGTGTTTGAATCGGGGGGAAAAGCCCGAGTCCCAATCCTTGAGCTGAATGCTGGCTCCTGTCACTGTGTCCTGTCCCCCACCCCGATCGTCCGTGCCCACTTAGAGCAAGCAGCCGTGTGGATCAGGATGAGGATGAGGCGATGTTGGCTCTGGGCCGCCTCACGCCTGCCTCCAGAGGGTCGACCATTCCCCATCCTGAGTGTGGGACCCGCCTGTAGCTTGTGGGTCTGCACCCCGCTGTCTCCTGTACCCCCCGCCCCCGCTAATGCCTTCCTTCTCCGCTCTGAGTGCATGAGCAGGGCGGCCGGCTGTCACCCGCCCATGCCCTGTTTGCAGAGTGACCTGCAGCAGCCCTGTCTTGGGGTGAGTTGGGGGTATCTCTGAGCCCCTGGGTCAGTTCTCAGCCAGCAGGTGGGAACGCCGGGCTGACCCGAGCCCCGTGAGTGTGGGGAAAGCAGCCATGCCCGGAGCATCTCTAGGACCAGGACTTGGTAGACCCATGTACCGTGGCTCCTTGATGGTTTAGGAATGAGGTTCAGGACTGACCTGCCCTTCCAGATTATGACTGTATCATAATTTGGGGTCCAGATGTTACAGGTCAAGTGTGGGCGAGGGAGGACCTGACCCAAACCGTGCCCAAGGGGAAAGCCTTTCTGGCAGCCGTTGCACACCTGTGTGTCGTTGGCTTTGTGTCATTTCTGCATCGGTCATACTGGATTCTCGTGTGTCCGACAATCGGGGGTTGTGCAAGAGCACTGATGGGCGAGCAGGACAGGGGCAGGGCCACATAGGGGAAGGCAGGGTGGCCCGAGAATGTGTGTTGGTGCTCCTGGGAATCCACGGATGATGCCGAGTCCGTGGGGAGGACGCCTGACGAGCCGATGATGCTGGCGGCGAGCTCAGACACCACCCCTGGTCTCTCCTTGGTGACAATTCCGTCTAAATAAAAACTTGGCAGTACTTACACTGGACTGAATTGTAAAGATTATGACCTAATAGATGCCCATGTATTCAACACAGGTGAATATTTTGCCCTTTTTCCCCAATTGCTTTTTAAAAATTGAAGTCCATTTGGCATCGCACGAACTCACCATTTCAGAGGTGCACTTCAGTGACCCCTGGTAGGAGCTCAGGGCCTCCGGAGGTGATGGAACTCCCGTCCGTCCCTCCCGCCCCTCCCCCGCGCCCTCCCACGGAGGAACCGTCCTCTGGAAATTCCCAGTTCTTTAGAAAAATCTCCCCTGCACGCACATGCTTCTAAATTATATATCTTTGTTTGTTTTGAAAATTTACTGTGCATTTTCTTCTGAAATGTACCCCCCCCACACAGCTAAACGTTATGTTTCGAGATTTAATTTTGCTGCCTCTGGATGTAGTTGGTTCGTTTTCTGCGCAGAGTAGAGGGCGTTGTGCTGATGAGCACAGCACAGTGGGTTCTGAAGCCCAGAACGCTGCGCCTCGGGGTCGAGGGGACCTTCTGGAAGACCCACAGGTTGGGGCTGATGAGGATTTCAGCCCTTTGGTCTCACCACGTGGCTCGGACTTCATGCGACCACCCCAAGCCTGGAGGACAGGCCGCATCTCTGTGCGGGTCTACTGATTCCTCGGGAGGGGCTCGGCGTCTACTCCTCGAGGCTGGGGAGGAGTCAGAGGCCATGGTGCTGGGCGAGTGGGGAGGCCCTCCTCCCGGCGCGTGGGAGGCACCTTCTCGCCTCTGCTTCCACACACGGAGAAGGGAGCCCGGGTCTCCTCATGGAGCCTAGGGTCAGGACTTCGTGCGAAACCTCATCACCTTCCAAAACCCCCACCTCCTAATACCTTCCTGCTGGGGCTGAGGGCTTTGACGTGTGAATCTGGGGAACACACTCTCGGGGGTGTGGGTGCGTGAGGTCCTGGGGAAGCGCGCCCCTGCTGCGTGGGCACTGGCCTGCCCCTCCTGCTGTAACCGTGTCCTCTCATCTGTGCAGTGCCCCCTTCGTCCGTGATTCCATACATGCACTTCGACGTCCAGTTTCTGGAGAAGTTTGGGGTCACTTTCAGGAGGGAAGGCGAGACGGTCACTCTCAAGTGCACACTGCTGGTGACCCCGGAGCTGAAGAGGGTGCAGCCGCGCGCCGAGTGGTACAGGGATGGTGAGTACGAGGCAGGGGCCGCCGTCCCAGCCGGGGACGCTGAGCTCCGCGTCACCTGTCTGAGAACGAACGGCAAGCTTGAGTGGTGGTTTGGCGTTGGCACCCACCATGGGGATGACCGCAGGCAGCACGGCAAGCAGAGCACCTTGACCCCCACCCCGGGGACGTGGACAGGTTAGCAGGGATGCCCACATTTAGATGAGTCCCAGGAGATTTCTCTATAGCTTCACAAGAAGGGTCTTCCTGTGATTAAACAGAACAAGTGCGGTGTCTGTATCTGCCCGTTTTTCCTCGGCTGGAACAAGCGCTCACAGTTACTAGAGGCCGTGGAGTCCTGGGCTCTGCCTGAGTGTGAGGTTTCTCTTCCATCGAGTCTGGGGGACAGGGTTGGGGCAGTGCCCTGGGGCTCGTCGGGGCTCCCCCGGGCGGGGATAGGCAGACACCCCTTCCTCCTCAGTTTGCACCTCTCTGGGGGGCCGTCCTCCCTGCCCTGTGAGTGTGGACGGTGCAAAGGCATTTTCCTGCATCTTCTGGGGGCAGGAGCTCCTGAAGGAATCTGGCTTTCTGTGGGGCCAGCGAGACTGTCCTGCTTATACTTACTTGGGACTTAACACCATGCAAAGTATAACAAAGAAGCCCACGCCAGCCTGCCCAGACGATATTTATAATTGAGCTGGGGGAAAACAGAATTGCAAAGCCCTGTCTAAAGTGCGAGAAATGTCCCAGAACAGGGTGTGACGCTTTGCTAAAGACACGGTACTGACCACATGTGCTGACCCCGTGGGGCCCAGCGAGGGGGCGAGACTCTCGGTGGTGACAGAGGAGATCTAATTTACCCTCGGCAGTTCTAATTTAAGATGTAAGATGCGATGGAAGTTCCAAGAGTCTCATTTGTCCTTTCTAGAGAGAATGGAATAGATTTGAGGAGCGTTGTTGTCGGATCCCCAGAGGACAGTGATGTCAGTCTTGGAGTGTTTCCTAGTGACTAGAAAGTCCTGGATTCCCGGGGACGCGGCCGTGACGGGTGTGTGAGGAACGCATGTGGCTAAGAGCCACCAGCAGGCCTCTTCCCCTCATCTACCCGGATCCTTGCAGAAGTCGCGGGCTTAGCTGAGCCAGGTGCCTCTCGCCCACAGTCATGCTCAGACCTCCCCAGGCTCGGGATATAAGTGGAGACCATTCTCTGTGGCTTTATTTGTAGACATTAAACTGCCCGGAGATTTTTTTTTTTACTCTTTAAAATTAATGTGCTTTGAGCCCCCGGGTGGCTGGTACACCACCAGGTGACATCGGTCCGAGGACTGTCACACTCGGTCAGGCTGTGCAAACAGGACCTGTGGAACGGGGGTCCCAACTGAAGATGTCTTAGGACTCGATCTGATCAGAGAGGAAAACCAAGGTTACTCCCGGTGAAACCCAGCAGCACCCTTGGGTGTGATTTGCACCTGAGACCGATTTGGCAAGTCACAGGGTGGTGATGGGCCCAGTGATGGGTGGGCCTCTGCTCAGGGAGCAGGCTTCCGGCTAGGCCGCTCCTCCAACCGTGCCTGTGGGGGCTGGGGGTCCGAGATCCGGCGCTGGCAGACTCTGCTCTCAGTGAGAACTCTCCTGGCTTGTGGCCTGGGGAGCCTTCCCTCTCCGCTCCAAAGTGATGGCGTCATCACCCTGTCTCACGTGTTCCTGCCTGGATGGTTACATTTTAAAATTGCGTGTTGCGTTATGTTACATTGTACGCGATACGTTGCGTTACAGTGTATTTTTGTTGCCCTTACCTGTGTATCAGGTCCTGTGCTAATTCCTCTGGGAAAGAGAGAAAAATTGATAAAGCACCTTAAAATATCTATTTTTCTGACACTTTTGACACTTTGTACTCACAGTGCTGCTGTGTGGGCGTGGCCTCTTAGTCACCTCGAAGGAGTACCTGAGTACTTTGTGGGGCAGAGTACTCCTGAGCTCGCTGGTCAAGTTTGAGACTTTAAAAATATAAGCACAGCTCCTTTTTCTCATACACAAGTGGCTTTTATTGCCAAAAGACCCCCGAATTATAATTTCGTTCCCCAAGAATCTCTCTTACCACTCGCTGTAGAAGGTATCTCCGTGCGTGTAGGTTAAAACGGGAAGATGCCTGCCTTCGGACGTGTCCTTCACAAAATAAGACCCCACACCCACGTCCCCAGGACGGGGGTATCCTGTGCCACAGTCGGCTGGAGGGCCCCGTGCCCCATTCCACGGTAGTCTGCATTTGCCCCAGGGCTCGGGGTTGGAGTTGGTCCATTTTTTCCCATTAGGAACAATTCTTGAACGAAGTCACTGTCGCATGCCCGTTTGCTACCTTGGGGCCCATTCTCGGAGCGTGCATTGGGCGCCCAGACAACATGCTCGCTGAAGGGTTTTGGCCCATGTTCCTGCTCATGCGGAGTGGCTGTGCTCCTGCAGGCCGGAGGGGGCAGCGTCCCTCTGTCCTGTCCAAGCAGGGATGCAGCCGTGTGGTTGTGTTTGCCCGACAATGGGGAGGCCAGGGGTCGCTCCTCCTTTCGTCTGCTGCTCCTTGCTTTTCTACACTGTTGCTTCTTGCTCGGGCCTGGCCTCTTCCGCAGCGGCCGGCTCTGTCCTGGCCTTCGGCCGGACGGTTTACTGCTGCTTCCGGTACTCGCTGTCAGGCACAGAGTGGAGGGCCGTCACTGAGCCAGCCCTGGAACAGGAGGGTGTCACCTCCACAAAACCATGTGGTGCACGTGGTGAGACACCGCGGGGTGTGCCAGGGGCAGGCAGTGGGCCCCGGCCCACCGCCATCCCCTCAGGGAGAGACGCGCTCTGCCTCTGTCCTTCCTACGCTGACCTTGGTCCCATCCCAGAGGCCCCTTCCCTTGCCATTGGCTGTTGTGTGTGCTCTCGTGTGAAACGCGGCTCTCTGATGGTTGGGAGGCTGCGGCTTCCTCCCTCTGCATGAGGCTCGAAACGCCGCCCCCTGCCCCAGGCCCCTCTGCGCAAGTACAGTCCGAGTTCCTTGCCGGTTTCTGCCGTGTCCCGCATGGCCACTCTTGCAGATGTGCTGCTGAAGGAGTCCAAGTGGACCAAGATGTTCTTCGGAGAAGGCCAGGCCTCCCTGTCCTTCAGCCACCTGAACAAGGACGACGAGGGCCTGTACACCCTGAGGATTGTGTCCAGAGGGGGCATCAGCGAGCACAGCGCCTTCATGTTTGTCCGAGGTGCGTGGCCGCGGGTGTGCAGGCGGCACGACGCGGGTGCGGGAGGACGGGACCCCTGACCAGGGCGGAGCAGGTGTGTGTGTGGGGCGGCTCGCTGTGTTCCTTGCAAACCTCCTGATGGGGACGTTGGGGTTCCCGTCCTGGGTGTGTCTGACTGTCTGTCCACGACATAAGGAAGCTATAATTGGGAACAGGTCGGGATCCTAACTTCCGCGTCTCTGTTGATGAATTGGTAGAATGTATAAAATGACTTCTAAGCTTGAACACGCCCGTGTTACTAGTTCTCCAGAGATTTCAAGAATGAAGAGGGGTCCCGAGTAGGGAACACTGGGGAGGGGCCCCCTCATGCCCCAGCTTGCTTGTGAGGCGAGGCCCTGGCACTAGTACTGCTGTCACCAGCACCACCGACCTCGGTGAGCGAGCGTTTGCGACACCAGCCCGGCGGCCAGCCCCCACTCGGAGCTTCACGCCCAGAGTCCATGTGCCCCTGTTTGTGCCTCCTGCCTTCCCCGGAGGCCACAGGACCCCCACATTATGGGAAGGAGAACAGGGTCATGACAGAGCAAGCGGGTTAGATGCTGTGCACATTCTGTGCTGGGCACACGCACACATCACACCTTCGCTGTAGTGAGCGGACACGGGGATCCACCACCTGGATGAAATCACATCTATCCTGTGTACACAGTGCCCGCGGATGTATCTCCACACACATGTGTCTGTGCACACGCAGAAACACCTACACACATGTGTGTGCATAACCTGAAACTCTGACACTGACCTCATAAGCCAGTGCCGTGATTCTCTGTCTCCAGTGCAGACGTGGGGCTCAGAGGGGACTTCTCCAGGGTGGGGCAGCTGGGGGCCAGCTGTCTGGGCCTGAAGCTGGAGGCTTCTCATGCACACTCCCAGCCCCCGGGCCCTTCTGGGGACCTGCTGGAGCTCTGCCCTGCCTCTACTCCCAGGCCCCCTGCGGTCTCTGGCTTAGGGACCCCTCCTCCCCAGGGCCAGCTGAGCCACCCCGAGGATCCCAGAACGCTTGGTTCTAGTTGGCGGGCTCAGCTGGCCTGAGCCTGTGGCGGGCCCCTGGCATTCTGATGGCCTGCCCGGCCTTGCCCGCTGTTTCCCTCCCCGCCAGCTCCAGGTTCCATGGGCCTGGAATAGCCTCACCAGCATATTACTGTTTCCAAACCGCAACTGTCGGATCAGAGCATGAAAGAGGGGCTATATCATCAGGAAATATTATAATTAAAAAAAAAAAAAAAGAACACACAGAAAACAAGTCCACTCCCCCCCCCCCAGGACAACATAAACTTGCTGGGCTGGGGTTTTAGACCCTTCCACAAAGTTCTGCCATTTTTATTGGGCTGGCATTAAAGTGTACCTTCCACTCTCTGTGCTTGCCTTCTGGCAAGATGTTTCGCCCCATAAAAAGGCAGTAAGTACAACATAGCTGAGCTCGCCTTGCTTATTCAGCACCAGCAGCAGGAAGAAAATGATGCATGTATGAGGGAGTTTCACTGTCCTGATTACTTTCTGAGGATTCTGAAAGCAAAAGAAAATATTTGGCTCAACGTCAAGGAATCCTTAGCTTTTAATATGTTGAGGAAAATCGAGCAAGATAGTACACAGTGTTCACGGCCACCCAGGCAGAACAGACTGCAGATAAGAAGTTAACAGCGTGTGTGCCCTTTGGGACCAGCGCTGCTGGCCTTTGGGGCCCCTGTAAGAACGTCTGAAAACCAGACGGACCCGTAGCTCGCTCACCAACGGTAATGAAAGTGCTGCACGGACCCGTTTGCTCACCGCGTGCAGAAAAGAAAAAGCTTACGTCCCTCATCTTGTAAGGACTTGGAAAGATAGAAGCGTCTAAGGTAATAGTTCTCAAAGTGTTAAAAAGGCCACCTTCTCGGCCTCATTTCTTCGGTCAGTTTTTGACGTGACATTATGTGACAACCCTCCATCCAGAGAAGGTGACTTTCAATTTCAGACTCAATTATGAAAAGTCACGGACTTCAGTATTTTCTAGATGATAGAATGTTTTTGACTTTGAGAACTCAAAAATAGGTTTACATTTCTTGTCACCAAGCCATCATAGTCAAAAAAATAGTCCAGTCCTTTAGACGTGAGGAGCAGGCGGAGTGGACTCGAATCGGGGAGACGAAGTCTGAGTTTGAAGAAGTGGGCAACGGGCTTTCCAGCACCCCAACCGTGTGCCTTTTCTCCCCTCCCGCCACTGCAGACGCCGACCCGCTGGTCACTGGGGCTCCGGGCGCGCCCATGGACCTGCAGTGCCACGACGCAAACCGCGATTACGTCATCGTGACTTGGAAGCCACCCAACACCACCACCGAGAGCCCAGTCATCGGCTATTTCATCGATCGGTGAGTGCCTGCTGCTTTCCTCCAGGGCTGGAGACGCTCCCGAAGCTGCAGCGAGGGTTGGCCCAGACGTCTTTGGAGAGTTCTCTGAGCTCGCGTTCATGACACTGTTCTTGGTGGGATCAGGTCCTCCCCTCTGGTTACTTAGCACGCCTGACTGAGCAGTTGGAACACGGCGGGGTTAGTGTAAGTAGATTTCTGTGTGTTGTACTTATGTGCCTATTCAACGCCCCGTATTGAATCCACCCCCAACTTTTCTAGACACATGGAGCCCCGGTTCTGGGTTCTCTGAAGAGTTCAGTCCTGCTTCTCCCTCTAGACGAGGAGAAAACGGGCACAGAAACGTAGCTGGGAAGGTCGCCGGCCCCTTCGTACCCAGGTCCCTTCTTCCTCTTCATTAAACTAGGTTTTCTTCTTGCTTCCAAGAAAAAAAATACTGATATTTCAAAGTCTAAAATATTGGAATCTACTTTTGAGCTAATCACTTAACTGTGGACATCATTAAACTCATGGGTCCTAATTCTTTCACGTTCCTTTACTGGGTGTGGTGCTCGGAGGCTGGGAAGGAAACCAAGCAGAGCCGGTGAATTTATTGGACACGCAATTTATGCCCAATGACACACTTCAATCACCAAGAGAAATTACAGTAAAAAACAATGAATTCAGAAGTAACACAATCGTTCTGGGGAGGAATTTAAGATGTTATATGTATAACACACAGTAAAATTAGATGTTTATTTCAGAAAAACCATTCAAGTCTGGTTGCTTTTTGGTTGGTTAAGTTCCCTTTTCCACACCAACAAAGTTACTTGGTTGGGTAAAACATTCCCCGTTGGGATAGTATTTGGAAATGCTAAGGTCAGATTTGTGGAGTGCATTGGGTAAGGTTTACCTTGAATTAAAACCAAGAAAAACAAAATAGAGCAATTTGCGGTTTTCCTGTGACATTTGAACATTTTTTCAGCCATTTGGCAAAAACAATTTCATGGTCCTTCTTAGGTAGGGATCCACGCCCCTCCCTCCGTCATTAACAGGGATGAACCCAACAGAACCTTCCAGGCAGAGGACCCCGCAGCAGCCAGTGTGGGGGTTAGCTGAGGGGCTCCCCTGCCAGACTCAGTTGGGACCGTGTTCTGGCTATAACAGGTTAGCACACATGGGTCACAGAACTCGCATGAAGATTATGGATCGTTAGGAGAAAGAGATTTGGTTCTCTCTAAAGCAAATGTCCAGCCCTGGCTTGGAATAGCTCCAAAAGATGACTATTCTGACCTTGCTGTGCTCTCCTGGGGATTGGACGTGGGGTTTTTGTGCTGGAATTTCTCAACCTGTGAAAAATGTAAGCTACTCTCTGCATTTCCACGTGTCTGGTCAGGACTTAATGTTTCCAAAAGACTTCCGAATTCCACATGTGAGGTGCTGGCAGGACACATCTCGTCCGCATTGGGACAGACTGAGCCTGCATTCTGGACAGATTTCACTCCCCAGGCTCTCATACAGCGGGGCACGTGTGGGGACCGGCGGCGAGGGCCGTTTCATTCCATGCGCTGGCATTAGGCATGCAGGGGGAGTGTAGGGCACTGCTGATTCTGCCGTGTAAGTTGGAAAAAGGACTGTTAAGGATACATCTCACGTGACTTTTGGAGGAGATTTTGCCTAAATGTGGTTGAAGGCTGGAATGGGTCTTCAGGCTACAAATTATAAGGCTTCTAAATAAGTAAATAGATATACTTTACATATCCTAAATGGCTCTGTCTTTTTAAGATTGCTCATATTGCTGCTTATGTAAGTCTAGTGCTGTAATGCTTTGACTTCTACAATGTCACGTGATTTCCGGTTAGAGCTGTTTATATACATGGAGTACGTGTGTAATATACACACAGACCCATGTGTATTTATTCGACTGATGTATTTGTGGTTCTCCCCTCGTTTTTATTTCAAGATGCGAAGTGGGAACTGACAATTGGGTTCAGTGCAATGACGCCCCTGTGAAAATCTGCAAATACCCCGTGACCGGACTCTTTGAAGGAAGGTCGTACATTTTCCGCGTGAGGGCGGTCAACAGTGCGGGCATCAGCAGGCCTTCCAGAGTGTCCGAGGCCGTGGCTGCCCTTGACCCTGTTGACCTCAAGAGGTTACAAGGTAGGTTGTGCAGATTTTAAGCCCCAGAGGTGTCTTGGAATCTTGGGGCCATTTTTATGGGATTTGTTCTTTCTCTTCTACGCTCAGCTGTGTACGAGTTTTAAGAACATCTTCGAGGACTGAGCATGGTGCGGTGACATTTTACAGTGTCCGTGTGTCCGCCGGTGTCGCTTTAGGAGAGGGTGTGGCCAGGCCGGCATGTTCTCCGACACCAACCACACCACCCTCCCAATGCTCTTCATGGAGATCCAGTCAGACTGGTTCAGAATTAGAATTTTCTTGGTCCGTCGATGACGCAATTTCAACACACTTCATAAGACTCAGAAGGCTTTGAAACCAAGCCACTTTAATTTTGAATGGCAATTTCATGTGACACAGATGCCTGAAAGGGCTTTGACCCTTAAATATGGTGTGACGTGAGCCCCGGCATTTCCCTTGCCTGCGTGGTCTTTTGAACCCAGTACAAAGGTCTGAGAAGCACTGAGTATGAAGACTGCTCCAAAGCAGCGTCTGAGTCCCTCAGAGTTGTGAGAGTGATCATAACGCAGGGCGCATTTGGATCTTGTGCCGAGTTAGGGAAGCTGGGGTTTTCTTGATGAAACCTTTGGATGCCAAATTCAGCACCTACTTTTCTCTCTGCAGCGGTCCATTTGGAGGGGGATAAAGAAATCGTCATCTACCAGGATGGCCTTGAAGGTGAGTGGCCCTTGAGCACCGCGGCCCCGCTGCCCGTGCCCTAGGGAGTCAGGATGGGGGCCGGAGACCAGAGTGATGGATAGTCAGCACCCAGGGGCTGGGTAGAGCCTGTGCGTCAGCACTGCAGCCGTAGGTCAAGTCTGCACGCGCGTGGCCTGTAGAAGTTAGAAGATGGGAACGAGGTGGGTGGAGGGCAAGGATGGGATCCGAGGTCCTCCCGGGCGGTTTCATGGCTTCCATGTCGGTCCCGGGTCCTCTTGGGGCTGTGCAGCGAAGATCAAACTGAACCCGAGTCTGTCACTCGCTGAGGCTGGGCCCTTCTCTCAGACTCCATGACTAGAGGACTATTTCAGTTTTTCTTTTTAAACAAAAATTTTTATCTTTAGTATTTTAGTTGAAATGGATGGTGTTCTTCCTGTCAGTATCCCTGGTCTGAAAATTCACATTTCCCTCATTTACATTAGATTCTCTGAACACTTCTCTTTGATATTCCTTTCAGAGATAGCTAGGAGGATTGATTTATTAAGGAGGGGAACCTGGCATTATTAATCAGAAATCCAGAGATTTTGAGCAGACTTATAATGAGAGTTCATCGAGGACAACAAACAAGTTACAAATGAAGAAACATGAATTTGGAGCTAGTGCCTCAGGAGATGCACTTTGAAGCTCTCCTTTAAAATTGCTGCAATCCTAAAATATATATATTTGTAAATAAAAAAATTGCTGCGGTCCCAATGATCTTTCCCCAAAGAGCTACAGACCTAGGAGTTCATTGGTTGATTTTCATGTTTGCCCCCAGATGGTCTCCAGACATTGCATCTTCTGCACCTATAATAGCTTTTCTCTAGTATCTCCAGAGAATACATAATTCCCAGAGGGGCACCCCTCAGTGACATTTAAAGTCTTAGTTAAGACCTCCACTTCCAGGCATACTCAGAAATTGGGGAAGGTGTCCAGTAAATAAGCCACAAAAGAAAAATAATCCAGGAAAGGTTGACTTCCTAGGACTTCTAAATAAAGGATTGAGGTGAAGCTATTTGAACGCGTAAACTCTGGCTCCTACTTGCAGAGGAAGCCATGTTCCTGTAGCAGACCCGCCCGCATAAACGTGCATTTTCGACATGAGAGCAGGAAGGGAAGTTCTCTTCGTCACCTCCAGCGGGCCGATGGGATCAGGGCGGAGGGAACCACCTGAGGTCTCCTACATGAGCGTGTAGGTGTTCAAACAAAACTACCTTCCAGGAGGAGGCAAAATCTTCATTATGTAAAGGTGGCAGCATGAAACAGTGTAATTGAGCCCCCCAGCGGGAACCGTGCCCTTCTGGGGAGCAGAACTCTCTCTCCGTGTACAGACAGGGATGTGCTGGGGGTAAATCCCCACTATGAAGTGCCAAAGCCAGAACTAACGCATCGTAACACACTTAGCTATCTGATCGATAGAATGGGAGTTTGGTTTCCAGACACAGTAGATCTTCTTTCCAGCCAGAATAGACTCACTGATACCATTTGCCATCTTTCTTCTTACATTTCTTTTCTGTGAGAACGCAGCTTTTCTGGCTCCCTGGGGCCTGTGCCTTCATTTCGTTTGATTCCTTCTCGAACTTGGCTGTATCCTGTTCATTTGTGGGTGACATTCCTGGGGCTCAGCCTGTAGCTGGTCATTCGAGGCAGAGGCAAGGACCCTCGGCTGGAAGGCTGTCTGCCTGGGACACTGAGCCTCCCGGGCCTCCCGGGCCTCCCGCTCTCTGGGAATGCTTTGCACGCCGCAAAGGGGTGGTCCCCGCCATCTGGTGCAGACTTGGGAACAAGGGTAAGCTCCGTGACCTGCTTTAGGGTCTGCGAAGTTCATGAGTTTACTAACTCACTTTAAACAACAAATGCTTTCTCTAATTAAAAAAAAAAAAAGCCCTTAGAGAAAAGGGATTTCCTGATGCTTTCAAGCAGCCCATTTTTGTGTTCAAGCACATGCTGTTAGGGATTTCTTCCCATCACTTGCTCTTTTTCTTTGTGGAGGCCCGTCTGCTTCTTTTTGTGCTGTGTTAGCTAGAAAAGGACTGATAAATGCTGTTCATTTTAAGGAAAAGGAACACTCCTTTGTTGTCTAGAAAAAAAACATCACCCCTCTCTTAGTTTATTTATTTAGTCTTTGCTCATTTTTTCCAATCAGTTTAATCTTTATGTCCTCCTCAAAGGTTTTAATTACTGCCGGTGCTCTCCTCTGAATATCATCCGACTCTCGGAGCCATTCTTGCGTTGGTCCCTTGAGAAATGCACACTCTGCTTCGGGGCTGGCCAGAGCAGGCTTCTGTAGCGCTCAGCCAGCCCAGCTTCCTTCTGCTAGTTCCACGTCCGGGTGTCCGGGGCTGGGGGGTCGGCAGTGGCAGCCGTGTAGAAGGTATAGTGCGCTCCAGACGGTGCGGCGCTCATGACACATGCGTTTTCTCCTGAGCTCTGTCGTCCTGGGGAGTCGGAAAATTCCCAATACGGTTTGTGTTTCTGTGACTCAGAGAAAAATCTCCTGGCAGCCTGTTGTGGTGTCTCTGGGTGGGTAGGACAAAAGGCAGGATTTGCAATTGGGGGACGGAGGCCTGGGACCCTGTCCTGCCACTCCACAGCCCCGGGATCCCAGGAAAAGCTTACGGCTTTCTGAGCTCCATCTTTACCCCATATGGACGTGGCTCGTGAGAGCGGGATCCAGAGAGGTCCAGAGAAGCAGAGTCTCGGGCAGCACCTGTCGCTCAGAGGCACCTGGTCCGCGGGGAGTATCTCCCAGGTGACACATTTGGAGTTGCCTCTCATGGTGGCTTTCTTTTTTCTTTCCTTCCCTCTCTCCTTCCTTCTTCTTCTTCTCCTCCTTCCTCTTTCCTTCTTTCCTTCGAAGATTTATTTATATGCGTGAGGGGAGGGGCAGAGAAAGGAGAGAATCTCGAGCAGACGCCATGCCGAGCACGGAGCCCGACCTGGGGCTCAATCTCACGACCCTGAGATTACGACCTGAGCCAAAACCAACAATTGGATGCTCACCCGACTGTCCCCCCGCAAGGCACCCTCCGTTTGCTTTTATTTGCTTGTCTGTCCACGTTCTCCTCTCACCTGTGGGGGGGTTGGTAGCAGAGATCAGCTTGTGTCCCTGGCCTCTCCTACCTCCTGGGCGCCCCCAGAGCCCTCGCCTCTTCTGTCCATGGTTGGGGTCATCTGTGCATCTCCAGGGCTCCTGCTGCTGTGTGGACCAGGGCAATCCCGAAAGGCTCCGGGACTCGAGTCCTTGAGTCCAACTGGGGTTCCCTGCTGACCAAAGCTGACTCTTCTCCCTTCCCTAGCGCAAATGAAAGGCTTCTTATTCTCTTGCCCTGGGCCTGGAATCCGGGCTGGGTCAGGAAACAGCAAGTCACTCAGGTCTGGAAGGCAGCTCCGTGCTCAGGCGCCTGTTCTCACTGCCCTTACTACCTGCCTAGCTTCCCTTGGGTCCCTGGGTCTGCTTCTCACGCCCTCCAGCACCTCGGAAGGAAATCGGATTCAGCCCTGGGGACTCACCATGCATCATCCTAGGGCAATTTCCTGCCTCTTCTCTCTTGCATCTCTGTAGGTGTGGACACAGCACTTGGGTCCAAAGCAGGCCTGTTGGGTGTCCTGAGGCCTTGCCCCAACCAGCCCTCACTGGCATTTCCCTGGAGACAGTCTGACTCGTTTGAAACCTGACCCGCTTGCCAGAATGCTCCTAGATTAGGCCACGCTGTGTTTCCTTGCCTGTGGGACCTGTGAAACGGGTTATGCTCTGTAACGGGACTCCTGGGAAATAAAACCAGGCTTGTTTGTACTGTCTCCATGGGCTTGTTCAATGCTGTGCCCGTGGCACAGTCCTTAGGGAGCAATTGGATATTGAGAAGGGCTGAGATGTCCTAGGGACGCTCAAACCTTTTTAATCATGTGCTAATCTAATTGGAAGCTCGTAATATTTTGTATTGCAGCAACAGGGACTGTGGGTCTGGAAAACCTCCATCTCACAGGAAAAGCTCTCCTCTCCAAACGTGATGCCCCTGACCCCTTAAGTCGTATTAAAACAGGATGTGCGTCAGGAGACAGGTAGAACAGAGATCTCTGCCTGCAAATATTCCCTCCTAGTTATCTGCAAAGGGCTGATTGCTGTCACTCCAGAATTTCCAATGTACACGTGTAGGTTACTGTGCTTGGGAACGTGGCACAGATCCACCTAGGGAGGGAGAAACCATGTGCTCTGGAGGCTGACACACGGTTGCTACACTGTGAGGGCGCATGAGGGGCCATTAGAGGAAGGATAATCTCATTCCACAGGGCTCTGTAATGCAGAACACAGACCACTCGAACCTTCTCTGCACAGATTCCCAGCTCAGCAAGAGCGCCAGTCCTGGTCAAATGCCCTGTTTTTCTGGGTGAATCTTCTTCCTCCCCTTCCAGCTGAAACTCTGGAAGATTTTTGGATCAGATTCTTTTTTTTTTTTAATGGACTGGCTCATATTAGCAACAAAAATAATGAGGTGATCTTAATCAGTGCATTCTACTTGGCTGGGAAAAACACTTGGCTCTAAATCCCAAAATAGAAATGAAGCAAAGGACTGCTCTGCCGTGCCTGTCCTTAGCGCCTGGTAGCGCACCCAAGGGGCGACGCTCCCACAACGGGCCCCAGCGAATGGGGAGACCTGGGCTTCATGCGGGGCTAACCAAGTTTGCCACTCCTGCAGGCGACGTTCAGATCCCAGGGCCTCCCACCAACGTGCACGCCTCAGAAATCAGCAGAACATATGTCGTCCTCAGCTGGGACCCACCTGCTCCCCGTGGCAAGGAGCCGCTGATGTATTTCATCGAGAAGGTATTCTGCGGTCGCGTGTCCTGACACAGCAGCTCTCTGTAGGATTTCACACTGTGCTACTCCGTGGGTTTTAGAGATGAGCAACTGTGAGGTCAGTCACCGCAGATTTGACCACTGTTACTTACTGGGGACCTGAGGGCACAGGCTGAGACGTGCATGCATGGTGAGCCCCGGCCGTGCATGTGAGCCTCGGGGGTAGGGTCCGGGTCCGGGCTTTGCGGCCTTCGTGGGAACGAGTGGGGCACTTCACGTCTCCCGGCTCTGGCGCCCCTACCAGAACGGGGCTCGCTAAGTTCTTTCCTGCGGACACGTTCTAGCTCGCAGATTTTGAGGACCGCGTGAGACCTGGGGAGCAGGGAAGTTGGCTGTAATAAGCCGCATGGCCACTTGGTGGCGGTGTTGTACAGGGATTCACTCCGGAGGCTGCGGCGATCACACCAGTGGTTTGAGGACTAGCCCGGGACCCCTGGAAAGAAGCGCACAGGCGCGTGCACACACGCACATGCACACACGCGCGTGCACACGTGCACAAGCAGCGAGAGCCCAGTGACGTCCGCACTGCATGCTAGGACTCTCCTGCTTCAGTCTGTCCTGTTGCTCCAGGACCCGGGACCTCATCCTCACCTGCAGACCCGCCGCGGGCTCCTTTGTGGCTTGGCCACGGGCTGCCCGCCGTGGGGAGTCACGGACCATGCGTGTGGCTGGAGGAGGGGAAGCAGCCGGCGCGGCCCCCGGGGAGCCACAGTGCTCGGAGGTCCCAGGAGGCAGGGAGCCCCGTGAGAGCCCCAGCGAGCCGGGCGCTGAGCCACGCTGAGTGGGGGTGCCGGGGTGCAGGCCAGGTCGGCCGCGTCTCCCTGTGACACAGTCCGCTCTGGGGGACGGTCCATCCCCAGCCCATCCAGGGCGCTCTTTGGGTGCCTCAGCTCCTCCCAGGGCCCAGAAGCAGCAGCGGGATGTGGTTTCCTCCATCTCCACTTCATGCGAGGCCAGGGGTGAGCGGGTGGGACCTGCCGGGCAGCGTCGATGCCCTGGAAGTGCCCAGTGCATCCCTGAGCAGGTCGTCTGCACGACAGCCCCCGCTGTGAGTCCCGTCCGGTAAGGCCACGTGCACGGTCGCTGTATATTCTGTGCGCCCGGTGGGCTCCCGGATGCCTTTGGCCCGCTCTTTCCCAGCAGAGGCCCGGGGGTCGTCGTCCGGGAGAGTTCTGCTTGTGGCCGGGTCGGCGGTGCCTCGCACGTGTTCCTGTGGTTGGAGGTGTGCCCCGCGTGGGTCCCCGCCAGCGGCCCCCGGACCTGCACCCGGTCCTCCCGCCTGCGCTTCTCTTGAGCAGCTCCTGACTTCGCTGTGCCCCCCGCGCCTCACTTGGGCTTCTAGAAGCCTGACAGGAAGCCCCTGGTAGTCCCCCCCCCCCACCGCCATCTGCCACACTCCAGTGCGAGGCTCCTCTTCCCCCGATCGGCCCAGCGGCGTGTCCCCCCGACAGAGAGCACGTGGGGCCTCTTGGGTCAGCTCCAAGAGTGTGACTCCGCTTCTGCTGCGACGGCCGAAAGCTTCAAGCGCAGCCCTGACTTGTAGAAGCCGGGGTCGTTTGGGGTGACTTCCCAGTCCTGCGGCCGTCCCCTGGGTCCGCGTGCACCTGCTCCTACTACTCAGGACCCCCTCACAGAGGGGTTACGTCCCCACCGGGAAGAGGGAAGCGAAACGCGGGACGGAGGCTTTTCAAGTAATTATCAGTGATGAAACACCAGATGACGAGAATTAACCCTGCAGCAAAGGTGCAGAGACGTTTGGGGAATAACACGAGAATCACCGATAATTCTGTCGTTTGAAGTAGTCATTACACATTTTTTCCAGACACTCGAAATTGACTTCTTTCCTCGTTTGGCTACTGAAATTATTGTTCGCACACACAGGATTTTTGTAAGATTTAAGTCCAGTTAGTTAACATGGAATGCATTATTGGTTTCAGAGGTGCACGTCTGTGGGTCACCCGTCGCGTGTAACACAGCTTGCTCATTCCGTGCCTTCCCCGGTGTCCATCACCCAGTGAGCCCGTCCCACCACACCCCTCCCCTTCACAACCCGGGATACACATACTTGTGGTCCTTTTCTCTACAGTCTTTTATATACTTGATATGTCATAGGTACAGTTTGTCTCCTGGGTGACATTTAGCTAAATGGTGTAATTGCCCTCATCTGGTGGGAACTTTTTTTTTAATTTAATTTTTAAAAAATTTTTTATACAAACATATAATATATTTTTATCCCCAGGGGTACAGGTCTGTGAATTGCCAGGTTTACACACTTCACAGCACTCACCATAGCACATACCCTCCCCAGTGTCCATAACCCCACCCCCCTCTCCCGACCCCCCGACCCCCAGCAACCCTCAGTTTGTTTTGTGAGATTAAGAGTCACTTATGGTTTGTCTCCCTCCCGATCCCATCTTGTTTCATTTTTTCCTTCCCTAGCCCCCAGGAACCTCCTCCCTGCCTCTCAAATTCCCTATATCAGGGAGATCATGTGATAGTTGTCTTTCTCTGATTGACTTATTTCACTCAGCGTAATACCCTCTAGTTCTACCCATGTCATCGCAAATGGCAAGATTTCATTTATTTCGATGGCTGCCTAGTATTCCATTGTGTATATATACCACATCTTTATCCATTCATCTGTTGATGGACATCTAGGTTCTCTCTGTAGTTTGGCTATTGTGGACATTGCTGCTATAAACATTCGGGTGCACATGCCCCTTCGGATCACTACATTTGTATCTTTAGGGTAAATACCCAGTAGTGCAATTGCTGGGTCATAGGGTAGCTCTATTTTCAACTTTTTGAGGAACCTCCACACTGTTTTCCAGAGTGGTTGCACCAGCTTGCATTCCCACCAACAGCGTAGGAGGGTTCCCCTTTCTCCGCATCCTCGCCAGCATCTGTCGTTTCCTGACTTGTTAATTTTAGCCATTCTGACTGGTGTGAGGTGGAATCTCATTGTGGTTTTGATTTGTATTTCCCTGATGCCGAGTGATGGGGAGCGTTTTTTCATGTGTCTGTTGGCCATCTGGATGTCTTCTTTGCAGAAATGTCTGTTCATGTCTTCTGCCCATTTCTCGATTGGATTATTTGTTCTTTGGGTGTTGAGTTTGAGAAGTTCTTTATAGATTTCGGACACTAGCCCTTTATCTGATATGTCATTTGCAAATATCTTCTCCTGGTGGGACCTTTTCCAGCTAACCCCAGCGTCTCCGTCTTCAAGCACAGGAAGGAATCGTGACGTGTCCCGTGCTAGTACAGCCGGTTATACAGATTGCTGTTATCTTATTACTACGATGATAGCTGCAAAATAGTGAACATTTTATTCTATGTATTTATCAGTATTTCAAAACATTTACTTATTTATTTCAGTGGGAGGAGCACTGGGGGAGGGGCGGAGGAGAGGGAGAATCTCCAGCGTCTCCACACGGAGCAGGGAGCCTGACACAGGGCTTGGTCCCATGACCCCGAGATCATGATCTGAGCTGAAATTGAGGGTCAGAGGCTTAACTTACAGGGCCACCCAAGTGCCCCTAAAATAGTGAAAATTTTAAATTGAAATGAGACCAGCTGAATATGATGGGGTTTTATAAATATCCCAAATTATCCTTAATCCCTTATAGTTCATTCTACTTTACTAAAACTGCAACCTATGTATTAATTCCCCTAAGTTTTTTTAGTTTATTTGTTGTCACGTAAATTTTTACTGGTAAGTGTTTCCAGCTTTGGGTAATTTTTCATCTGCTTTTCCAAACTGGTTTCCTTTTTCATAAAATTCAGAAAAGAGTTATGGATGGCCAGGGATGGGCTTCACTGCCTGGGCATCCCTGGAGATTAATTTGGCCAGCTAGAGCAGAACGCGCCTTCGGCACGCCTTTGGGAAGCTCTAGCTTCCTCATGTAAATCCCGTGTCCCTTTGCAGTCCGTGGTTGGGAGTGGGACCTGGCAGCGGGTCAACGCGCAGACGGCTGTGAGGTCCCCTCGGTACGCTGTGTTTGACCTCGCTGATGGGAAGCAATATGTGTTCCGGGTTTTGTCAGCCAATAAGCATGGCCTGAGCGACCCGTCGGAGATCACCGTCCCCATCCAGGCTCAGGATATGATTGGTGAGTACGGCCATGCTGGTAAGCGGCCACGGCTTGGGACAGGCCCTGAGTAAGGGACACCAGATGCCCTTCTGTTGTGTCGAAAAAGACAGCTAATGTTGTATATGAGCCAAAACGCCTTGAAGTCTCAGTTGACAAGGGATGGATGTCTCTCTGCCGTGCTGATGGCTACTCAGCATTTCTCCAAAGTTCCATCTTATTTTTATGAAACTAACATATGGGTTAGAAATATTTTTAGGCACTGGTCACTTTTTGGAAAACCTTGAACACACTGGAGTTTCTTGTCTGTGTGGCTTGAATTTCCCACCCTGGAGATGCTGTAGGGAATTTCAGAAATTCTGAATCGCCCTGTGGAGAAAATCCAGGGTCAGATCATGACTGGGTTTTAAATCCCCTTGCAGATTCTGGCCAGTCCGATGGAAGAAATAGCAATCTTAAAATTGCTACTATCCTGTTAGCTAAAGAATGTGTGTCACGAGAAGGTGTTATTTAATGGTTCTGGGGGGCGGGTACAGAAGACTGCGTGATTGTCCTTCCTTTCCTTGTGAGTCAGGTGGGACTTGGGAAGACACAGAGGATGGTCCAGCAACTCCTGACTGCCCCGGGTGGCAGTCCCCTGCCCATTTCCACTGCTCATCCCTCCTCGTCTGATTTTAGGGAGCCCTTCCCTGTGGACAAAGGCCTTGAGGCTGTTGGGTACGGCTTCTGGAAATGCGACACTGTTCACGGTTCCTCACTCTATCTCCTCTGCACAGCGGTTCCTTCTGCCCCGGGCCGGGTGCTGGCGTCGCGGAACACGAAGACGTCGGTTGTGGTGCAGTGGGACAGGCCGAAGCACGAGGAGGACCTGCTGGGCTATTATGTGGACTGCTGTGTGGCGGGGTCCAACGTGTGGGAGCCGTGCAACCACAAGCCCATTGGCTACAACAGGTGCGGGGGCCACAGACCCACTGTATGGGAAGGACCCACAGCCAGCTGGGAGCCACGTGGCCCTCAGAGTAGTGGTGCTAACCCCGGCAGACGTGACTGTGAGGCTCCTCCATGGGTGTCTGTTTTCTTTCCCGCTCGTGAGGGGCCAGGACTTGAAAGCTAATGAGTGGGTTGAGGGCACAGGGCTGGAATGGTTAGCGTGTTGATGACAGAACTCTAGGACCTTGGCCCTTCTGGAGTTATTAGTACTTAAGGCTTACCTTCCAACAGGAAAGTTAAAGCAGCAGCCAGGACTCGAGAGGTGTTTTATTTTTCCATATTGAGTTTTTGAACTTTTAAAAATGGCTTTGCATGAATGACAGTCCTTTGCTCCAGCCACTGATGGAGACAAAGCGGGGGGTCATCCCCTCTCTTGTGCGGGGCGGGGGTGGGGGACATCGGCTCGTGCTGGGTGGAGAGGAGCATCCTTGCCCCGGCATCAGTTTATCCCCCGCTCCTGCCGAATGTGCAGGACATCTGACTTTAGTAGGTGCTCTCCAGGGTATGCTTCTCAGGTACGTAGAGGCAGCAGTCAGATTCTCCACTGTGGATGGGTTATTGCTGATGGCTCAGCCATCTTTCCCTTTTCAATTTACTTAAAAACAAACAAACAAACAAACAAAACTTGGGAAAAGCCATGGCTAGGAAGGGAGAGATGTCACTGGGAACAGTATGGTTAGATGTTTCAAATCCCACAGGCAGCAGACTCAGAAAGAGATCTCAGGACAAAAACCTAAAAACAGCATTTTCGAGATGGAGTTTTGTAAATGATCACTAAAGGTCTGCAGGCTCTAAGAGGGGAGCAGACTTTCTTATGCGGATGGGGTGCTGGCCTCTGCTGAGCTCCTCCTGCGTGGGTTTCCCCTTGATGCTTGTAGTGATGCTGGGAGGTGGGGACCGTGGTCCCGTTCTGCAGCTGGGGCAGCTGTCTCACAGAGACAGTGACCCATAGAGAGGATCCGTGGGTGTTGCTTTCTGCGCCCTCAGACCTGTGCCGCTCCTGCCCCTGGTGTAACCAGGCATCATGGCCTTCCTTGCTGACCCTGTGTGTTGATTTACAGCAATTAACTAGAATTGAAATGGAAAGTAGATATATAGTATACATATATAAAGAACTCAAACTACTCAAGTTCCTTCTAGTCCCAGTGAAAAAAATTTTGGAGTGTTCCCATGATTTTTACTCTGCTGGAGGAGAAAGGGAAAGACAGGGGTGCGTGGTCATGCCCCTGACTGGTGTTTTGCTCAGGTTTGTGGTGCACGGCCTGACGACCGGCGAGCAGTACATATTCCGGGTGAAGGCCGTCAATGCTGTTGGCACGAGCGAGAACTCGCAGGAGTCCGACGTCATCAAGGTCCAGGCCCCCCTCAGTGAGTAACCAGGGGCCTTCGTAAGCTCTGCAGGAATGACTGCTCACGGTGGTGATACCATGCTGCCCTGGGAGGGCTTTCATCCACCAGCCGCATGTCTTGGAAACACAGAGCTTAGGGAGGAGAGGCGAAATGCCAGCAGGGCACACACTGGGGACACATGTCTTCACGGCAGGTCACATGTCCCTTCATGCGTGTGCCCACCTTGACATGCGTGCTGTTGGGATGAACATCTCTTTCAAAGTTGCTGCTAACCTAGGAAAACATCAGTGGCCTTTCCAGCTGGTCTTAGTTCATGGGGCTTTTATCATCCCAGAGAATTCCAAACGCTGATGTGAACTTTGTGGCTTTGTTCATAAATGGTCATCGTTAAAAATGATTTTGGTCAAATAAAAGAATTTGGGACCTAATTTCAGAGGTGGACCCTGGGGACACGAGTGTCGTGATTATCACCCTGGTGATTTCACACAAAATGGGCTACATGGCAAACACATGCCCTGGGGCATTTGGGGCACAAAGGTCACATGCTGCTTATTTTGAGTCATACTGATAGCCTTTCGCTCCTGAGAGAAATGTTTTGCTCTTTATTTATTTTTGTCTCTGATTAAATTATTATAGCATTTTTTTTTCAGAAGTTCAACTTTCTCTCCTAACAACACATAAAGTCATGTTAGGGAACATCCAAGCAGTGCCCAACCTGATACTACTTAGGTGGTCAGTATAGCACAAAATCATTCTTCTTTTGTCTGAAGGTCATTATTCTGATCTGTCCGTTTTACCCAGGAGGGACTTCCAAACATTACCATTCCTACTTAATACAAAGCAGTCGTCTACAGTTTTTTTTTTTTTTAAAGATTTTATTTATTTATTTGACAGAGAGAGAGACAAAGAGCACAAGCAGGCAGAGAGGCAGGCACAGAGAGAGGAGGAAGCAGGCTCCCCGCTGAGCAGAGAGCCCGATGTGGGGCTCAATCCCAGGACCCTGAGATCATGACCTGAGCTAAAGGCAGCGGCTTAACCCACTGAGCCACCCAGGCGCCCCATTGTCTACAGTTTTATTCTGGGATGGGAACAGGTGTTTCCCTGGTCACCTGTTTCTTGGGTAACGAGAATGACCAGACGCAGGTCACCTGGAGCTGGGGCAGGGCTTGGGGAACAGAGGCACCCCCTCCCTCAGGCCCTTGGAGAAGGTGGTGCATTTCCAAACGAACTCATGTGAATTCATACTCACTTGAACTGATCTGATGTGGGAAATTAAGACGGGCTTGGCAGTAATGTGCAGCGTCTCTGGCCATGGGGCCTGGCTGTAATTCTTCATGGGTGTCACAAGAAGCTCCTCCTGGAGGTTTTCCCTAGAGGAGGGGGAAAATCTCTTGTTTCAACCACCCAGGCCAGATTTGAATAATGGATCGCTCCTGTGTTATTGAAATATAGAAAGGTGTGTGTGTGTGTGTGTGTGTGTGTGTGTGTGTATGATTCCTGGGGGAGGTATTTAGAAATAGCAGTGAATAGAGAGGACCGAGAGTTACTGCCTTTAAAGGAAGAGATGAAAACATACAGAGATGGTTGAGGTTTGGGGGCCCCTCCGCAGAGCAGGAGCGGCCCCAGGGAGGATGGGTGTCCTGGGCGGGGACTGGGGTGACCTTCCTGCTGTGTATCCTTGCAGCTGTCCCTTCGCATCCTTACGGGGTCACGCTTCTGAACTGTGACGGCCACTCCATGACCCTTGGCTGGAAGGTGCCCAAATTCAGCGGGGGCGCACCCATCCTTGGCTATTACATAGACAAGCGTGAGGCTCACCATAAGAACTGGCACGAGGTCAACTCTTCGCCCATCAAAGAGAGGATCTTAACGGTTGGTTCTTATGGGTCCACTGGTTTTTGCTGGGTGGTTTCCCATTCTGGGTAGAGTCCTTCAATCAGTGACTCAGAGTTCAAGGGCATTAGATAATGTGACACAGACACAAAAGCGGGTTCAGAAAACTTCACAGCCTCGTGGGAGAAGCTCTAGAACTGGACCCAAGGAAGCATTTTCTTCTGAGACGCAAGAGAGGCGGAGAGGCAAGGAAGCAGGTGGTGTGGGGTCGTGTCCCTGCTGGGAGCAGCCCCAGGCCCCCAGCCCGTCACCGCGTGGCTGTACAGGGCTGGTGCATCCGTGCTTAGCTGGTGTTCCGTCCGAACACCCTTGCCCAGGGCTTGTTCCTCATGGTTCTGCTCAGAGAGGCTTGTGTGTGCAGCCTCTGAGTGAGTCACTTGCCCAAACACACGTTCTGCCCGGGCAGAGAGAGGAGAAGGAACATCGATTTGGAGTAAGGAATATCTGGGATCAGCTCCAGGGGCAAGCCCTCCCCAGCCGTGGGCTTTCTCTCCGCCTCCCTGAGCCTTCCGCTGCTCCTTTGTGTGGTTTAGGTCACAGGCATGTATGTGTGTGTGTGTGTGTGTGTGTGTGCACGTTTGTACAGGTGTAAGAGCTTCTGTGTGCATGCATGTGTGTGCACGTTTGTGCATGTGCACGTACACATGTGTGGGAGCCCGTATGCATGCATGTGTGTGTGTGAATGTGTGCATGCACGTGTGTGAGCACATGTAGGTGTGTGTGCGTGTGCAACATTACCGATATCTATGCATGGTCAGCCCCCACCGCTGTGCCGAGCTGTTCTGGACGAGGGCTCTGACTCCCGAGCGAAGCACCCTCTTGTTTTCAGAATGCCGGCTACTGCCGGGATGTGAGCTCCGTCCTGTAAGGAATGGAACTCTTGACTTCAAACACTTGCTTTGGAGAGGCTCTATTTTTCCAGGAGGCGATGTCACCTGGATGCCGTGGGGCAGGGCTAAGGGCTCTGGTCAAGGCCTTCCCTGTACTTTTGGGGCATTAGACCCTCATGTGGCTGCAGGTGCGACCTGAGGGCTGCCAGTCTGTGTGCTGGGGGTCGGTGACAGGTTGTAGGTCGTCACGCAGCTAGGCTAGTCTGGCTTCGGGCTCCAGCTGGGGATTCCGCAGAAGGGACGTGGGCTTAAGGGCAGGCCCCCACCCCTGCTATTTCACACACTCTCTGTGGCTTTCCTCTCCATGAGCCTCAGATGGGCTGTCGAGGGGGGTCACTGTGCCATCCTCATAGGCGTAGTGACAGGAGGAATGAAACAACGTGGTTAGGTTCCCTGAGCGACTACAGCATGGCGGCTGCATTCACAGCCCTCCGGGACAGCACTGTCCAGTTTATTGGCCCAGCCCCCACCCTCACAGTTCATTCTAGGAGTCGGTTGTGACTCCTCCAACAGGCAGATGGGGACGTGGTTATTTACTTCCTGTGTTAATGTATTTATTTATTTATTTATTTTTTAAAAAGATTTTATTTATTTATTTGACAGACAGAGATCACAAGTAGGCAGAGAGGCAGGCAGAGAGAGAGGAGGAAGCAGGCTCCCCGCGGAGCAGAGAGCCCGATGTGGGGCTCGATCCCAGGACCCTGGGATCATGACCTGAGCCGAAGGCAGAGGCTTAACCCACTGAGCCACCCAGGCGCCCTCCTGTGTTAATTTAAATGCATCTCCACAGGTGGAGGGCTTGACAGAAGGCTCACTCTATGAGTTCAAAATCGCTGCCGTCAACCTGGCTGGGATCGGGCAGCCATCGGACCCCAGCGAGCTCTTCAAGTGTGAGGCCTGGACCATGCCCGAGCCTGGTAAGAGGCCCCCCCGGATCGCAGAGCTGCCCTCTGTGTCATGAGGTCACGAACCCCAGAACTAGTGGGCATTCTGTCTGCGCATGCTAGGGCGTCCCACCCTGTGCCAGGCACAGGGCACAGCTGCGGACAAGGTGGCCCCATCCCCTGGCAGAGGCCGAGTGGTGACGAGCATGGGGCGATCCGTGGGGATGCGTGAGGGGACAGGGAAGGCAGCCCCGGGCAGGAGGGGCCAGTGCTGGCTGTGAGAAGACAGAGTGTGACACTGCGGTTCCAGTGTGAGAGGTCCCGTTCTCCAGACCCTGTGGGGACCTGGGGGCTAGTTCAAAAACGTAAGATAGTTGCTAATCTGCTTGCATTCGACTTTATGTTTTAAGGCCATTTTCATCAATTCTCAGAACCTGAGCCTTCACTGGTTACCTTCTGTCTGTCAGGAACCTAAACGGGATGAGTAAAATGCTCCTGTTTTGAGCAAAACTGAAGTTGAAGCTCTGTTGTGGGCAGAGTATAGTGTCTTTTCCCTCTGTTCCTTTTGAGTGGTCCTTGTCTAACAGAACGAATTTGGGCCCCTTAGAACAGCCAGTGGAAGGAGACCGCTCCCGACTTCCGGAGACTCTCTGGGGCCCCCAACGGGCTTAGCAACCCCTGAAGATGTGGGTGACGTAGTTCAGGCGCAGCCTCTGCCCCTTTTCCCTTTGCCGCCCAAGGCCACTGGACCCGGGGAGTCCGCGCTGCCCCCTGTGGAAGGCTCTGGGGTCTGAGCAGGTGATGTGCTTGGGGCTCGAGGAGCAGGCGTGTGTCAGGCAGCAGGGGTGCAGGGGACACGCGTGCCCCTGGTCCGTGCACCTGCTCTGTCTGTGAGCCACACCTGCCAGTCCTGAGCGCTGACAGGGACTCACGAGTGACTCCAAGGTGACCGCGGTCCCCAGACGCCGGCCCCACGGTCCCCTCCCCACGCTCCACATGTTCTCCGGGACGTGTGTGACGAAGGCCGATGTGACATGTAGAATCGTGAGCTCTGGGAGCCGAAGAAATCGTGTGTCCCGTGGCAGCAGACGCGTGGGGTTGGTGCATGCACGCACGGCCGACGACATCTGCCTTTTCAGGTCCTGCCTATGATCTGACGTTCTGTGAGGTCCGAGACACGTCCCTGGTCCTGCTGTGGAAGCCCCCCGTGTACTCCGGCAGTGGCCCCATCACGGGGTATTTCGTGGACTATAAGGAAGAGGACTCTGGGGAGTGGAGCACCGTGAACGAGGCAGCAACCGCCAACCGTTATCTGAAGGTGACACTGTTCCCTCGATGTCCCCCACCCTCCCGGGAGGGGGTCTCTGGTCCCTCCTGCAGACAGGCTCGACACTGCCAGACCAGCTGCTCAAGCAGCTCAAACTGTCCCATGTGGTGCAGTGGACGGTCCCCGCGGGGTGATGGCCGCTGTGTGTCCGCAGTCAGGCCTGTGTTGTACCTGTGTCCTTCGTGACTGCTCGTAGAAGTCGCGCGCGTAGAGGCACGTACACGCGCGGCTGTAAGATGTCTGAGAGGAGGGCGTATTCACGTTCCTCTCTCCTGTCCTCCGAGTGGTTCTGTTCTTAGCGTTGACAGCTGACCCCTCACTGGGACAGTTGTGACGCCCGTCCTCGGGCGGGTCAGCCAGCCGTCCTGGCTCTGTCCCCGCTGCCCTCCTGCAGAGGCTTTGCCCGCTTGCTTGTGGGCTCTGTGCTGTGGTGTAGACGGCGGCAGCTGACCAGAAGTCCACACCCGAGTCGTGCACACGGCTGCATCCTCCGGGCAACCGTCCAACCCCATGAGACCAGATCAGCTTCTGATCCACACCGAGTGAGCTAATCAGCTCCCAGAGATCTGGTCAAATCAATGACTGAGAAATTAGCTGATGTGTATTTTACGAATCAGCACAGAAGCTACACACGTGCAGGGAGAGAACGACTTAATTTTGATGTGTCCAAACGACGAGAAGTCTGGCCCGGTTACAAATCACATTTAAAGTAATGCTTCCTCGCATAGCATTATGTTGACTATGGACGCCAGGCTGCCAGCGGGATATATGGTTTTGATTCTGCTTTGAAATAGGCGAAGAAGAAAGGAAGCCTCTCTCAGCATCGAGGAGAGTCTGTTTCTTGCTAGGTCAGACCGTGAATGAGTCTGTCTCACCTTCCGCTTTTCCAGCTCATTGTGCAAAGCTCTTCCTTCTTTCGGAAAAGGGGCACGTGCATGGTAAAATGTGAAAACGAAAAGTCCTTTTCACTTACCGATTAGCACGTGACATGGTCTCCGTCTCTCTCAGGTCTGTGACCTGCACCAGGGCAAGACCTATGTCTTCAGGGTCCGGGCCGTGAACGCCAGCGGGGTGGGGAGGCCGTCGGACGTGTCTGAGCCGGTGCTCGTGGAGGCCCGACCAGGTGAGAGGGGACCGTGTGGCTGCTGAGGACGGCGGGAGGCTGAGGGCCCCAGGCACGGGCGATGGGTACGCACGGTCTGTGTGTGTGGCGCGGGGAGGCTGGCCCCTGCCGTCTTGTCGGTGGTGTGGAGCGGCAAATGGGACAGGCTGTCCTCCAGCCCTGCACAGGCCCGGCACCCCTGAGTCACGCCGCGGCCCTGAGGCCATTTGCACAGGCGGTGGGGATCCGCATTTGGGGCCGTAAGGCCGCATGCGGAGATGACGATGGTCTGTCTCGTTACTGCTGAATTTTGACGGGGAGTCAGAAAGCCGTTGGTTGGAAACTTGGGGGCTAGTGGCGAAGGCCCATGGAAGGGACATCAGCGGAAAGTGCTTCCAAGGGCGAGGTCAGCTCACGGGGTCTGAGGGGAAGCAGTGGTGGGTCCGCGGACCCTGAGACCGTGTTGTCTCCACATTGCTCTCTCTCTGGGGACTGACCTCACGTCGTCTGCCGCTAGTGCTCTGTGCTTCTGCCTTCGCGGTAACCGACGGCGTCTGTTTCTGCCCAGGCCGAGGGGTCCCCTGCCCCCCTCCAGTCTCTGCTTCCTCAGGGACAGATTCTGACGGGTCTGTGTGGGGCCGGCCTCCACCTGGTCAGAAGGGACAAGCAGGTCCCCTCCCCTCCCCCCACGGAAGGAGGGCAGAGGGAGGAGGCCACATGCGGTGATATCGGGGGTGCCCGGGGCCCTCCCAGTGGCCAGGGGTCAGATTTCGGGGAGAAGGAGGGTCTTTATGGTTGACATGTCCTCTACGGTGGGACTGGATGCAGAGACGGGAACAGATGGAGATGTGACGACTTAAAACCCCGTCCACTCCGCCCGCCACCTGCTCTGGGAGCATCTGCCCTCCCACAGGTCCCACTCCGCGCCCCAGGGGACCGTGGAGGGGAAGCCGATGACTCGGTGGGGATCAGACCGTCGCCTCCAAACGGAGGACACGTGCTTGCGACACGGCGCTCCCTGCCCTCTCCGCAGGCACGAAGGAGATCGGTGCCGGTGTGGACGAGGAAGGCAACATCTACCTGAGCTTCGACTGCCAGGAAATGACGGACGCGTCCCAGTTCACGTGGTGTAAAGCCTACGAGGAGCTTGCGGATGACCAGAAGTTCCGGGTCGAGAC
This sequence comes from Eira barbara, assembly GCA_020311275.1. Lineage (NCBI taxonomy): Eukaryota > Metazoa > Chordata > Mammalia > Carnivora > Mustelidae > Eira > Eira barbara. Next base: position 38,950,099 of record JAHRIG010000045.1, on the reverse strand, counting down.
AGTGGGAGACCAGTAAGTCCCCTCGCGGCCCGCCCAGGGGCCGCCGGGGACGCCGACAGACACGTAACGTGCCCCGTGGTTCTTCCTTCTAGCTCGAAGCTGTACTTTAAAAACCCAGACAAAGGGGACCTGGGCACCTACTCGGTGTCCGTGAGTGACACGGACGGAGTGTCCTCCAGTTTCACCTTGGACGAGGAAGGTAACGTCTACGCGACGGAGCGCGCCGGCTTGGGGCTCCGCAGGGGACACCGACACTAACGTGGAGGAGACATGCTTAGGAGACGGGCGCGTGTTCGTGGGGGGCCGGGGCGCGGGGCGATCCCAGAGGTGAACGCTCCCTCACAAGTATAACAAACGTTCCGGCGTTTGTGCTCTCTCCGGCACCCAAGTCACCGGGCCGGGACCGGGGCTGCTAGAGCGGCCCCTGTAGAGCCCAAGGTGGGTTTATGCTGCGTTTCAGTAGCTGGGCCAGCAGAGGGGAGCGAATGGGCGAGTACGGCCGCGAGATTAGCGTGGAAAAGAAAAGGCGGGTCACAGCCGGGGAGCCCAGGGACAGGCAGGTCGGTCGGGGGCGGACTCACGCACCTGCATCCCTGGCCAGTGAGCCGGTCTCACGAGGCAGACGCTGGTGCTGCTGGAGATTATAGTTATTTGTGTCCAGTGCTTGTGATGGACCCGGCCCACAGTCAGGGTCAGCCTCAGGGTGAGGCAGAGGGAGCCCTGTCCTGCGGGACAGCTCGGTCAGATGCCAAGCGTTCTCCGGGTCTCTAGACCTGTCAAGGGGCCGAGAGTCCCCTGTTAAAATACGGGGTCTTCTGGGAGGCCTGGCGCCTGGTGGGCCGACCCCAAAGTTCCCCGCTGGTGCGCTGGGCGGGGGCAGGCAAGAGTGTGATCCTGAGGACACCTGACTCGGAGGGTCGCTAGGCATGGTCAGGGACGAGAGGCAGGGACGAAGGCCAAGAGGCCCCGTGCTGATGCCTCAGGCCGCGGCAGGGCAGGAGCCAACGCTGGGTAGACAGGGAAGCTCGCGCAGGTTCAACAAGACCCAGCAGGAGGGTGGCCGGGGGTCCGTGTGGACGCTGCTGCCCAGGGTGCTCAGGATGCTTGTGTCCAGAGACAGGCGGGAGCAGATCCGGAATCTGCTCTGAATGCCTTGTAAGCTGCCATTTCTGACCCTAACTCAGTGGTCTTCTGGTTTTAACTCAAAACATCCTTAAATAATCCTGAAAAGTGTTCCGCTTCTCTGTACCAGTTTTAAGTTTGTAGATGACACTTTCCCTCTAATTTTATTTATTTATTTATTTTTTAATTTTAATTTTAATTTTTTTAAAAGATTTTATTTATTTATCTGTCAGAGAGAGTGAGCACAGGTAGACAGAGAGGCAGGCAGAGGCGGAGGGAGAAGCAGGCTCCCTGCGAGGAAGGAGCCCGATGTGGGACTCGATCCCAGGACGCTGGGATCATGACCTGAGCCGAAGGCAGCCGCTTAACCCACTGAGCCACCCAGGCGTCCCTTTCCCTCTAATTTTAAAGAGTTACAAAGGACGAAAACTTCGAGCATGTTTTTAAATGTATGTGGACTTTAAAAAAAAAATGTATGTGGACTTTTAGATAAAACCTTGGAGCTGCCGATTTAGCTCATTTGACTTATGGAAATTCCCACCGTTAGACCTAACGGGGAAGTCAAGCCCGGCATCCAGTCAGGAAAAGTCTGACCTCATTTTTCGGTCCAAGTAAGCCTGTTCACACGTGCCTTCGTGACCGCCGTCTCTTTTCTAAGTTCTAATTAAGAAGGAAGGAGGGAGGAAATGGCTCAGAACCTTCCATTTTTCTTGGCTCGCTTGTGGGCCTCTTTCCGGAGTGATGCGTTTATTTTTGTCGTTTTATTTTTATTTTTAACGTGTGGCAGTAACACAGCACAGTGAAATCCTGGGTGGGCAAAGCATTTTGAGGGACATCTTGCAAAGGGAAGGAAAACCACAGATCCCCCGCACACTCTCAGCGCCTGATCGATACTAGGAAGGAGTTCGTGTGGAATTTGAGGGTCTGGACATGGGTGTCTTGAAAGCCCCCCGTGCAAAGCCTGCCCCTGCCCCCAGCCCCACTGTCCCCAAGGCTCTGCCTCACGTGCCCACCACCCCTTCCCTTCACGGCAGGGTTGTTACACGGCGAGGGTCTCAGGAAGAGAGGGCTCAAAGGTGGTTTAAGTCCTGATTTTGCCTTTTCACTCCTTAGCGTTTTTTACGCGATTAAATCTTGGTGGTACCGGATCTCCACTCGGGGTTAGACTTGCAATTGTTTTCAAACTTCTGCATGTCTGGGTCGAAAACCAATGCACATATTTTTCTTAATTTTAGAGCTCGAACGTTTGATGGCACTGAGCAACGAAATCAAGAACCCCAGTAAGTAAACGCGGGACCCTGCCTGCTTGCAGGCCAACAGCGAGCCGGGAGGGCCCTGTTCGTTAGGGTTCGGGGCTCACCGGGGACCATGTAGGTGAACCGACCATTGCCTTTCACGCAAGCAGCTTCCATGCTTGTCACCTGCTCGTTGGAAGCAAACACGAGCTGATAATGCAACTTGTAGAAATTTTATTGAGAGAGTTTTATATTTATAGAGAGAGTTTTGAATTTGGGGTCTAGCATAACTGATCCTAATCCCAGCAAGTCGTCAGGTGGGGTCTTCGGTTATGGAGTTACACGCACGCGAGTGTGTGCCGCGACCGCGGGGAGAGCCGGGAGTGTGAGCACATGGCCCGTGAGGCACGGGGCTCTACCTGCACCAGCACGCTAACCTGGGGTTTGTTTTTGTTTTCTGGTTCTCATGGTCCAATTCAACACTCCGGGTTTCACATCCTCAGAAACCTCAGTACCCGGCTTGATATTTCCCTCCAACATGCAGCTCTTCTCCGACGACGACTCGTGCATTATTGACTTCTGGTCTCTCTTCTTCCTGTAGCAATTCCTCTGAAATCAGAATTAGCTTATGAGATTTTTGATAAGGGCCAGGTTCGCTTCTGGCTGCAGGCCGAGCACTTGTCACCAGACGCCAGCTACCGGTTTATTATTAACGACCGAGAAGTCTCTGACAGTGAGGTGAGCTTACACGTGTGTGACCCCCGGGTTCAGAGAGGCGGGGGAGGATCTTGGGAGGTCAGTGACTTCGGGTCAGGTTCTGGGTGTGTTTTCATCCCCCTTTGAGCTGCAGAAATTGGGGCGTAGCCGGTTGGCGAGATGAACGTGTGCTGGCTGAGTCCTGCCGTGTTCCGAGACTGGTCTGGGTTAGATGAGAGATCAGAGTCCCTGAAATCCGGGCCTGCCAGAACCAAACAACGGTCACTTGGTTTTAGAGACGCTGAGCCTGGTGCTCTGAAAAGGTTCAGGTGACGTGGGGGGCACGGGATATCCTTAATGGACGGGCCTGCTCATTCTTGACCCTGGTTTTGAAGTTGTGCGTTCTTACCCTATTGTCTGTGGGCCCCGCTCACCGAGAGCGTCCCACAGAAGGCATCCACGGGGAAATCTGCTTCTACACCTTCCCTAACCTTTTAGGCTGCTCTCTTTTGTGGCCCATCTGGGCAGAGTGTGGCAGGACCACCCGCGATGTCTAGAATGCTACGACATCGTGGTGAGTCCTACCATTATTGTGAATATGCTTTTCTGGCCGTGGAACACCAAGTACGCTTCTGTGGGCTCCTTGTCCACAAACTCCGGCGCAGCTGCTGGCATTTGCAGCTGAGGGAAAGCCTGCTCAGTGGGCCCTTCCTTTCCTGTTGACTGGAGAGTGAGGGGCCTTGACCCCCTCTGCTCGTCGCCCCCCGGGGTTCAGTGTGTGGTGTCGTCAGCCTGCTCAGCGTCCTGCTGGCTCTGGAAGCCTCGTCCGTGTGCGCTGCCCACACGTCCGTGGGATGCTGGACATGCAGGAATCGCTCGGGCCACACAGGGTCCCGCTCATTGTGTTGCTCAACTGGGCCCCTCATCTCTGGTCCAGGCTTTGTCCCCGTAGCTGTTTGGTGAGGTTTACCTGGTTAGAGGAGCAGGTGTCGGGCAGAAATCCGGGATGGACGAAGATTGTGTGAGTTGTCTTACCCCTGAGAGACGGCGGCGGATAAGAAAGGGGTACAGGGAACTGTGGCTGACGAGGACACGCAGGCGTTTCCCTCCAGCTGCGGGAAGCCAGCGGCATGCATTTTGTCCCTGGGAGAGCGTGCCGCACGGTCGAGAACTTGGAGAAACCCTCTTCGAGCAGAGGCCGTGCTGCGAGATGAAGAAGAATTTAGTGTAATTGTGCTTATTTGTAGAAGGTCTTCTTTTTGTTTTTTCTTTTTAAAAGATTTTATTTATTTATTTGACAGAGAGAGATCACAAGTAGGCAGAGAGGCAGGCAGAGAGAGAGAGGGGGAAGCAGGCTCCCCGCTGAGCAGAGAGCCCAATGTGGGGCTCGATCCCAGGACCCTGAGATCATGACCCGAGCCGAAGGCGGAGGCTCAAGCCACTGAGCCACCCAGGCGCCCCTGTAGAAGGTCTTCTGATGGACATTTCTTACCTGCTACATAGAGCTGGCTTTTAACACTGACGTCTTTGCTGCGTGGCTGATCTTTTGGGGTGGGGCTGCACTACTTCACTGACTTAATTAGCAATCCACAGGTGACTTTTCCGGCGGGGGGAGATTGATGCTATTTTGTGTGAGTCACATAAAAGCCTGTATTTATGGTGCCATAAAATCACTGAACTCCATCTTGCTGCATAGCGGCAATCGCAAGAAGCCTAATTAATTTCTCAAACCTGCCCAGACCCGGCAGTGCCGTAGCCGAGAAAACTGGAAGAGCTACTGTATCGTGGAGATTGTGAGAGTCCCGCGTTCTTACTTCCAGACCCGGTGGGGTCAGCTCCCGGGCTCCTCTCCTTGCGGGGGCTGGAGGTGCACGTGGGGTTGGACAGTAAGAACAGCGCTGCTTTGTCTCATTGATTTGAAATTTGCTCTCCGTGGTCAAAAGTAAATGCTCAGAAGGACGGGGCAAGCAGCGAGCTAGCAAACACCTGCCCGTGCAGGTGTCTTGCTTCTGTCCCCGCCTGCCTGCCACCCGCTGCCGCCAGTCTGCCCGGAGGACACACGCTGCCACGTTCTGCGACCGGGACCATTTCTCGGTGGCCGCCCACTCAGAAAGCGACTGAGGCCGGTGTGCGCGCTCATTTGTGTCTCTCCATCGTGTCCCACAGACCAAGTTCCTGGCTCAGTTTCCCAAAAAGACACAGTCTATGACCATATAGTGTGCGTCACGTATGTGAAATCGCAGCGGAATGAAGGTGGTGTCTGCTGGAAGGCAAGGCCAGGGGGTGGGTTCTAGTCTCTTAAAACCTCAACGTCGTATTGCCTCAGGCAGGACCAGAAGTGTCACGGGTGATCGTTGGGAACATGGTCATCTTCTTCCTCCCCCCGCGTGCATTTTACAAAGCATTTCTGGTTGTCCCCCGGAGCCAGCCAGGAGGTAGGGACCCTGGGGGGGTGTGGGCCTGCGTCCCGGAGCTGCAGAATTGGCACCAGGAGACCGGGCCACAGTGGCCTTCCAATAGTCCTGCAAGGCCATCCGGGCTCAGGGACAGTGCTGGGAGGGCTGAGGGGGCGAGGAGGGTTTCCGGAGTAGGGGTGCCTGAGGTGAGTCTGGGGAGGCAGACAGGAGGCCAGGCTGGCCCTGCCGTTGCCCATGCCGAGCACGGGCAGTGGGATAAACGGGGGCCAGCAGCGGGAGGAGAGAGGTGTGCAGCTGGAGGAGGCGTCTGGAGCCTCCCAGTTCAGGCAGAAGTGATTAGAAACGGCGCCCGGTGCTCGGGGAGGCACGGACGGGGCCGCGTGGCTCTTCTGCTCGTATCTGGATGCTGTTGCAGCAGCGGCACTTGGAACGCTGAACTTGAATGCGAGCTCAGAGACAGAAGGTCGCCGTGGAAATAGCACAGCGTCTGGCAGAGAGCAGCGCTGTTCCCTCCCTCTGTTCACAGATTTTCTGTAAAATCACCTGCAGACAGACATTCTTTCTTAGTAACGGGGCGCTCTAGGCAGAATGTGGTTCCTGAGGGCAATGGAGCTTCCCTGGGTGGCCCTGCTTTCCTCGACGCTGACCGCAGATCACTGGTGTATGTTCCGCTCATCCCGGTGCCCGGGCCTCCCCCTGCAGGGCTAAGACCAGGGTTTGGGTCGGGAAGACCCTGCCGGACGCCCTGCAGGGCTCATAGGGAGACGGAGAGTCTGCAGGGAGCGTCCTGCGGGTCACCGGGGACATCATGAGCCGTCACCGGAGAGAAGGACCCTGAGCCCCAGGGCCACTGCCTACACGTTCCCTGCCTTTGAGATGACTCAGTCTTTGGATGTGGCCCCTGTGATCCTGGCTCCGTTTCGGATATTGTCTGGTCTAAGGCTGGAGGAAGACCTTGTCCATTAGCCACCATAAAACAATTCGGTGTCTGTGAGCCCATCGCGACCAAGGAGAGCGGAGTGTGAGAGAAAGCTGAGCTTTGGATGGGCTCGGTGGTGTGGGGACGTGTCCCCAACCAGATGCTGTTGGTAGGGAATTAATTATAGTGCGGTCATCGGGACCACAGCCGGTGGGGTGCCACGGATGGCAAGATGAACTCGTCAGTGAGAATCCCACACACATCTCTGTGGTCCTCACTGCCTTCCAGGCACACAAGTACTGGGTGGAAAGGGTGAGGACGGTCCTGGTTCTGGAGGCTTGCCATCCAGCAGGATGTGTGGCAGGCGGTGGGCGGACACTTGGATGGGGCGGTGGTCTGCCCTGGAAGGGGATGCATGAGCAGCAGGGATGCTACGGGAAGGGCACCCTGCCGACTCCCGGGGCAGTTCCCAGTGGGTCCTCCCTGCTCCAGTCTGGAGGGAACGGAGCAGGGGAGGCAAAGAGGCTGCGTCAAGCTGGACCTCAGGAGTGAGGGGAGTGCAAGGCACCAGACTTGCCTGGACACACACGCTCTTCCAAAAAGTCTCTGTGCACCTGACACCCGGCTTCTGTGGCCCTGGTCCACACAGTGGCCTTGAAGTCACGGTTCTGAGTCCCCCGAGCACAGACAGCATGGTGCTTGACGGTGGGGTGCTGCTGGCCGGCTCCATCTCACGGTCCGTGTGGGGTGCACTGGCGGGCACATCACCTTTTCATCATGTCCTGAGTTGCCTCGTGTCGGTTGCCGGTCTCGGGGGTGTACCGTCCCTGCTGGAGCCTTCCTGGAGGAGGCGGCTCCCGCACAGCCCTCGAGCTGCCTCACTGGGCGGGCACGCGTGTCCCTTGGTGCATGCACGGGTCACCGAGGGTTTCCACGGGTACAATCTCATTTTGCGTTTTTGTGTGTGTCACAGTCCCTTAGGGTGTAGTGGTAGGTGCGACGGCCAAAGTCAGAGACAAAACCGGGGGAAGGAGTCTCATTGGGCATTAATTCCCTGCCTCCACCATTGCTTCCAGAAACACAGAATTAAGTGCGATAAAGCAACTGGCATTATCGAGATGGTTATGGACCGATTTACGATTGAGAACGAAGGCACCTACACTGTGCAGATTCATGACGGAAAAGCCAAGAATCAGTCTTCTCTGGTTCTCATCGGAGACGGTATGCCCTCCCGCGTGCATCTGTGCGCCTGTGAGAGGAAGTTCACGAGCTACTCAGACGACACAGACTCAAACGTTTTTCATTTCTTTTCCTTTCAATATCGACTTCAGCGTTCAAGGCTGTCCTAGACGAGGCTGAATTTCAAAGGAAGGAATTCCTCAGGAAGCAAGGTAGGTCTGGGCTCGCCCCCCAGGAGCCGAGCAGACTGAGTGTTTCCAAGTGTGTTTACGGCAGATTCGGCTCGATGCCAAGTGGCTGTAAACGCCGTTACAAACGATCATGAAGTCAGGCATCTCCCATCTGTGGAAACTTGGGTATTTTTCTGTTCTGTGTACTTTACATTTATTTTCATCTGAGTTTTTGTCTTGCTTCTACCTTTAAAAGCCCCAGAACCCACAGATTAGTGTTTGTATTTCCCATTCCTGTGAGTCAAGGACATGGTCAGGGTGGCCGGGCAGAGGGGCCGATCGGCTAACCGAGTCGTCTCTCTGATTGCCGCTGAGACGGAGGTGACCAGACCCTCATTTCTTCTTGGTGTAAGACACTTGGACGAGCAGCCATGTGACAGACGGCCAGTGACTGCAGGCTCTCTGCGTCCGCCCTTCCCGGGGACGCGCATTTTACTCCCGCCGTGCCCCATGCAACCCTCTGGGTCGGCCGGCTGCTCTCCTCGCCGTCGCCCTCATCCACACACACATTTCCATCTCCTGGGATCCGGCCATCCCACAGTGACATGGCTTTCCAGGGTCACCTCTGCAATTGGGGCACCGTCCGAAGTCCGAGCTGGGTCTTCAGGCCTCCCGGTAGCTGTCATGAGCATGTGGACCCCACGAGGCCGCCAGCATGCTCTGCTTGAGCCGGTGTCGGGGGGCTGGGACCTGGTGCATCTGGGGACGGCCGCTGTCTGCTCCGTAGCTTCCTGCGGGGCAGAGCTCGGTACTTACCGCATGAACGACATGGGAGTGCAGACGCGGCCCTGTCCCGTCCCGTCACATAGCACAGCTGTTCTGCCGAAAGTGCTTTCAGAGATGCAAGTAAACGTGCGCACAGACGCGCGTGTGTGACCTTTCCTTTTCTTTCCCTTAAAACAACCGTCTCTCCCCATTTTCCCCGCAGGCCCTCACTTTGCGGAGTACCTGCACTGGGATGTTACAGACGAGTGTGAAGTTCGGCTTGTTTGTAAGGTGAGGCCTGGGCTCCAGCGAGGGGGCGGTCAGCTCTCCCCGTGGGGCTGTGACGGGGCTCGTGGGAAGCGTCCGCCAGTCGCGGGATGCGAACCCGTGCCCTGTGCTGGGCGCCACGTGACTTCGAGTCTCGCGATGTTCTCCACGTAGACTCCGGTGTCCGTGCCTCCTGGAAGGACTGTGGCATGGCGATGTGCGGGGGACAGTCAGAGGCGATTTAAACTGTTTAAGAGTTTTAGCGAGGGGCCGTTTGGGAAGTTCGTTGCGATGAAAGACGTCCGGTGATTTCCATGCTGCTCACATGGTTTCTTTAAGGAAAGAAGGAATGTTCTGGAAATAAGAAGCTTAGATTTTGTCCTAAGAATCGAGCACTGAAGTAAGCCTTCGTTCCTGCGGAGCCTACAAACCTGCGTGTGCGGGAACAGACCTCCAGGAGCACGTGCTGCGGGAGCCGTGCTACAGCAGGGACCGGGGACCAGTAATGCCTGGTTTTGTCCCAGAAAAAGAGTGATTGCACGAGGGGATGGATGTGTTAACCCTGCTATGCTGGCCATTTCCCAGGACTGGGATGTATCCCTTACACTTGAGCAATGTTAAATGTCAATTATATCCCAGTAAAGCTCGGGACAAAAGTATGGTGAAGGCCAAGGAGAGTGAGATAAGGGGTGGAACAGCGTTCGCCTGGGGAGGGGACAGCGGTCGGTCTGGACCGGAGTCTGGGGGCCGGACGGGGGAGGGGAGAGCGGTCGGTCCGGACTGGAGCGTGGGGGACGGACTGGGGAGGGGAGGGCGGTCGGTCCGGAGTAACGTGTGAGGGGCTGGTGTGCGAGAGCTGGATGGAGGCATCGTGAGGGGCTGGTGTGCGAGGGCTGGAAGGAGGCATCAAGCACGAGCTCGCACGGCTGTGGGGCTCATGCGACTTCTCCCTCCCGGTGCGCTCGGAGATCACTCTAGTGCCCTCCCCTCTTTGTAGACACGCGATGTTATTTCAGGTTCCCTGACCACAGCGAGTCAGAAGTTTTTAAATGTGGATATTGGAGGAACTGAACACAGAAACTGACACTGGAGCGTTTTGCAGTTTGGCACACTTAACTGGTGCCGTCGTGTCCCAGCTCCTGTGACGCTGTAAATCATCCTACATCGTCTTCCCCTTAGTAATACGTTAGATGATTTTTTGAATGTACTTGCATAACAAAACACATGGAGAAAATTTAGGCAAGCGTATGTACATTCATAATATAACTTCACAGAAAACCATCTTTTATATTTGCTTATTTACTTATAAAACTATCTTTTAAAAGAAAAGTTTACCATCAAATAAATTTCAGTCAGACACGAGAAAATCACCTAGAAAGTTCTCGTGTGGCACACGTGGGGACTGGGTCAGGCACGTGCCACAAGATATCTCGGGGGTCTTGTTACTCTCTTTTCTAGGTATTTACGGACATTTTCAGTGCCTGTGTTTAGGGAGCGGGAGGAAGAAATCGCAGAGAGGACAGAGCAAAGGCAGTGGGTCCTTTCGGGGCGTGAGAACCCCTAGCTCTAGGACAAGCGGCCGGCAGGGTCTGTTTCAGAGAACGGATGTCGGCGCTTGCTAGATAGGCTCGTGTTTAGCACCCAGGAACCAACAGTTGAAAATATCCGGGAAAACTAGAGTAAGGGGGAGTGGCACGGAATTGAGCTAAAGGGCGTAAGGGTTGGGTTGGCCCCGCAATATGGGCACCAAGATCTTTAAGTGTCGGGAAGGAGGTCGTCTGCTGGACTGCGTGCTGCCATCCTTCTGCTGTCGAGTGTCCGCGCGTGGTCCGGACTTGAGAACGGGCTCCTGCCTCTGGTGCACAGACTCAGCAAACATCTGTAGACCCCCGGGGCATGCTGCCGGGTCCTGGGGTGCAAGTGTGAGTGGCAGCACGTCCTGGATCCCTGCTGTCCTGGGGATTGTGCTCTGGAGTTGTCCTAGGTGACACAGGCTCGCGGCTGACGGGCGCTCTGAGCGGTGCTGACTAGTGCACGATCAGAACCGGTCGTGCTGTCTGAATGCTTGTAGTTTGTTTGTTTGTTTGTGTCACTGACATCACTTTCGCTGAGTCCGCTTGGGGTGTAGACGCAGAATCACTGGTCTCAATAGTCTGCCGGGGCCGGTTCAGTCCATTTGTAGGAACCAGGCTTGCTTCTCATCCATGGATGAACACAACAGAGCGTGTGAACCAAAATGCTTCCGCATTTTTGGAATTCTGCAAAGCTTAGTGTCAAACGTAAGCTTGTGTCACAGATCGAATTGTGAGGAGTTTTAGTAGGAGGAAAGTTTCCATTCTCATCGGGCGTATTTGCTGTGATGGTTTCATTCCTTCTCTGCAGACACACCTGAAATGTCGCACTGCCAAAAAGCCGCTGAATGGTTTGATGGCCCTCTAAGAATACTTCCCATTGTTTATACATTTAAAATACACTGCTTACAACTTGTTTTTATTACTGACATTTCATATAAATCAAAAGCTCCTCACGCTACGTAATTTCACGGGCTAGGATGATGTGTCCTTCTGTATGCAATGGTGAGGGCGTAATGATTTTAGAAGCTGGAATTTAGAAATTATTTGCCGTTATTAGGACTAACAGCTCTTCCGTGAGCCTCTGTCTGAGGCTGTAATGAAAATTGATGGTATTTTTTTTAAACTCTGTGATTTAAAATCCAGAGACTTTGTTTCTTAAGCTTTTATATATTTATTTGAAAGAGAGAGATAAGTCGGGGCCGGGCTGGGGTGGGGAGGAAGAAACAGGCTCCAGCTGAGCAGAGAGCTGGATGCATGACTCGATCCCAGGACCCTGAGATCATGACCTGAGCTGAAGGCAGAGGCTTCACCCACTGAGTCACCCAGGTGTCCCCCAGAGACTTTTTTTCTTAAAAGCCAGAGTAATTCACATCCTAACCATAAGATTTCTGCCTCGAAGGTTGCAAACACCAAGAAAGAGACAGTTTTCAAGTGGCTGAAGGATGATGCACTGTATGAAACAGAAGCGTTGCCGGATCTGGAGAAGGGGGTTTGCCAGCTCCTCATACCCAAGGTACCCACTGTTCCCCGGAGCAGGAGGGAGGCCAAACAGAGGAGGGGCTTTCAGATAACTTGGAAATCCTGAATTAGCTCCCCCTTTTAATCCTGAATTTTCTGTGGTTTGCAAGGGGAGTGATTATCCATCTTTGGTGACCCTTTCTGTCTCGGCATTGATCTTACGTGGGTCCGGGATGTGTTTTATTTGCAGCTGTCAAAGAAGGACCTGGGTGAATATAAGGCGACCCTGAAAGACGAGAGAGGTCAAGATGTCTCTGTCCTTGAGATAGCTGGCAAAGGTAGAATACAGCCTTCTTCGTCCTCCGCCAGAGAAATCTGTCCTGCAGACCGGAGGCGGCACCTCCATGCGTTTCCCGACGCTGCGCTGTAGAAGACAGATCTCTACTTGCATTCACACCCGCTTCAGCGTTTTGGAAAAATGCGTGCTGCTACTTTGCGTTTATAGGAAATGTCATTTTAGTCCATCATCATAAGCCAAGTTTTCTCCCATTAGTTATGGAGTTAGAATGATCGAAACGGGGTGGGGGGGAGTGATTCACTTAAATGTATAGTTGGATTTATGTGGAGTCAGGTTTTCTCATTCCTCACGTAAAAAGGGAACAGGTTAGAGGGATTTATGACCCCCAGGAGCCTTTTATGGATAAATGTTGCCATTTTAATGTTTCGTTTTTCAAATGAACATCACGACTCCCTGTATCAATTTAATTAAACATGAAACTGCCACCTTGTGATAAAATTATACTTTGTAACGGGACATTTCCCCTCTTCCTTTCAGTGTATGAGGACATGGTGTTGGCAATGAGCAGAGTGTGTGGTAAGTAAGGATTTCCAGGGTCTGTGTGGGGCCGACGTCCCTGTTTCCCGGGGCGGGCACAGAGCCCTGCCAAGGGGCACCCGGGGCTGCCCTCCCACTGCTCCCTTTCGCCATCTGAAGGGGTTTGAAGCACTATATTTAGGATCCATGTTTTATTAAAAAAATGCAGTTTGGGCCTCCTGATTAGTAATTAGATGATCGCCTTGTGCGTCACTGCTCTCAGCGTCTGTATTACCAGCGTTGAACAGCAATAATGAATTCGAAGCCTCTGGCTTCGCGTCGTGTATGGGAAAGTCTTTCGTCAGCTTTGCGAATGAGCCCTTCCTCTCCACCTCCCCTTTCACGGAAACTGAGAGGACAAAGAGACGGGTTAGGAATTCCGTAACGAGAGCTCCTACGTGGGTCGGGCTTTATGCTAAGACGGACAACACATTAGAGATGCCCTAACTTAGATCCTCAGAGCCAGTGACGGGGGCAGGAAAGGGGCCCAGCGGCGGGCCCTCTGCCCCCAGAGTCCGGGCTCTAACCAGCCGTGACCCACGTCCCTTGCCAAGCTTACCTGTGGCTCCCGCGGGCTCTCCGACGTTCTGGAAATCTTCTTGTGTTTATTTGTCATCGCCCCCTCAGAGTAGCCCTGCAAGGTACATTGTACTCACAATTCTACTTTGGCTCGGTCAGATAAACATGACTGTGTTTTAAATGTGTTTTGCCTTGATGCTGATTAAGGGACTGAGCTGTCCCCGGGGCTGCCGAGCCCCTGCTGCAGGCCCGTGAAGGCGTCTGGAGGGCTGGAGTCCCACGCTCCGTGGAGCTGCTGTTACCGTATCATGTAGCACACACCGCGGCGGGGCTGACGGCCGTCCTGGAGAAGTGAGCGTGTGTGTGCAAAGTGGAGTCCTCCTGCTGTACCCCTGCTCCGGTGCAGGGAGGACCGTGTGCTGAGAACGGATGTGGGGCCGCCCGCCACACACACACGAAGCCTCGGTCCTCCAAAGAGGCCAGGCCCCTGCCCACGAGAGTCCCCACATGCAAGGGGCAGTGGCGAGTGCCGTCTGACGCCAATGCGTGTGTGTTGGCAGCACGCCAGGCTTCCCGCAGCCCCTGCCCCCTGCTCCAGAGTCCGCAGGCCCCCTGCCCTCCCCAGCCCAGCTCCTGCCCTGCCATCCTTGCTGCAACCCCCTGGCAGGCCATACGGACATTTCTGGGCCACCCCACGGCGTCTTGGCCGTCCTGGGTGCTGGTCTTGCTTTCGTCTTGGAGAGACAGACATGGTTCCCACCGCGCCCGCGCACTTGTCCCAGACCGCCATCCCCGTATGTGCCTCCGGTGCTCTTTCAGAAAGTGCCAGCCTTTGTTCTTGGGCCTGGGGGGGGGGACCTGCTTCCCTCATCCTCGGGGCAACTGTGCCCCTGCCTCCCCCAGCTGCTTCTAAGAGTGTCCATAGTGCCGTGTGCACACTCGTTCACACGCATGCAGACTCACACTCACACGCACAGACGCACCGGCACATGCAGACTCACACTCAGATACACACAGACACAGGCAGACTCACACTAACACGCAGAATCACACTCACACATACACACAAACTCACACACTCACACAGACTCACACTCACATGCAGGCTCTAAGAGTCAAACTCCTCAGCTGGGTTTTAGGGATCTCCATTAACTGTGCCACAGCATGCCCCAAGGGTGTCCGCTGAGTCCTGCGGGATCCCAGAAGTGCCCGAGTTTACAGGTGAGAGCTCCTGTCTCTGAGGAGCTGCGGTTTGTTCTAGATCTTTCCGTTCATGACTACTGGGCTGGTGGGAGAAGCAAACCCGCTGGCATTCCCAGACCGGAGCCCAGGGCTCTGCTGACTTCCCTACGTGACGTGCATCTCTAAGGCATCGCCCACACCTCTGTGACAGGCGCAATCATGACATTCTACAAAAGTACCTCACGTGTGGTGTTACCTAAAGGGGGTCAAAGTATATACCTTGGTTTTCGAGATTGATGGGACTCCTGAATGCCTAATCAGAGAACACCTATTGGTGCGACGGAAATCTCAGCGGCAGGCTTCACTTTCGGTGTGGCATCTCCCATAAACTAAATTCCCATCTGGCTCGGTTTTGTGTCGCAGAGTAAGAATGCTCCTTACGTCTTTGGAATCAAGGCTTCATAATGATGCATCTGGCAAAACAGGAGCTAGAGCGTCGTAGTTACAGTTACCCCGGTTGGTATCATTCTTGGAGACGAGGTTCTCGTAATCCAGTTCTGGGAATGGTGTCCAGGTCCTTTCTCGCTGCGGATGGCAGGGGCAGCTCCCCGCCGGACCGGCTAGCTGGAATCAAGCCCGTCTGGTTCTGCAGTGTCTCCCGGCCGTTCCCAGGGCTCGATGATCAGTCCTCGGGGAGTCTGCCTGCTGACGTCTGTGCTTCGAGTTGGGAAATTTTCTAGCGTGGTCCTTCCTCTGTCAGTCTGTGTTTCACGGGCAGCACCTTTGTTTCCTCTCTGCTTGACCGGAAAACCTTCTGGGTGTCTGATCACTTCCTGATTCTGATTATAATAGTCTGGAACGTGACCCTGAACTTCAGGCGAGTTGGCCTTTCCTAAGATGACGCCATTTCTGCTGTTTTGTGTTCAAGGATGTGTCGCTGGCTGTCTCGGAGACAGGGCCTGAGCCGGAGGGAAGCTGAGGGGTCAGCCCGCCCCCTTCCCTCCCGTCTTCAATGCAGGAGAAGTGCAGGGGACGCGTCGCTCCCTGTCCTTTCTCTGCGGCTTCAGTTATGTCCCAGCTTCCAGCAAGTCCAGAGCGTGCTGGGCACCTCGTGTCCCCAGTTTGCATTTTCCTCTTCTCGCCTGTCGCTTCCCATCACTGTCCTCCTCTCTGTCTAGGAGGAGCGAGAAATGGAAGGACGGGGAAGGAGAGGGCTTGAATGTGGCTGCTCGCTGGGGCTGTTCCTCGCTGGGCCGTGGCCGGGGGGCGCGGGAGCGCCTGCCCCTCCCCCTCTCTCAGCCCTTCCTCCTTCTGTCTTCCCACCCGGCTTCTGCCCCCCGCACCACTCCTCCGTGCACTCCTGTGCCCCTTGGCCCTTCCAGGAGAATCCTCGTCCTTCCTTGAGCTGAAGGCTGTCCTGCCTGAGGCCCCGGAGCTCTGACACATCCGGGACATGAGGTCTGCGGGGTCGGGGGAGGCCCCGGGGGATGCTTCTGCTCCCAGCACGGCCCCCACGCTGCGTGCGCTCGCAAGGGTGCACGCCTCGGTGAGAATGTGGTGGCTTTGTCGTAGCCTTGAATTAACATGAGGGCCTTAAGCACGACGTGAGTTAACGAAGATGTTCTGGGAGCATACGGCGGGATACTATTCAGCCCCGGAAGAAAGGAATCCCATCATTTGGGACTATGTGGGTGAACCTGGAGGGCACTATGCTGTGAGGGAGCCTGACACAGAAAGACAGAAGCTGCCTGACTCTCTGACATGTGGCTCGGGACCAGCCGGGCTCACTGGAGCAGGCGGATGGGTGGTAGTTGGGCGGGGAGGGGGGCGGGGAGGTGTTGGAGGGCGCACGGTCTCTGGCTCGGAGCTCGGCGGTTCCCCATTGCGCCCGCAGTCACGAGCGCCCTGCTGTACACTGCAGCGGAAGGGGCTGTGTGGGAGGTGAACGGGGCAGGCGTCCTGGGGCGGGCAGGGTGGCAGACACACGCCTGCCCCGCTGCACCGGCTCCCCCAGTCGAGCTCCTGCCTCCCTGCCCCATCGAGCTGCTGTAGCTCAGGCTCTTGGAAGGTACAGGGAGCAGGGCCGCACCGATGCGGGGGAGACAGAGGGGCCGGGGTGTCTCTGTGCCCTGCGTGGGAGTCCGGTGACCTCCCTGTTGGTCAACCCCATCCCTCCATTCTCCCGGGCCCCAAGTCAGGGCCTCGCGCTGCACTCAGTCATCAGTTCAGCTCCTCTGCTCGCACAGTCCCCCACCCCTCATCCCTGCCTTCGAGAGGCCTGTCACAGCTCTCGTCCTTGCGTTTGGGTTTGTGCGTGCTTCACATCTCTGGGGAGCGGTGAGTTTCGGCAGGAGCCGAGGTCACAGAGGCGACCCGGGGGCACTGCCGTGAGCGGGCACGCAGACCCTGCCTCGGGGAGTTCTTCCAGGTGCCCCGTCGGGAAAGCGGCTCCCCCGTGTCTATCGGCTGACCTTCCCTTACGGGGGCTCATGTGACAGTAAGTGGAAATCATGGACCACCACTGTCGCGGCCGTTGTTATTTTTGTTTCTATTTCTTTACACAAAGTCATAAATACAATTTTTTTTTGCCAGAGTTTATGATAATTATCCACGTTTTATGTCGATAACTGCCCATAGTCATGTGCTGTTTCACGGAGCGGCTGCTCTGTGGTCTAAAGTCCTCCTTACAGGGACGGCGACCGCTGCTCACGGTTACAAGTTGCCGTATGGTGCTTGTCCGTGGACAGAGAGGCTGTTTTCAGTATTCGGGATTTTTCCTTTGGGCGAGCTCCCAGGAGTATGAGGGTTGTGTGGAGTATGTGGGTGTCTGGAGGGTTCGTAGCAGAAGTCCCCGGTGGCTTATCGCCTTAGCACGTGGTGCATTTCGAAAGTCTCTTCTCCATCACGCCCTCGTTGGTTGTTTTAACCATATCATTTTCTTTTATTTTCCTATTCCATAAATGGTATCTTCTCGGTGCCTGAGTACCATGGGTCCGTGTAAATTCTCTGAAGTTGCGTGTCTGATACAATCTCTGCTCCCAGCTCCCCACCCCCGCCTGCCCCAGCCCAGCCGGCTAAGTTCCCACTCCAGACACACGAACTATGCTCTCATTTCCTAGGCTTCCCTCGCCGCCCGTGGCTTCTCCTGTCTTTTTCCCTCTTACCCGCTCTTTGCTCATCTCGGAGGACGGACTGTAGCCTTTCGACTCCTTGACACCTTCCTGGGTCATTTCTGCGGAGTCATCTCTCAGAATACTTAAGTTCCAGATCAGTTAATGCGGAATTCACCGTGTCACTGAGCTGTTTGCCAGAAATTTCCCTCCTCTTCTTAAGCTCAGCGGCCAAGGGGCAGATGTTGAGCCTTTCTCTAACGTTCCGTGTCCTTTACGGTATTGAGCAAAGAGGATATCGGACACATCTGGCCTTGGCAGGCGCTTGGGGAGTGAATGGATACGGTGTGGGGAGGGTGAGAGGAACGTGTGGCCGGAACATACAGACCAGAGGCTGCGTTTACACGGGATGGAGCAGTGTCCCCTGCCGTTGCACCTTTGCGTTCCGACGGCTACTGCCGCACTGCTTCTCTTGGTCTGAGTCTGTTTGTTTTCTGCAGGGGCGTCTGCTTCTCCCCTGAAGGTGCTGTGCACTGAAGAAGGAATAAGACTTCAGTGTTTCATGAAATACTTTACCGAAGAAATGAAAGTGAACTGGTATCACAAGTAAGTATGAGTGTGACTGACGGTGGCCACAGGTGGAGCAGTGCACAACACATACAGCTGGACACTGCACTCCTGGCCGCCTGTCACGGCACTGCCCCTCCTCTCGACAACCCTGGCCTGGGGCAGGGGACATCACGGCCATAGAGAGGACCTTCAAGAGGGGAAAGACAGAGAAATCCCTGAAAGTACCAGAGACACATTTCTGCACCGTCTGGGTTTTATCAAATGGGGTGGCACATGTGTTATCTGCAGTCGAGCGGGCAGCTAATGGAAAAATAATATGTGGAGATGACACTCCCCATGTCCAGTCTGTCAGCTCCTCACTAGCCTGATTAAGAAGAGAAGGGCCAAAGTAAGTCAGAGTTAAAGGAAGAAAGGAAAAGACGAGGTCCCGTCTGAACGTTTTCCGTGTTTCTTGTTGGCGGCCTGCGGCTTCTCCAGGTGCGTGGGGTTCACCCCTGTAGCACCTGAGACTTTTGTCGTGGTCGCGACACGGGCGAGCCCCGGTGCCCAGCCCCGGGGTCTGGGTCTTTCAAACCCACACCCCAAGGGTGTCCCTAGAGCCGCTGCCCAGAGCTGCAGGCCACTGAGCAGGCCAGACCGAGGTCGGCTCCCCCGGAGCTGAAGAAGGAGGGGGCAGGGTGCGCCTTCTGCTCTGTCTCTGCTCCGACCCGAGGACACAGGCAGCGTTCCTAGCCCGTGATTTCAGTGAAGTCAGGGTACCAACCTCCTGGCCCCTCGGTGAGCTGAGCCCCCGTGTTTTACGTGTTCATTGTATCTACTGTTTTCATTAGCTTGAAACTGTGTTATTGAATCTCACATTTAGAATCATTGCAGTCTTAGTGATACGCCTTCATTTAGGAAACCCCTCCTAATGGATCACACTTTTCTTCCTTTTTTCCTTTTTTCTGATGTTCCGTTAGCCAAAGCACATCCTACCTCTCCGTGTGCTCTTTCTCGCACACTTCTGAGGCGGAGGCTGTGGTCGCGGCGATCTCACTTTTGAAAGCATCGTCTGTCCAGGTGCCTCTGTTTGCGAGTCCGGTGTGAAGGGCATAAGGAGTGGATATTCTTGGTTTTCTCGTCTGTTTGACCCCCGGTGGGCTGTTCTTCTGCCAGTGTGGCGTCCGGCGGAGGCGGGGTCATCGCAGATCCCGCGGGAGGGTCTGTGCCTCAGAGGCAGGGTCCTGTGGTGAAGGCCCCGCTAATGGGAGCCTCGGCGTAGTTTTGTGCTGTAACTTTCCCTGAAGGAGTGTTTTCTTAGACGTGTGGGTCTATCTGTCTCCAGCTGAGCCCAGCGCTCCGTGGACAGGAGCATTCCTGACTTCCTTTCTGTGCTGCTGGGTCCCTGACAGCGTGTGCTGTCCTGTAGTAGGTCCTCTGTGCTTAGGACGTGTGTCCTGTGTTCCCTCCTGACCCTGGGCTGTCCCCGGACAGGCTGCTCTGTCCTCCACGCTTTCCCAGTGAGCGGTACACGCTGCAGCAGGCACTAGGGTATACAGATAGGATGGGCCTGCACACCTGCTTGGACACACACTGCTCATGCCTGTGTGTGCACACTCACATGCACACGAAAGCACAGCCCATGTGGATGCACAACACGCACGTGAGCATACTTGCACCCACACGAATGCACACCCCATGTAGATGCACACACGTGTGAGCACATACACACCCACACAAATGCATACCCCATGTAGATGCACTCACGTGTGAGCACACGCACACCCACACGAATGCACACCCCATGTAGATGCACTCACGTGTGAGCACATGCACACCCACACAAATGCACACCCATGTAGATGCACTCACGTGTGAGCACATGCACACCCACACAAATGCACACCCATGTAGATGCACTCACGCGTGAGCACACACACACCCACACAAATGCATACCCCATGCAGGCACACATGCGTGCATGAGCACATGAACACCCACACGAACGCGCACACCCATGTGAAGGCACATTGACATCTGCGTGAACACACGTCACGCACCTGCATGAACACACACTGCTCACACCCATGTGAGCACACTTGCACTCACACAGATGCACACCCATATGAACACTCACCCCCCGCGCGGACGCACACACACCCATGAGGGTCAGTAGACGTGTCAGCACTGGCACTAGCAGGAGGTCTGTGTCACTGTCACAACCACTGTGCATTAAGCACCGCGTGCACACGGTGTCACACAGTCCCGGGTTGGGTGCGACTCCCCACTGTCATCGATGTGGAAACTAAGGTTTCAGCAGAGGAATGCGATGGGTTTGCTCCAAGCCCCACAGCCAGTGGAAGAGCGGGCACCTAGGTAGTAATTGGTCTGACTCTCACCAGCTCCCTGTGCGGGGTTGTCAGGCTTGTGGGGGCTCAAACAGACGGGCAGACGGATGGACAGATGGAGAAGTCAGGGCTTGGGTCAGGTGTGTGACTCCTGGATGAGGAGGCGTCAGGTGGAAAGGCCGTGAGAGCCCGCAGAGAAGGGGGCAGCGTCGGAGATCTCCGTGGACCCCAGGGGCCTCGTCTGTGTGTTTTCTCTCCTCCAAACAGAGTCTGCGCCACAGCCCCCGAGTCTTCCTTGACCACCTCGAGGGCTAAGATAAACCTTGGCCTCGATCCTCCTTGACTGTTAAGCAATAGTGAACCGGGCGCTGCGGGTCTGTGGCTGCTGAGATACAACGCTGGGTCGTATTTCACTCTTTGACTATTAAATAAGTGATTTGGAAACAGGAAAATGGAGGAGAGCAGGAACATCCGTTCCCTCGGAGACTCACGGCCGCTGGACAGCCACAGGGCGGCCTGGGGCCGTCACGGGTGCAGGCTCGACTGGAGACACTGACTTCTTCGCGTCAGGAGCGGCACGGACCGATCGAGGCTGCTGAGGGCCTGGAGAAGTGGCGGCGGGAGCGAGGACAGCTGTTCCTCGGTAAGAACGCGGAGGAGAGTGTCTGGGGGTGAAGGTGCCCTCCAAGGAGAGGCCTGCAGACCTCTTCAGACCGACAGCCACGCCGCGCTTCCGAGACAGGACTGCGTCCTCCTGCTCAGAGGAGAAATTCACGTGCCGTCCATAGTGTGGGTCTCCCGGGTGCTCACCCCTGGAGGCCTAGCAGCTACCATACCCAGGAAACCTCAACCCCAGACCCCAGCTGCCACGTGTCTCACAATGTCTTACAACAACATGGATTCTAATTCCGCGGGGGAAATTCTGCACACGGAGGAGCCCTTGAGATCTAGCGAAGCAGCTGGGGGAAGGGACACCCGGCTGTGCGTCAGGCCCCAGACAGGCTCCCGTGCACCCCCGGACGTGTGTGGTCCCTCGGCCTGTCCCGAGGTGTGCAGGACAGGCTCCGGTGGGGAGATGGAGGGGGTGTCTCTGGGGAAGGCACCTTGGTCCCCGGGGAGCAGCTCTCCAGCTACAGTGTCATGTCCTCGGCGGAACTCCCCGCCTGAGACAGATGCTTCCCAGCCCCTCCGCTCGTGCACCTGCCTGGAAGCCTGGGGCGGCCCGTGTTCATGACTGTGGCTCTCATGGGGGTGGGAGTAAAACTTGTCTGATGGTTCCAGCCCCTCGCAGGCAGTGTTGTCTTGTGAAGCTTTTGTCTCTCAGGGCCGCGTCCCCCGGCCAGAGGCAAATAGCTCCTGACTTTGGGGGGTTATTGCCGATATCTGCGTTTGCCTGCTTACGGGAGGCAGAATCTGGATGGAGGTCCCGTGACCATCTGACCAGCGGGAGAGGAGCCAACTGTCACTTTCCTCCTGGGACAGCCCGCCCGAATTTACAGCTCCTGTCTCCGGAACAGCAGCCTTGGCTGGCCCGTCTTCGACTTAGTTTTTAGACTTTTGCCTTTCCAACTAAAAACACAAGTTTTTAGACTTGTGTCCCTTCCAACTACTTGTTTTAACATATCATAATTTAAATACTTTCACTGTAAGATACAAACCACTCTGAGGCTTCTAGGACAGTCGCACAAGTAGTACAGAGTTCCTGTGTGGCTGTCGCCCCGCATTGTGGGAGGAAAACCAGGAGGTGGACGGCGACACGGTCCTCCGCCCTGAGCTGCAGACCTAACCTGTGTTGTGCCGGTTTTCCGGGACGCCACCGCCACTGTGCACTAAACCGTCTTGGCTCTTCAGGGTCCTGGAACCTGGGGCAGCTCCTCAGTCTGTCCTTCCTTGGCGTTTGTGACCCGGGTGCCCCTGGAGCGTTCTGGCCTGGTGCTTTGCAGAGCAGCCGTCCACTTGGGTCTGTCTCGTGGTTTCCTGTGATGAGATCTAAGGTGTTCCTTCGTGGCCGGCGTGCCAGGGAAGTGATGCTGACACAAGCGCTCACCTGGTTGACAGGTGGCTTCCCAGGTCTGTCCCCTGCAACGTCACCAGCTTTCGCTTTGTAATTATTAAGTGTCTGGGGACAATACATTAAAACTCCGTGCATGTCTCCTGTGTATCGTTCTCTGACTGACTGATTTCGCTCAGCATAATACCCTCTAGTTCCATCCACATTGCTGCAAATGGCAAGATTTCATGCTTTCGATGACTAAGTAGAATTCTGTTGTGCATATGGACCACATCTTCTTTATCCATTCATCTGTGGACCGACATCTGGGCTCTTTCCATAGTTTGGCTCTTGTGGACTTTGCTGCTATGAGCATTGGGGCGCACATGCCCCTTTTTTTCACTGCAGCTGTGTCTTTGGGTAAATACCCCATAGTGCATTTGCTGGGACATAGGGCAGCTCTATTTTTAATAGAGGAAGCTCTTGTGGACCCTCCACGCTGTTTTCCAGAGCAGCCGCACCAGCTCGCATTCCCAACAGTGCAGGAGGCTCCCCTTTCTCCACATCCTCTCCAACATCTGTCCTTTCCTGACTTGTTAATTTTAGCCATTCGGACTGGTGTGAGGTGGGATCTCATTGTGGTTTTGATTTGTATTTCCCTGATGCCGAGTGATGTGGAGCACTTTTTCATGTGTCTGTTGGCCATCTGGATGTCGTCTTTTGAGAAGTGTCTTCCGAAGCATTATTGAATTCAGTGCGAAGCAAGCAGAGAGGGCGCGGGCCTGTGGGGCTGTGTTGGCTCGGGGAGGGGCCGGCGGTGGGGGTTGGTCCCGCTGGAAGAGCTGAGCTGGGGGAAGGCGTGTGGAGCAGCGTGTGGCCACCTCCTGCCAGGGCCTCCACTGCTACCTGGGGAACAGAATTAGTATACGGCCCAAGAGAGTGTGGGACTCTGGGAGAGCTGGCTCCGAGCTCTGTCCTGGCAGCTCAGCCGGGATTAGGGGTGTAGGCACATCCCTGTCCTAAGACGGCAGCTTCTTTCTGAGCTGGAGCTCTGGGGGGGAGCAGGGTCACTGCTATAGAACTGTGGCACCCCTGCCTCAGGGAGCGGTGGGCATTCCTGGGGGCAACGCATGGGGCCTGAGGAGAGCAGCATGCACCGCTCACCCCACCAAGTGCAGGGACTTTTACACTTTCTCAGTGCTGAGTGACGTCGCGTGGACGTGGATGGTCTTCACCCAAAGACACTCTCAAGGCAGTGGAGTGTTGCTTTCTGTAAGTCAGACTTGCATGGCAAAGGGCCCTGTGGCAGGGGAGCAGGCGCCACCGTGGCAGGCAGCGTGTCCATCCGTCTCTGCTCCTGACCTGGCCGGTGGTGTTGAGCTGCGTGGAAGCTGGGAGGCCGTCTGTACCTGCTTGAACTGCTCTGGGACGCTCGCTTCTTCCCTGAGCACAGAAGGCAGAGACACAAGGAAACCGTGCTGTCGTCTCCTCCAAGCGAGCTGCTGGTTTTGCAGATGCATCACCATCCGAACGGGACGTATTTCAACAGAGCCTTAACTCCTCTGGAGCCGAAAGCGTCACTGTTTCCCAGACCATGTGTACGGTGACCCTGGGGCCGCGTGAGTTCCATGCGTTGAAGAAAGCTGGGTCCAATGTGGCTGGTAACATGCAAACTCCAATCACGTTTCTTCACGACCCAGGCAGCTTGCGGGCTTCTGGCCATGCCCCACGGAAGCCGCTTCAGACTCTCCACCCCATCCGTCTGTCCCCGTCCGTCCGTCTCTCACACACTCTCATGCACGCAGATGCCTGACCATCCTGACCTGTGTGCCCAGAGCACAGCAGTGTTCCTCTTTGAGGATGATGTATTTGAATTTGTGGAAGTAGAGACAAGCACCTCTGCAGCCTCCAGACCCTTGGAGAACGTGGCACAGGGTAGCCCCCAGGGCTGGCCACACCCGGGGCTGCAGGCGTGCAGAGCAGGCAACCCTTCCTCTCCCCCAGCTGTCCCGGGCACAGCCTTCGAGGCAGAGTGCAAATCCTCGGTGTCGCTGAGGTCACCCCTTCTCAGCTGAGCTGGGGACATGCTGCAAATCCCTAAGCAGTACCCCGTCCCGTCACGCAGGGAGGGGGCGGTGCCGTTCCCAGCAGGGGACCAAGTGCGTTGGGATGGGTGCAGAGAGGCCTCATTCATGTGCAGGGCTCATGTTAAAATCCCCACCTCATCGGGGAGCTTCCGTGCGCGTCCTGAGTGCAGATGGCCATGTTGGAGCCCCGTGGCCGTGCGTGGACCCAGCAGAGCTTGGAGGCCTCCAGGCTGAGCCTCAGCACCAGCGGCAGCCGAGGGAGGTGACGCGGCAGCATGGCCGGGGGTGTTCATGTTGGAGAGAAGGTGTCTCCTTCCTCTGCTTGGAAGAGGCTCTCCATACACGTTAGCTGCCCTTTACTTGGCCGTGGTAGGTCAGTCCACAAGCTGTCACGGTGGGCTTAGCTCCCCACCGGTCTACAACGTATGGTCTGCCACGTGGTCTATCCAAATGCTGATCGCTGGGGCGTACAAGGTGTGAGGAAGCCTCCTCCTGCGATGTTCGTGTTGTGTGTTACCGACCAAAGTTTCTGTTGGGGTGTTTGCACACGTGGGCTCCTCACTGTCCCTAGTGTTTCAGGCTTGGGACTGATTGGCCAGCCCACAGCATGGTGTGTTTTCTTTGGAAGAATGTTTCTGTCTGCAGAACTGAGAATCACTATATACAGATGAATTTTCTGTTTGTGCATGGGAATGAGGCGGTCTGAGTGCTGGCATCCCTGGGATGGACTAATGTCCCGTTACTCTCTCCCCAGCCCCTGGCCAGCACCATCCCACTCTCCGTCTCCATGAACTTGACTACTCCAGGGGCATCCCTGTAGAATCATTGCAGTCTGTGTGTTTTGCGGGTGACTTCTCTCGCTCTGCAGAGTATACTGTCCTCCAAGGCCATCCACACTGTGGCAGGTGTCAGAATTCCCTCTGTTTTTTGGGCTGAACACTGTTGCGTTGTCTCTGTACCTGACACTGACATCTTCTTTATTCTCCCGGTGACAGACATTGGGGTGCTGTCATCTTTGGGGTCTTGTGAATGATGCTACAGTGAACGTGGTGCAGGTACTTGTGTCCCCGCTTTGAGTTCTTTGGGGTTTCTATCGAGAAGTGCAGTTGCTGACATATGGTCATTAGAAAACTTTTGAGGAAAAAAAATGCCAGCCTATAGAGAGCATTTTTGAGTCTATTATGTTGTGGCAAACAAGAATATATTAAATAAGAACATTTCTTTAAAAACTAGGCATCAGGTTCAATTTTAGAGCTACTGATGTAGTTAATACGTTTATAATATTCAGAAAAATCTCTTGTGACAGAAGCACTAGCCAGCCCAGCAGGGCTCCCCACTAAACGTGGGTCCCTTGCCCCATGGCTGTCTTGCATATAAGTTTCTAAGTTGAGATGAGTTTCTGTTAATTTTTTATTTTTTTTTAAAGAGATGCCAAGATTGCGTCCAGCGAGCATATGAGGATTGGCGGCAGCGAGGAGATGGCCTGGCTGCAGATCTGTGAGCCTACGGAGAAGGACAAAGGGAAATACACCTTTGAGATTTTTGACGGCAAAGATAACCATCAGCGCTCCCTCGACCTGTCTGGGCAGGGTAAGATCCGTCCTGCGACCTCTCCTGATTTTGTGTTCAGGGATCCACTATAATGCCGAAAGAGGAAATGCTCTGATTTTATGATTTTCATTCAGAGAAAATTTTTTCTGAATAATCGGTTTATCTCTTTGGCTGTTTGTCTTCATTAAGTCAATTCACTGATAAAGCACCTGAGTGAGAGAAAAGCCAAACACATGGAAACCATTAAACTGTTTGCAACGTTTCCTTGCAGCATTCGATGAGGCCTTTGCAGAATTCCAGCAGCTCAAGTAAGATTTGCATGTTCGCACGGATTTGCACGTCTGCATGGTGGTGTGTCCCCCGAGGGCCGCTTGGCCGAGTGCGGGAATGGGGGACCCCAGCACCCACAGAAAAATGGCAGAGGGCAGGCGTCCTTCTAAACTGTGCATGTTTTTATAAACTAACTTTCTAGAGTCGTCATAACCCAGGGTTGCTTTTGATGATGAAAATGACAGATTTCTGAAAGAGTTAGAATTATGACAACACGTCATACAGAGAAATTTTTTTAATGTTATATATTTACGTTCTTTTTAAAGATTTTATTTTTTTGAGTGATTTTAGCACAGCAAAATTGAGAAGGAGGTGCAGAGAGTTCCCGTGCACCCCCTGACCGTCCCCTGCCCGCCCCCAGCTAGCCCACTGCCAGCACCCCCAGACGGTGCATTTGTCACTAGCGATGGGCCCGCAGGAACACGTCCTTACCCACAGTCTGCAGGGGATGTCGGGGTTCCTCTGGGTGTGATCCATTCTGGGGGTTGGGACAAGTGTGTGACAGCATGTGTCCTCAGCAGTAGGATCACACAGAGCATATTCACTGCCCTAAAACCCTGCGGGCTCCCTGTTCACACCTTCTGTCCCGTCTTCTGTCAACCACTGATCCTGGGCCTTGTCCTGTCTCCGTGGTTTGGCTTTTAGGAGCACGTCCTGGACTTGGAGACCTGCAGCGCAGACACCTTCACGCTGGCGTCTTTTGCGCACCCATCTGCATTTAGGGTTCCTCTCTGCCTTTGTGTGGCTCGAAGCTTCATATATTTTTAGCACTGGATAATATCCATTGTTCCAAGAGAATTTTTAAGTAATCCCTTGGGATTTTTAAACACATAGCTGAATTGTGGAGCATCCAAAAAGGAGAGCGGTCGGTCAGTGGCCGTACTGGGTCATTCAATAAATGAGTGCTGAAGGGACCAACAGGCGGCTAAGATAAACCAGGAGCCAGAGTTTTCAAAAATATCTAAAAATCTCCAGTGCAATCTGATGAATTTGGTGAAAAAGAAATCTCTCCAAACTATACGCCTGAGCCCCGAGCTATTCCGTGGGCGTCACCTGCCAAAAGATGGGGCATCCTGCCACTGCCCGCAGCGGCGACAGGAGGAGACGCCAGGAAAAGTGCTCGGACACGGCGCGTAGTTGCTCAGTGCTTGCCGCGAACATGTTCCTGCAAGAGGACACGAACACGTGTCCTCCTCGCTTTCGCTTTCCCGTCCAGAGAAGGTCTGAAACATGCGATGCTTGTCGAGGTCCTGTTTTCTCACGACTTTCTTTTTATTCTCTCCCTTTGATTTTTAGGGCGGCTGCTTTTGCAGAGAAGAGTAAGTATCTGTCACATTGTAACAAGGGCCGCCTGTTATTTTGGGGTGGGGCAAAGGGACCACACTGTAGCGTTTCCATGTTGTGTCTTAAATGTTAAGTAGCAAACCTGCTGGCCTGGATGGAGAACCTCCCACGACTCCCAACACCCACATCCCCGACTCTGCCAACACATTCCGTTCTGCCCAGCCCAGCCCAGCCCAGCCTCCCTCTGTGGCTCCTTGTTCCGTCTGGAGCTCCTTTCTCCCCTCCACCCTCCGACCTCTCGCTCCGTGTTCTCTGAGATACGCAGCAGGTGCGGCCATAGGTAGAGGACGGAGGACGGAGGCTCAGGAAATCCGTTTGTCACACTCACAGGTCCTCGTGACAGGAGGCCCGCCACCCGGAGCCACGCGGGGAAGGGCTGGATTGGGAGGCGGGAGTGAGGGGCGTGCCTAGACCCCAGCGTTTTTTGGGGTTTCCCTGGGACAGGCAGGAGGGGCGAACAGTGTAGGCATGGCTTGTTGGAGTTATTTCACTGGGCTTTGGTTAGAAGGGGTGGTCCCTCGTTGCCTGTCCCCAGGCCCTGGGGAGATCACGGTAGAGGGCTGCTGCTCCCAGGTGCGGGCCAGGTGGGGGAGGCAGGGCCCAGGAGCGTTGCCTCCTTGGTGAAGGATCGGCGGAGGCCGCCTGGCTCTTGGGGGGGTGGTTGGCCTGATGCAGGCTGGGCCCTTGGCGCTCTCTGAGAACGGGGCATCCCAGGAGGGGCCATCCCTCAGCCTAAGATGTCAGAGCGTCATAATACACAGAAAATGGAAAGCCCGGCTCTCTGGACACACAGGACCCCTCTCCCTTCCAGGGTGCGTTTGGCTGGAGTGGGTCCCCACAGGGAGCCCTTGGTGAGCTCCCGCACGTCCCTCGTTCCCTGGAGGGCATTCTCCGCCATCCCCCGCACACCCGAGACTTTACGTACACGGTGCGGGAGCCCCCCCCCCCCCCCGCCCCGGGGTTGGCTTGTACCTATGTGCTCCTCGGCATGGGGCTGCTCAGGAGAGACGGCCCTTGGACTGTTGTCTGAACTGAGTCGCCTTCCTGTTTCAGATCGTGGCAAGGTGATTGGAGGCTTACCTGACGTGGTGACCATAATGGAGGGCAAGGTAAGGACAGGTAGCAGGGCCCGGACGTAGGGCAGTGTGGGGTTTCAGCAGCGCAGGGCAGTCCCCCTCGTCGCAGTGAGCCTGGGGAGCCTGGGGGAGGGACTGAATGTCGCTCAGCCCCCAGAGAACGGGGAGCTGCCCACCCACCGTGATGCTTCTGTGACCCTGTGTTACCAAAGGACGGAGGAGTTGACCCTTCCGAACCCACAAACAGCAGCTGTAGGAGCACGGGGACAGGGTGCATGACTCGGGTGTCCCAGAGCAGGTGTGTGGCCACGGTGGGTTCCAGGCCCCAGCAACCCCCCGATCCAGGGCATCCCCCCAGTCCTGGCCGTCCCCCGAGTCCCGGGCATCCCCCTGGTCCTGGCCGTCCCCCCAGTCCCAGGCCCTTCGTGGCAGTCACTACACAGGGAGCAGGCCGACCACCACCTGTAGGAGGACAGAAACCACCCGAAGCAAGCGAGAAATGAAACCATCTGTGCTCAGCAGTCCAGGCCATTTTGGAATTCGCGATGGAGGCACTAAGTGGAGGTTTAGTTTGTGGCCAGTCCATGGAGCTCCTGACATTGAGTTGGCACCTTCCAGGTCTCCAGTCGTTCTAGGTCCACGTCCAGGGGACGCGGACACCTGAGAGAGTATTATCAGGCCAAAATACTAAAATGTCTAGGCCTTCTCTCTAGCAGCTAAGGCAAGCCTAGAGGGCCCCTGAGCCAGGGTCGTCGTGGGTCTCCCAACAGGGACGTGTCCGAGGGGCGAGCGGAAGCGCCGCTGTCCCGGGGCCGAGCGTGCGTGGTCACGTAGCGTCACAGTGTGTTGGCTGCACCTGATGCCTCCTTATAAGACACTGTCTTCTCTGGATTTGCCGGAGGACCCGGCAGACAGGGTCCACGAGCTGGAAGGGAGGAGACATTGGCTAAGCATGTCTGCTGTGGAACGGAGAGTGTGATTTCCTCTCCTCCCTTTAAAGACGTAGGCCATGATTGAAACACGAATAAATAGGAGGAATCACTGCTCTTTCTCACAAGCTGCCCGTGAGGCTGCGAGCTCGTCCGCTTCCCGCTGCCTTTGGGTCCCCCGTGCCCAGCTTGGCGCTCGCGTGCAGGAAGTGTGCGGCCTGACCGAGCCGCGTGGAGCGTGGGTAGACTGAGTTCCCGTGGGAGAGGCAGCCCGGCATCTGTGTCTCTAACCCTCCCTTCTCTGCCTCCCCCGCACCCCGAAGACCTTGAGCCTGACCTGCACAGTGTTCGGAAACCCTGACCCCGAAGTGGTGTGGTTCAAAAACGACAAGGACATCGAGCTCAGCGAGCACTTCTTGGTCAAGGTGGAGCAGGCCAAGTACGTCAGCATGACTATCAAGGGCGTGACCTCGGAGGACTCGGGCAAGTACAGCATCAACGTCAAGAACAAGTATGGGGGCGAGAAGATCGATGTCACCGTCAGCGTGTACAAGCACGGGGAGAAGATCCCCGACATCGCCCCACCACAGCAGGCAAAGCCGAAGCTCATCCCAGCCTCAGCCTCCGGGCTGACCCCGTGACACAGCCGCTGCCCAGGGCAGGGCGGGGCGAAGGCCACCCGAGTGCCGTGTGCTTGCTCAGACGGGTGACCGTGAGTGAGGTTGTGTGTGCCGATGGGCCGGCATGCACCGATGCTTTCAAATTTGGCATTTGGTTGTCATTCTTTTACGTCCCTCCAGGGACGAAAGCCTGGGTTGTTTGCACCAGACTACAACAACGTATGTCTGCAGATGCCAAGAGAGTGGGTTGCAAGGAGCCCGCTCAGGTTTCCGCGGATGCTGGGAGGCCAAGCCCCCGGCATGCTGCTGGTTCCCGTCTGTGGGGCAGACAACCTAGCAGCTCCGAGATCCTGGTTGCAGAGCCTTGCATGCATGTGTTACCTGGTTGCACTGTTTTCTCTTGCCGTAGATGAATAAAGCTTTAAAAGGCAACTTGTGTGGGTCTCCTGTATCAAGCCGTACCTGACTCCATCTGCTCCCTCTCCAGGCTCAATTACAGATTACCATTTGGTGGCACAGCCAGGGGCCCACAAGTGTGCCATCTGGAGATAGGGAGGGGGACACAGATCACACTCATGGCATCTACCTGGCCGGACTCCAGGCCCATGGCTGGCGGGGACAGTGACCCCACATGACCATCATTCCTGAGAAGGCGCGTCTCCTGTGCAGACTTAGAGATGTTCAGGGCGTGGATCTGAAACTCTCTGTAGAGGAAAACAGGATGCCTGGATGGCCGTGGTCCTTCTTAGGGAGCTAGCTGACTAGTTAGGGATTTCAGAACGAAGAGAGGCGTCACTCGAAACCATCGGAGTGGTGGCCGTGGAGGCACATTGGGAATTCGGCTGACGCTGGGTCTCTCGGTGAAGTTAAACAAAATGTTTGGCTGAACACAGCCTTTCTTTGAACGCTTTCTTCCTTGTTTGGGAAGAGGCTGAAATTCCTTGGGTACCAAATTCCTACTTTAACATTTTAATTTTTATTAAACATATTGCTCGTGTCAGAAAAAAACTTTTGAGCATTTCAGAACATTTTTATGTCTCTGTCATTAAGGCTCAATGAGATTATGTTATATTTTCCTAAGGTCGTAAATGAAACCCCTAAATTTCCATATGTCCCTAATAATGCCAGCCCACTGAGCAGGTTTTTATAGGAGGTAAAGTGAGTATCAGCAAGAATTTTTAAAAGTATCTTTCCCTTCTCCATTGTGCAGGTGAACTTCAGGTGACTTTGTTGTCACTGCAGAGCAGGACAGTGTTTCCGGAACATCTTGGCAAAGGGAGACACATACAGATTTTCATAAAATTGGCCTTTATTTAATTAAACAGGACTTGCTTATTTTATAGTTTAAAAAGTCACTTCTGTTTAGAGATTATAATTCATGGGAGACAATGAATTTCTTAAAGCCATACCATTTTTTGGGGGGGTAGAATTTATATTTTTAGAGCAGTTTTCGGTTCACAACAAAGCCGAGAAGAAGGTGCACAGGTTTCCCACGTTCCTCCCTCGCCTGCCGTCCGCAGCCGCCCCGGACGGTGCATTGTCACCATCGATGAACCTGCATGGACACGTCATCATCACCCCCAGTCCACAGTGTACACCACGGTCACTCAAGACGATGCGCACTCTGGGTTGGCACACACGTGTGATGACACGTGCC
Organism: Eira barbara; assembly: GCA_020311275.1. Classification (NCBI taxonomy): domain Eukaryota; kingdom Metazoa; phylum Chordata; class Mammalia; order Carnivora; family Mustelidae; genus Eira; species Eira barbara. The sequence continues at coordinate 38,918,131 of JAHRIG010000045.1, read as the reverse complement.
CACCGTGACAGGGTCACACACAGCTATCTCGCTGCCCTAAACCCTCTCTGCTTCACCTGCTCGTCCCCTCAGATGGGGTCCGTTATCAAAGGAGCGAGACTGAGACAAAGTGAAAGTTATGCAAAGCTTTATTCTATGCCAAGCATTAGAAGTCAGACTGACCGGCCAGGGCCGCCTCTGAAGAGACCGACCCTGTCCCGATCCCACAGGCTGGTTTTATAGAGCATAACTGTAGACCTTATGGTACACGGCTTCTGTTGTTAGGGTGTTTACTCCCTGAATTGATACCCGGAACCGATACCAGGAACTGCTGGGATGTTTTGAACTGCTGTGGCATGCTGGGGCGTTTATTCCCCGAATGAAGTCCGTAGATGTAAACAACAATATGAGTACTCAGGTAATATGGAGTCACTCTGGCTAAGTAGGCCCTAATAGTTAAACAGGTTTTAACATTAAATCGACCCTATCACCCCCACTCCAGCCCCAGCAGCCACCATCGTTATGTCTTTACAGTCCCCGTGTTTTTTTTTTTTTTTTTTAAGATTTTATCTATTCATTTGAGAGAGAGACAGTGAGAGAGAGCATGAGCGAGGAGAAGGTGAGAGGGAGAAGCAGACTCCCCGTGGAGTCGGGAGCCCGATGTGGGACTCGATCCCAGGACTCCGGGATCATGACCTGAGCCGAAGGCAGTCGCCCAACCACTGAGCCACCCAGGCGCCCGAGTCCCCACGGTTTTGACTTACATCTTTTAAACACAAGCTTGCTCCTTCTGAACAGGCTCAGGTCTGTACAAGAGTTGTGAGGACTGCGGGGTTCCACGCATCCTTCCCGTGGTTCTCCCCATGGGTAATGTTATGCTTCCACAGTACCTTTGCCAAAACAAAGGAGCTGGCATTGCTCTGCCCATCCTAACCGAGGATGGCTTTAGGATCGCCCTGGCTTTGCCCTCCATGCTCTCTCTGGGCAGTTCATGGTCGCTTCTGCCCTGTCTGGTCTGCTGTAGTTTCTGCCTTTGCTTGTTTTTGAAGACGGTGACAGTTCTAGGGATGTTCTTCTGTCTGGGCTGGTCTGACATGTTCTCATGATAGTCTTGGGTGATGGGCTTCGGGAGACCCAGCGGGGAGGTGCCTGACACCCACACACCAGGGTGATGCCGACCTTCGTCATGCATGGAGATGGTGCCAGCTGGCTTCTCCCCGTAGCGTCACGGATCCCCCCTTTTCCAGTCTATTCTTGGCTCCGGGTCATATGGGCCAGACCACGTGCAAGGGGGGGGCGTCAGTGGAATGAGCTCCTGTTGGAGGGGAGAAAGCTACACAGGCACTTAGGATTCTTCTGTGGGGAAGACGTGCCTCTTCTCTTCCTTTTGTTTCTCTAGTCAGGCACTATGGATACCAGTGTGGACTCATGAGACTTATTTCATACTCTGGGTTATAATCCAGTACTCTGGGTTATACTCTGGGTTATACTCTCCAACACTACACTGTTTGCCTTGTTGCTCAGATTGTTCTGGCTTTGGTCGCCAGGTCCCTTGTCATTTGCTGTTTGAGTGCTTCCTGACTTCCTGCTCTAGTGGACCCTCAGGCTCCCCTTTGCACCTTCCCCGCCCCAGCCCGGGACTCAGCCATTTCTCCAAGGCCCCTGGTTCCTCATGCTGGAGAAGCGGACGTAGAATCCAAGGTCTGGGTGCTGGGGGTCATTTACTATTTTTATCACAGTCCTTCACCTGCTGTATTTATGCAAATGTCCCACAATATGGGTAACCCCAGTCTGATTACCAGTTACTCCCTGAAAGGCAGAATGTAAGGAAGTAGCCAGCGAAGACATCTGGGCCACCCGTTAACTGTCTGGAAATCCATTAAGTATCTGAAGAATGGTCGTCTGCCGTTCTAGAATCCACACCTGACATGGGAGCAAACACGCCGGCCTCGGATCAGGAGACGGGGCAAGGAGAGCTCGCTTAGTCAGAGAAAGCCACTCAGGCTCTGGGATACCTACCGGCTCCCTCTGAATCCTGTGCCAGTATAACAGCATGAGGACAGAGGGTGCTGGTGGAGGCACGGATTCTGTGAAAAAATACATACGATTTGTTTCCAGAGCCACAAGATGGCACACTCCCTGTGTCCTACACGTCTTGCCTCTCCATTGCTTAACGCTTTGGGTTATGTTTCCTGAGAACAAGGAACAAGGTATCCTTTTATGTTACCATAGTCCAGTCATCAAATAAAGGGAACTCACCTTTTATACAAAACTGTAGCATATAGTCCATATTCTGACTCCGCTAATTATCCCAATAATAAGCTCTAGAGTTTCCCCTCCGTCCAAGAGCCAGGTTGGGGTCTTGTATCACATTTCGTTGTCATGTCTTCTGACTTCTCGCAAATCTGGGACAGTTTCCCATCCTTCTCTAGCTTCAATTATGTTATTAGTTTTGAAGGACAGAGACAGGTTATTTTATGGAGCATATCTTCACATGGGTTTGCTGACGTTTCCTCATGATTAAATTCAAGCTGTGCATCTCTGGTTGTGCTACCATTTGCATTAGTTAGGGTCTTCAGAGACACAGAACCAGTAGGAGACAGATGATAGATACATGGATGGATAGAGATGTAGACAGATAGATGATGGATGGATGGATGGATGGATGGATGGATAGATAGATGGATGGATAGATAGATACGTAGATAGATTAGATAGATATGTAGATGGATGGATAGAGGGATGGATGGATGGACAGATAGATAAGTAGGTAGACTAGATAGATAAATATGTAGATTGATGGATGATGGGTGGATGTCTAGATAGATTGATGGATGGACAGATATGCAGGTAGATTAAATAGATATGTAGATGGGTGGATAGATAGATGGATAGATAGCTATGCAGGCAGATTAGATAGATATATGGATGGATGGATGGATAGATACGTAGACAGATAGATCAGTATGAGTAGATTTATTACGCGAATAGCAGACGTGGTTGTGGAGGTTGGGAAGTCCCACCATCTGCATCTGCAGCTGGAGACCCAGGAGAACCAGCGGTGGAGTTTGGCCAAGTTGGAAAGCCCGCAAAGCAGGAGTACCAATGTCCAAGGGCAGAGGAAGGCTGTCTCAGCTCAGGCGGAGCGAGTTCATCTTCCTGCACCTTTTTTGCTCCATTCGGGCCCCAGCAAATTAGATGATGCCCACCCCCAGAGGGGAGGAAGGGTTTCTGGGCTCAGTCCCCTGATTCACATGCCGATCTTGCTCAGACACCCTCACAGGCACCAGCTTCCTGCGGCCCAGTCAAGCTGACATGTCCACTGACCCCCACGCTACTGCGGTGATGTGCTGTCCTCCCCGGGTGGCACGTCCAGAGGCCTTCTGCCTTCACCACAGGATGCCTCCACCCCTTGATGATGGGGCCATGAGGTGTCACTGCACAGCTGCCGTGGTCCCCTGCAGCCACGCACAATCTGTGGGGACCCCTGAAGACCACGTCAGCGTCCTGGACATGGTAGCCTTCTTGTCTGCGCAGCTTTCCCACAGTGGCTCCTGGGGCGCAGTATCGTCGAGTGGCTCCCACACAGCCCAGGTCAGCTGCTGCTTGTCACTCATGCACTCACTCGTGCCCACACCTCCCTTTACCGCTCTCCATCGCGCTGCACTCACAGGCACCTGCTTCGTCACTGGACTGTACTGTTTCCCTCCCCCGCCTCGCTGCTGTGCCCCGCTGTACGCCTTCAGCAGTATCTTCAGCACTTGGTGCGGGCATCCTCCTTCCTGGGCAATTTGTCTGTGCACCGTCTGTCTCCATGCTCTCCTTGTGCACCCCTGTAGCCTCTCTGCTGGCGTCCACGGGCCGGTCCCTGGGCGAGCAGACACTCCCTTGATAAGGCCGATGTCAGGGTTCACACGGGGCTTCCTCCGATGCTTGTTGTAGTCAGAGAGGCCTGTGACCCAGACACGACCTCCCCCTGCTCACACCTCTGGCTGCTGGCCAATGACAGCACCCAGCCAAGGACAAGCAAGGACGGGGGCACCCACGCCTCCTGGCCCGGGTCCTGACTCAGTGGCTGAGCAGCTGTGTCACTGGGGGCACATCACTTGGACTCTTTAAGCCTTGTTTCCTTTTGTCTACAAAAATTGAGGAAATGATGCTTTTTACAAGAGAGTGCATATGCACTCAGAGCTCTGTTACAGAAAGAGTGAATTTTGGATTCATCTGATTATGAAATATGGTGGTCTGGGGTGCATGTGGGGCTTTTACATAAATCAACCATCTGTTGAAAATGTTTCTAGGGTCACCTCATGAGAATAGTTAGATACAGATTCATTTAAATCAATCCCAGATGTGGGCTTCGTCTGGGACTCAGAGCCAGACAGGAAGACAGAAGCGTGTGTGGGAACGGAAGCAGCCGAAATGTGATTCAGCATTTACAAAACTTGTGCTCTTCAAGCCAATCGTGTCTCAGGCCAGGAGCTTCCAAAACTGAGACAAGGGCTAAGGAGGGTACAGGAGACCCAAAGCTTTTTTTGCAGCTTTACACATCCTGCTGGCAGCTCAGCGCTCACACTAAAAAGGTAGAGGCCACAGAATGAGAGTAAAATGGTCATTACCAGGGCCTCGGGAGGGCAAGTGTGGAGATGTTGGCCAAAGGCTACAAACGTCCCCTTTTATGATGAGTGAACTCTGGGGGTCTAGTTCATGGTCTGGAGACTACAGTTAAGCGGACTGCTCAATGGAAGCTGCCCAGAGAGCAGACCTTAAAAGTTCTTCCCACAAAGCAGAAAGAGCAGTTACGCGGTGTGACGCTTCGGTGGGAATCATTTGGAGAATGTGAGCATCTTAGATCCGCACCATGTACACCTCACATGTCGTTACGTGTCAACTGTGTGTCAGTTGAAGCTGGGGGAGGTGGGTAGTACTTGTAAACCTGGTCAAGTCATGGGAGAAATATAAAGATTTTGCATCTTCTAAAAATAAGATTTTAAGATTGCCCATATCTTACTTTTAAAGAAGCAATTCACGGATTTCTTCCTCTCTGCTCTCAGGCCTGGCCAACATGAAGTCATGTGAGGTCAGAAAGTGAGCTGGAGACCCCTTCTGGGAATGCTGTTTTCTGTCTTGTTTTCATTTTAAAGCATCAGATGGCACGCTGGCAAAGCTAACTCCTGTGGGGCCAAGACCCGGGAGCAGGGAGGTACCACTTATTTTGTACTATTTAGTACAGCTCCCCTTACGTCAAATGAGTCCCAATCGTCAAGATGTGTGGCCGATAAACCAAGAGGAACTTGGGAACGTGAGCCCCATGCACGGAGAGCACTGCTCCCTAAGGGGCACACGCTGGTTCCTTAGTCAACAGACATGACGGCGAGGCGTGTCTCTCACACGGCCGCAGAGCTGCGTCACTGTTTGCGGGGAAGGAGACCCATCCTGGGATTTACGTCACTGGCCGAGCATGGGACAGATGCCACAGGAGGACTGTGGATTGAGTACACGTGCCTCACTCAGTGGGTAACAAGTGTGCTGCTCTCAGCAAAACGTATATGTATTTTTTTCTATGAAACGTTCTAACCCAGGAGTGCAGTGGGAATCCGCATGTGAATGTTAATGGCTTAGAAAATTAAAAACCATAAATAGATTTAGAAATTGCATTTCATAAAGACTGCATGCACAGCAACAATGGCGTGAAGCAAATGGACAGATGCGTATTTGTGGTGAAAGGTACTGAGAGTGCTTCATTAGTGGGTAGAAATTTGTCATAAAGGGTTTTTTTTTTTTTTTTTAACTGATTCAAACTATTTGTTAACGAATGAAGGTAGGTTTGTGCGTATGTCGATGGGGGAGATGTGTGTCACCCGAGCGCTGCACAGAAAGCTTTCCTCCCGTTCGGAGGTTCTGGCTTGGTGCTGGAGAGACGCTCAGTCTCTGTAGGACGGACTTGCAAACAAGGGCAGGGGTGCACGTACCGTCTCTCACCTCCCCATGCACGTCAGGTGGACACTCGGTTCCCCACGAAAGGGGGCGACTGTGACCGGGCAGACCAATGTGGCTCTCCCGTCTTTTTCTCAAGAGGACGTGGAATGAAGGGAAGTTTTTACAGGACCTGGCATTCGCTCCCCTCCGCACTCCAGAGGCGAGGAGAGGAACGTGAGCTGCCCTGAGCTCCGGGCGGCAAACCCATGTCACCCCAGGGACCCGCCTGCCAGGACGTCCTCCAAGGTGTGCCTGGGCTGATGGGGCTAGTTGGTTCTGAAGGAGCCCTCTCCTTGTCCCTCTCCCCTGCCCCCACCCCTGTGAGACGCCTTGTCCCTGTTAGTCCCCCAGCCCGTTGACAGGTCTGCGAGGTCCGAACGCCCAGCACGGACACCCTGCGAGCCGGCCACAAGCTTCACCTCTCGCTGTCTCCTCCTTCAGCTCTCACTTGGGGACGACGATGGCGCCCGCTCCCAGAGCACCCATATCCTGTGAGGATGCACGACCATATATATGAGACCGCAGGTGAGGTACTCTGTATACAGCGGGTGCTACGTAAGTGTATGTGTACCCAGAACCACTAGAATCAATGCCAAACGTTTAGTATTTGACCTAGATTATTTTTATCTTGACTTTTCCATCTTTTTCCTCACTCGCATTTTGTTGCTTTTCCCCCACCATCGTCTCTGTGATTTCATTTAAAGTTTTAGGCCATTCTTTACTGTTTTCCGTCAAGGGAGGTTTCCTCTGGACCCAGGACCCCTTTTCCCATCCTACACAGAACACCTGTATGCAGACTTAGGGATACTTTTTTCTTGTCCTTACATTTACTCCGTAAACATCCACTTTTAAAAAAACAGGCCCTTCCTGGGAAGGTGGGATTGTGCCCCATTTCTTTCAAATTATGGTTTTGTTGCTCTAGCAGCAGAAAACTGGATTTGGGAGAGATGAGTGGCCATCACTGAAATAACAGACCAGTCAAACCCATCTCTCCGTCGCGTATGTCCAACCGAAGCTGCAGGTAGCTGGTGTGATTCTGGTGTGACTCTGGTCCCCTCAGCCGGCTTCACGCACCTGACACCTGGCGTGCACCCCACTCGCAGGGTCATGGGCACGATGCACCTGGGAACCCTAGGCCGCAGTCCGCAATCTCTTCGGCAGTATGGACGGTGCCCGTGCTGGCCTCCGGGGCCTGGCTGCCACGTGAGCGGCTCCGTGGCCAGTGGTCGGAGGGTGGCCCCAATGCTGCTGAGCCCGCGGGCTGGACAAACGGGCTGCCTGGCACACTCCTCTGGAAGCACCGGCCTCCCCCTTGCTTGTCAGAGGAAGAACTCTCTGGTAAAGGCTTCCCAAGGCTCAGTGGCTTCGAGGTTAAACTCAAGGGATGCTGGTGGCGTACGGGTGAGGCACTACCAGCCCCAGACCAAGGCGGGTCCTCAGCTGAGTGGCTGTCGGTTCCCCCGGGAGGGAAGTGGCAGGGATACTCGTACCCTTGGAGGCACCCCTTCCCAGCCTTAGGATCACTTCTGAGTGCGGAGTTCAATCAACCTGGGGAGGGGTCCTTGCAGCGGGCTCCCTGGGTCCCAGCCCCGTGACGCCTCTAGATGGCGCTCGGAGAACAGACACGGAATCCCGCCAGAGGCCAGCCCGGATCTATCTTTTTGATGCAAACACATCACTTAGTGAATGGGAGATTATTAAAGGCATTACATTTACCCAGTGACAAGGACAGGTCCGGCAAATTACTGTTTCCAGGAAATAGCGGGTCATTTTGAAGGCAATAATATAGCCTCTTAATCTTCACATGATATACACGAGAAGGAATAAAACACCTAGTGAGATATTACAAGGCTCTTGTGACATCAGTGAAGTCATCAAAATGTGTGATCGATCTATACATTAAGTTTGGGGTATGAATTTTAAATATTCCATGTTTCAAAGAGGTGTGTCAAATGCAGCCGGCTCACTCATTTGTCAAAGCAGTAAATTACCCAGCACGGAAAATTTTCACATTAAGCATCTGATCCTGCAGAAGGATCAGTCAGGGACGGAGGTTGTGGATCTGAGGAGTTTCTGGATCTTCACAGAGCTGTGCTCCCCCAGGTGACCTTGGGTGACCTTGCGTATTTTCTCAGTGGTCGTTCTGCTTCTTGATTTTCAAAGACGTCTCCATAATGGGCATTTGGGGGAAGAAGGTTTGGGAGGCATCAGGGAGTCCCGTTGCCCCAAATTTTATGGTGAACGAACACGGTTATCTATGTGGTCTCTATTTTTTCCCACATTTTAATTGCTCCCTTGAGGTATGGTTAAGTAATGGGAGGAAAGACGACATGGCAAGGTCCCTTTCACTGGCTCAGAAATGGATCGAATCCATTTAATCATCATTTTACTTGTGGAACTGCAATGATACTTTTTAAAAAAATATTTTATTTGTTTATTTCACAGAGAAAGAGACATCGAAAGAGAGAACACAGGCAGGGGGAGTGGGAGAGGGAGAGGCAGACCTCCCGGTGAGCAGGGATCCCGACACGGGGCTCGATCTCAGGACCCTGGGATCAAGACCCGAGTTAAAGGCAGACATTTAAGGACTGAGCCACCCAGGCGCCCTGTGATGATACTTTTTAAGCAGCGGGGTCATACGGAAGAGGTACATGAAAGGAGCATATGACAAATTACAGTGGGGACAAACAAGCCCCAGGGGATTCAGCTCTGGGGCACCCAGACCACCTCCCACTCTCCCTCAGCCTCCTCTTGTCACCACAGCTTTGTGTCTCCTGTATCCTTATCTCATTCTGTGAGACTCTCATGTGGGCCCACTTCCCAGGAGCACAGGCATTACTTTCATTTCTCTTCGTGTACCTCTGTCAAGAAAAGGGTAAGGCAGAGTACAGCAGGGGGGATGGCTCTGGGACAGACTAGCTCCTACAGTCCTCTCTGTCTCTGTGCCCCAGTCTCCTCTTCGGGGAGTGGGGCCCGCAGTGGTCAGGCAGCCCCATGCATGTGCCCAAGGGCCCAGCCCTCCCTGCTCCCCGCTGGCAGGGACCTGTCCCCTGTCCTGCAAAGGGGCCCTTCCAAAAAGATGGCTTTCCAACAGCTGGTTGGAATTGCTCGGTTTGTAGTTAGGGTCAGCAGTCCTCTGGCTTCTGGAAGTCCTTGTCATGGCAAACGTGTTAGGACACCAGCATTTGCATCTGTTTCTATGAGGAGTCTGTTCTAGATCTCGGCGGCTGAGCCTCCGGTGCCTCGGGTCCAGGTGGGCGGCCACCCGCGTCCTCCCAGCCCGGCCTGGTCAAGTGTGTGTGGTGCTGGCTCCCGCAGGGCCGCTCCCCTGGTTCAGCCATGCCGCGGGCCGCCCTCGGTTTGGGCGTGAGGTTGTGACAGCAGCCAGCGGGTTCATTGCTTTGGGTTTCTTCCCGTTTCCTCATCGAACCACCGAGAACGTCTGAAGAGCCAGGACAGAACAGCTGACCCCCCGCCCCGCCAGGAGGGAGGCTAACAGACAGACCACATTTGAGTGCGTTTCCAGGACTCGCCGGCGCCTGCAGAAGCCACTCAGAAAGGCTGGAGTGTGGCTGAAGGTCCGTGGACGGCCCTCAGTGTGTCCCCGCAGGTTGAGCGCCCCTGTGTCAGGACGGCAGGGACAGCCCAGGCCAGATGGAGGACTGTCCTCCTAGGATTCCCGCACACAGCTCAGAGCCCGGAGAAGCACCGGTGAGCTGAGGCCTGGGCTTCTAGCAGGAAAGGTGCATGTCCAGCTCTGCCTGCCAGGACTCTCAACAGGTCGGCAGGGCCTGTCCCCACAGCTGGGCGGGGACTGCTCCAGCAGTGAGCAGGGTCAGCTCTATTAGGTGGGCAGGGCCGTGGTGCTTGGGTAACGGGTGGTCAGGTCTTGGGGGGGTGGGTCTCCTCCAGTGGGTGGGCAGGGTCTGGGCACCTTCAAGGCCTTCCTCAGGACTGCCTTCAACTAGCATAGAGGGATTTTTGTTTTATTCATGTATTGTATTTCATTCCATTTTATTTCCATTATAGCTAGCATCCGGTGTTATATTGGTTTCAGGTGTACAAGATAGTGATTCAACAATTCTGTACCACACCTGGTGCTCATCGTGACAGGTGCACGCCTGCATCCGAATCACGCATTTCCCCATCATGCACCGACCTCTCCTTTGGCGACCATCAGCGTGCTCGCTGTAGCTGTCTGTTTCTTGGTTTGTCACTCTCTCTCTTTATTTTACTTTGCTCCTTTGTTTTGTTTCTTAAATTCCACATGAGTGAAATCAGAGGTATTTGTCTTTCTCTGACTGATTTGTTTTGTTTAGCGTAACACTCTCTAGGTCCATCCATATCATCGGACATGATAAGATTTCATTCTTTTTTGTGGTTGAGTAATTCGCTCCAAAACAAAAACATTAATTCAAAGGGGTACAGGCACCCCAATGTTTATAGCAGCATTGTCCACAGTAGCCAAATCATGGAGACAGCCCAAGGGTCCATCACCGGATGAACGGATGCAGAGGATGAGAGAGAGTATATCTATAAAAGAATATTATGCAGCCATCAAAAATGATTTTGCTTTTTGCCCAATGGAAGAAAATTCATGGGCATATAGTCCCATGTTTCCTCTGCTAAAGATTAAGAGAAGCAAAAGGAAAAAAACCCCCAAACCAGCGCTCCTCTTAATCAACTCGGCCACCTAAGTAAAAGGTTGCTTTTAGGGTATCCCCCCCCACCCCGCCCCACGGCATTGCTATTTGCCTTACAGGCTCGTGAAAAAGTACACCCCGGCTCTACTAAAGCGATCATTAAACCGTTCATTCACTCGGCCGTTTGTGTATTACTCTCTCAGCAAACACCTGAGCCCAAGAAGCATCTCGCTCCCCCAGCACTGCGCACACTCTATCACTAGACTCTCGTAAAAAACAATAAAAGGGGGTGAGCATTGCATTTATCCATCAAGAAGCCTCTTCAATGACTGATACAACGAAACTGGTAAAACATGACTTTTTTGGAGCCCTTTAGTGAAATAACCCAGTTTGGCACCAGAATAGCTTTTATTTGGAATTATCTATGAGCAGAGGATTTATTAAGCAAAGTAATGAATGTGGAGAAGATCACGGGAGACATATTTGCACTAAGTCTATGTCCCAATCAACTGAAATCTCGCTTTATAAATATGCCAGCAATTGACAGAGAAAGCCCTAGCTATCTGCTCTTTGCAGCTCCACGAGGGCAGGACACCCTTGTTCTTTAAGGCTCTATCTCTGGCCCTGAGTATCATGCCTGACAGGGCAGGCGCTCGGAGGAGGTTATGCAACATATAGATAAGTTGTAGCAAACCACATAGGGCCTCTGCTGGATGCTACCTCATTGTGCCTCCCTGCGTTTCTAAAGCTAGTCAAGAAAACATCTAGTGAACCACTTTTGTAATGCAGTCCTTGTACACGTGAAAAGAAACCTGGTTGGAGATTGTCATCTATCAAACAAGCGGGGCTTGTGTCTGTGGTTGCATTAGCAAATCCAGGACAATCATGCTCTTTGTAAACGGTAAGGAATAATCATGGTTATTTCTGGATGGGTTAGTCTCCTCTCTCTCTCTCCTTTCCTTTCATGTGTACTCTGGATGGATCTATTTTAGTTTGTAATTAAAAATTTCCGACACCGAGAACACTTCAGAAAACTGGGTATCAGGTGCACGTGGGGCCCCCTCCCCCGTCTTCCCCCCTCTCCCCCTACAGACGCACCACCTTGTCCTAATGTCGGTGTCCACTCTCTTGCATATCTTTATTCCTTGTCCGTAGCTCTACATTTTCCTACTGAGAAATAACCACGGTGTTTCTAATTTCTGATATTGTAAACTGTATTGAATGAGCATTTTTAGTAATACATATTTGTGTATGTCTGTGAATTTTCTGAATAACGGATCTGGAAGTGGATTTGCTGGGTCATAGGAACTGGCACCATTGCCGTTATTAGCCATTGTCAAACTGCTCCCAAGACCGTCGTTAAACTTGGGCCGGGAGCCCCGGCACATGGAGCTCCCGCTGCTCCAAATTCCCCTAAACATTTGATACAGCGTGATGTGCTGTGCAGCCACGAAATACTATGTTTTGATTGCCTCGCTCGCCCCGTGTTCTAACTGGTCTGTAGATTTACTTGGATTTTCAATGTTGAAAACGGTATTGTCTGCGGATATCATCCGTTTCCTTTCTTCCTTCACGATTCTCACAGGTTCATTTGTGGGCTACACCCCCAATACAACGGTGCAGAGGACAAGGGACAGCAACAGGTGTGCCTGAGTCACGTTCGCAGTGGTGTGTGACAGGACAGTGGTGTGTGAGAGGACAGTATCCTCATAGATACTGCTTGTCAGGCTAGCGAAGTTTCTTCTCACACTTGGTTGCTACAAGTTGCATCTGTTTTTAGATCTCAAGGAATTGCTGAGTTTTGCCATTTTTAAAAAAAAGATTTTATTTATGTATTTGACACATAGAGAGAGAGATCACAAGTAGGCAGAGAGGCAGGCAGAGAGAGAAGGGGAAGCAGGCTCCCCGCCAAGCAGAGAGCCCAATGCGGGGCTCGATCCCAGGACCCTGAGATCATGACCTGATCTGAAGGCAGAGGCTTAACCCACTGAGTCACCCAGGTGCCCTGAGTTTTGTCAATATTTTGTCTGCTTCTGCTACAATACTTAAATTCTTATTTCCTCTTTTGGTCTGCGAATGTGTCGAATTATATTCATGGACATTCCAATTAATCTGTTCTTGTAATTTCGGAATAAGCATTTCTTGGCGTGTTTATTAATACACATTGCTGGGTTATTTGCAAATATTTTATCAAGAATGTTGACATTTATATTTCCTATAATAACTTCTGCTACTGTCTCTGGTTCGGTTTCAACCATGGATGATGTCTTCTTTTGAAACATTGGTAGAAATCTCCTGTAATGTCATGTGGCGCTTACATTCTCTTGTGATTTGTTCTCATAAAAGGTTGTAGGACTCCTCGGTATTTTAATGTATTTTGAGACAGTTTTGTTTTCTTTTGAAAACGTTCCTTTTGTACAGTTCGACAACTGCACTGCTATCGAATTTATGTGGTACTGTCTCGTGTTTCAGAAAGTTCATATTGTCCCTGTAGTTAAATTCCCATGTCGATTAATATTTGGGGCCACGATTTTTCAATTACATGGCCAAGTATTTGTTTATTTTCTTAGTTATTCCCCCTTTTTTTTTTTTTAAAGAGCCAGCATTTGTTTTGTCCCCCTGCTCAATGGTTTCCTCCATTTCCTGGTTCCCGGTGCTGCTCTGGATTTCACAAATCCGGTTCCCTCTGCTCATAATACTGCCTTTGCCCTGCAAGCCCTTCCTTCCTTTCTGCCAAGCCTGGGGTCCCATTCAGTCTGTCTTCCTGACCAGCACGAGCGTTTCAAGCTGCACGTCTCTGCCCACCCTGCTGTAACTCACAGGAACATTCTCCTCCCACCTGGCATCTGGCCAGTCCTCCTGACTTCGTCCAGCCCCTGCCACCAATTCATGGGCTTTCTGGGGTGACAGTTTCGACAGGGGTTCCATTCAGATTCCTTCCTTCCATAGACCTAGAGCATTCTCCTTAAAAAAAAATGACTTTATTTATTTTTTATAGAGCAGTTTTAGGTTCATAGCAAAATTCAGAGGAAGGCACAGATAGTTTTCATGGACCCCCCTGCCCCACCAGACGCACAGGCTCTGGCACCATCGACTTCGCCACCAGATGGTGCATTTGTTACGCCTGATGAACCTCCGTGGACACGTTGTCATCAGCCAGAGCCCCTGGTTACATCAGGGCCACTCCTGGTGTCGTTCGTCCTGTGGGTCTGCACCAATGTCTGATGGCAAGTATGCATCATTGTATACCGCGCAGAGTAGTTCCACGGCCTCCCAGATCCTCTGGGCTCCCCTGTCCCGTCATCGGCCATCCCCGGCAATCTCCGATTTGTTTCACTGTCTCCGTAATTCCAACTTTTCCAGAATGTCACACCGTTAGAACCACACGGTGCGCAGCCTTCTTGCTTTGGCCGCTTTCACTAAGCGACATGCAGAGATGATTCCTCTATGTCCTCTCGAGGCTTGACGGTTCCTCCCTCCTCAACACCAGATACTACCCCACTGCCTGCAAGGACAGAGCTCCTCGATCCAGCGCCAGCTGAAGGACATCTTGGTTGCTCCCACGTTTTGGCAATTATGGATAAAGCTGCTGTAAACGTCCATATGCAGGTTTCGTGTGGACTTAAGTGTTCAGCTTCTTTGGGTGACTACAATGGAGCATGGTTGCTGGGTCGTAGGGCTGTAGGGTACGAGGATGTTCAGTTCTGCAGGAAACCACCAAAGCTCTTCCCAAGCCCTCTTATCACCTTGCACCCCCGCCAGCAGCTCACGGGGCTCCTGCGGCTCCATGTTCCCACCAGCACTCGACAGTGCTGGTATGTGTGTGGTCAGTGCTCTGGGCTTGGGGCCCCCTCGTGTCTCATGCTGTCCTCCAGCTTCCGACCCTGTCCCTTCTGAGCCCCAAGGTCCCGTGCTGTCAGAGCATCTTCCCTGCCTTTTCAGGCTCTCTATTCCTGCCACCAGGCAGCGCCTACGCAGTCCTCTGAATTAAAAAAAAAAAAAATAAATAAATACTAAAAGCATTTCTAGGTGTTGGTAGATGGAGTTTTTCTACAATATCCTGTCTGCCATGTTTCTCAAATGGGAGGCCTCAGGGAGTGTTTACGAAATAAGGTATGTCAAGTTGTGTTTTTAGTTCATCGTGAGCTTACAGGTGGGACCGTGGACATCATTCCCTCTCACACACAGATTCCCTAATATGGCATGTCCTGTTGGTGAAGTCTAATTCACGGCTCATTATTTTCTAGGTTCTACTATGACTTCCAGCAGCAATGTCCGCTACGAGCTTTCTCAGACGTGTGTCAGACACAACTTCAAAAAGTGGTGGTTTTCATGTAAATTTACCTTCTCAAACTTCATGCTATTTAACTAAGTTATTTTACTTGTCAGCCCATTTCCTTCTTAATATTTTACTTCTATGTCGATGAACCCCATCCCGGAAGGGACTCCAGTCCTTGCAGCTCTGACACGTTCTAGAACGAGGACCTGGCGCCTGTAAGAGGGGGAGAACGTGGAGCAACATGGAATCTCTGTCTACAATCTCTGTTCTCTTCGCATGTCTCTTTGCCACAGTTCTAGTTCAAGTCCTTAAGACTGTTACCGAGACCAGCTGTTGGCGTCCTCCCTGGGCTGTATTCATCTGGTTTCCTTCCACCCGACCCATCACTCTTCATAAAGCCAAGCAATGATGAAGAAAATCCCTTGTCCAAAAAGCTTTGCAGGACTCCCTATTGCCTGCGGACTGAAATTTTGCTTCCTCCAGCCCAACTGTCATTTGTACGATCCGTCACTGTGTTCCCCACACCTGTGGCCTCCAGCAGCCCCCTTCGCTCTCAGGTCACCCTCATGACACCTCCACCTCCCTGCCCTGTTCTGCAAGGATAGTTTTATCTCTGCCTGGTCTGCCCCCAGCCCTTTCTCTTGTGGAACTTCCTCGAGCTGTTTGGTCACCCGCAATGTTCCTCGTCTGTGTTTCTGCCTCCTTCTGTTAGTGCGGGACCCGGGTCACACCAAGCCTCGTCCCCGGAGCCATTTTCTTATTCTTTAAGAAGTTGAAGCAACTTTATCCAGTCCTTCTTCTTCGACCAGTTCGCGCTCCTATTTTATGACATTTACTTAATCTGACGGCGTAGTGCTGATCCCATACTTTATTTCCCGTGGCGATGGGTTCCTAATCCCTCGAAAGAAGTACATATTCTTACCCAGCTCAGCACGGATTGCGTCGCCTTTCCTGCACAATTCTGTCATCCCACATTCTTACTTCAGTGCCAGACAGACGCTGGGGAGCCTGCCGGAGTCTCGCTGGTTCTTAGTTGGGCAGGGCAGGAGCCCCTGGGGAAGCATGTCAGACCCACAGAGCATCCTCCCTCGTCCACTCTTGCGGGCCCCTTACATCATTGCTTTTGCCGAACCGTAATTCCTCTCGATGGCATCTGCCTAATGTCGCTGGATTTCCTGCCTGAAAAGATCCTTATTTAGAGGACTAACCACAGAGCTTCAAAAATCTTAGAACTCTAATCATTTTCTCTCTATGTCCCTTCCCCGTGCCCTTCCCGCTGCAGATCGCAGCCGCAGCCCTGTCCCACTCCCAGCTGGTGGTGGGACACACACCGCCTTCTGCACATGTGGCTTCTTCCATTTTTGGATCTATTTTCCTGAGGTGTCCCGTCTCCTTCCCTCTACATCACGTTAATCATGCACATATTTTTTTCCCCCTGAGAACGTACTTTTTTTCCATTTGTACTGAAGTCTACCTGCAGCAGTTTTTACAATGGTGGGGGGGAGGTTCGCAGTCTAATCTAATGAAGGAAATGAGATTTCTCCCCAAACCGCCGTCAGATGATCCACCGACGCCTGCCAATAGGGTGACACAGAAATCAATTTGTTTGTTTTTTTTAAAAATGATTTATTTCTTTTCAGCGTAACAGTATTCATTGTTTTTTCACCACACCCAGTGCTCCATGCAATCCGTGCCCTCCCTAATACCCACCACCTGGTTCCCCCAACCTCTCACCCCGTACCCCTTCGAAACCCTCAGGTTGATTTTCAGAGTCCATAGTCTCTCATGGTTCACCTCCCCTTCCAATTTCCCTCAACTCCCTTCTCCTCTCCATCTCCCCATGTCCTCCGTGTTATTCGTTATGCTCCACAAATAAGTGAAACCATATGATACTTGACTCTCTCTGCTTGACTTATTTCACTCAGCATCATCTCTTCCAGTCTCGTCCATGTTGCTACAAAAGTTGGGTATTCGTCCTTTCTGATGGAGGCATCATACTCCATAGTGTATATGGACCACATCTTCCTTATCCATTCGTCCGTTGAAGGGCATCTTGGTTCTTTCCACAGTTTGGCGACCGTGGCCATTGCTGCTATAAACATTGGGGTACAGATGGCCCTTCTTTTCATTCCATCTGTATCTTTGGGGTAAATACCCAGTAGTGCAATTGCAGGGTCATAGGGAAGCTCTATTTTTAATTTCTTGAGGAATCTCCACACTGTTCTCCAGAGTGGCTGCCCCAGCTTGCATTCCCACCAACAGTGTAAGAGGGTTCCCCTTTCTCCACACCCTCTCCAACACACGTTGTTTCCTGTCTTGCTAATTTTGGCCATTCTAACTGGTGTAAGGCGGTATCTCAATGTGGTTTGTTTTTAAATAAAGAGCTACTTAAACCTTAAGAACTACTTATCAGGGGCACCTGGGTGTTTCAGTGGGTTAAGCCTCTGCCTTCGGCTCAGGTCATGATCCCAGGGTCCTGGGATCGAGTCCCGCATCGGGCTCTCTGCTCAGCGGGGAGCCTGCTTCCCCCTCTCCCTCTGCCTGCCTCTCTGCCTACTTGTGATCTCTCTCTCTCTGTCAAATAAATAAATAAAATTAAAAAAAGAAAAAGAACTACTTACCAAATGAATGTATAAATGAACAGGAGGAAGACAAAGAAACACAAGGAAAGAGGATGCAGCTCCGGAGGGTGATGGGCGGGCTCGTCGGTTGGATGTGTGGGTTTTCCCTTGATGTACGCATGTACCAAAGCACGGATCTGTACACCTGCGAGACATACAGTGTTTTTCAGTTATACCCGGGAAAAGAAAAAGAATTAGGAACTGGAAACTCAGCACCAGTGTGTCCACTCAGTGCTAGCGATGTGTGCCTCGTCTTAAAGACGGAGACGCCGGCTCCCGGTTTTCTCCTGCGAGAGCTTGTTTTCCTTCTATCCGACTCACCCTTCAATTTAATGCCATAGTTTATTTTGCATATTTTTTGTTATAATGGTTTAGTGGGACCTCTCAGAATGAATATCTATTTTAAGTGTGATCGAATCTTATTTTAGCTCTTGACAGTAGCAGATAAACATCAAGTGACATACAGTCCCGCCAAGAAGTGAGCTCAGCGGAGGCCAAGCTCCCCCTGGATCACTGTGCTAATGCAGGGTCCAGAAGATGTCCTCACGTCAGCTTTCTTGAAATGCTCAGGAAGGCGCTGGGTTAGCATTTGGTGTCACAGATGGAAGCTGCACCTTCATGTATCCCAACGATCCTGCCAAGTACTGCTAGATGGCAAGTTTGAGCTGCCTCCTACCTAGGGCGGCGGCTGGCGGTGTGGTCCTCCCGGGGAGCAGGGACCTGCGGGGATGTGGTCCTCTGCAGCGGGGAGGGCTGTGCGTGGTCCTCCACGGGGGCTGGGGTGGGGTGGGGGGATGGGAGGCGTGGTCCTTCCTGGGGAGCAGGGACCGGCAGGGATGTGGTCCTCTGCAGGGGGGAGGGCTGGGCGTGGTCCTCAGGACAGTAATTAATTTTTCTGTTCCCCGAATCGGTCATCGTAGCATCTCTGCTGCTCAGTCAGCATGTCAGTAGACTCGAACGTTCCCACAGGCGTCTGCGATTTGCAAGTCCGTTATTTACCAGGGAGGCTTATGAGGCAGAACCTCTGCCGTTCAGCTGTTCTTGAAGCACGTCCACGGGGAAATGCATTCCCTGAGCGCGGGTCTGCAAGTGCACAGCTGTTTGGGCAGCCCGCGCTCCCCTGCAGGCCCAGCAGACAGTGGCCAGCGGTCCCGCCAGCCTGGTTCTCCACTGTGCTTCCCTCAGCAGGTGTTGATTTTCGGTAAACCCGTTCTCGCACCTTGACAGAGACCATGAGCTGTGCGCGCAGCACGGTGAAGTAAATCAAGGGGCCCATGAGAAAGCGGTCGCTCTCCGGGAATGAGCGCGGGTGCCGGCGATCAGACACTGTGCCCCGGCCTGGACCCCGCTTCTGAGCTAGATGAGGGCAGTTATGCCTGTCACACAGCAGGATCCCGCCAACGTTGCCTTTTCCACCGTTATCCCGATAGGACAATCGGAGATCTTCATTCTATTAGAAGAAATCAGTCAGCTAGTCGCCCCAAGGAAGCAGAACCGTTAAGACCTAAGTGTCTGGATGGATCTGTGCTCTTAGTTTAGACTCGGGGTCTTTGCGGCACTTCTAGGGAGCCGGCCTGGGTGCAAATAATTGAACTCACTCCACATGATGACAGTCTGCGGAGGCAGAGGCAGGAAGAAGGGGAGGGAAAGGCTAGAAGGAAGACGCGTCCGCTGACCGTGGCAGCGAAAGCCCCGTGAACCGGTCGCTGGGAGGGCTGGTGTGTGGACCCGGCTTTTCCATCCAGGGCTGGGCCACGGGGAGGCTGCTCTTGGAAGATGAAGGTCACTGTTTTCTGGGGGGTCATGACCCCATGGCATGAGCTCCGCTCTCCCCTTCAGCTTTTGCAAAACTGGGACAGATCAAGGGCTTTTCCAGGGACTTCTCTAGGCCAGCGTCCCTCCTCAGGAGCCCGGGGCATGCCCGCTGAGGCTCTCCTCTGCTCCCTCCAGCCAGCCAGGCCTGGGGTGTGTGAGGCCCGTGGAAATCAGGCCTGAACCCCCACCTCTGAGTCATGGAAATGCATTCTGGCAGTGGCTTCTGACTTCACTGGACCGATTTGAGTGGATTTTGTCCAGATTTCTTTAACTAATACAAATAAAATATGTCCCCTGTAATTGAAAACCTATTTGTTTATAGAAAAGAAATAATAATTACCATTTCTCTTTTGCGATTTCCGGAAGAGCGTTCTGCACAGGACATTCTCCTGATCTGGGAACACATGAGGCCTAAGGCTTAGGGACGCTTTTTCCTGCTCTTTTCACTGGGGAGGAAAGAAACACGGCAGCATTCTTCCTTGTTACAATTAGGTTGGAGACAAATTCTTTATTTTTTCCCATCGGTCAGGAAGAAGAAATAAGCAGATGAATCTCGCTGCTTCTCACATGTCAGAAATACCACCGCCAAGGAAGGGGGTGAGGCACTAGGCGCGTCGCGGTACCTCAGCGTGTGCGTGAGCCCGCGTGCCCTGTCTCAGCGGAGAGAAAGCAAGACCCAGACAGAGGCCCCAGCCCCACGCACAGACACACAGTAGAATCATCCAGTTGGGCGGACCGGGAAGTACAGCTCTTTTCATCTGATTACAGCGACCAAACACCAGAACCCGTGTGCTTCCCTTTAGCATAGACACTGTTTTTTACTAAACAAGGAAACTTGAAAACCTATTGATTGTATTATTCTCCTCTGTGGAGGGGTAAGTCACTGGGAAACAAAGGGTTGAATTTTGAAACACGGAGTTTCTCGCATCAAGAGAAGAACGTGCCCCAAACCGTTTCTTGGGCACTGGCGAGCACTCGCGGGACTGGTGTGCTTTCCCATCCTGCGTTTTCCGGTTTTGTTGTTTGGGTGCCAGTGGAGGTGGAGGCAGGGGCGGGGCAATGGGCAGGCTGTGGGGTCTGGGAGTCTGCAGGCACGGTCCCTCGGTCACTCCAGGGTCTGAGCTTCCTCCCTGGGGGGTGGTGAGATGAGCCGCTCCCCCGTGCTCTGGGGGTATATGCCAGGTCTGGTCGGCACAGCCTGATGGCACTGAGTGACCCGAGTGAAATGAAGCTACCCAAGGAAGGCGATCCCAGAGGAAGTTCGGCTCAGCTCACCTCGTCTCCTCGCGTCTCTGCTCAGCTCCGACCAAACACGCCCCAAAAGCCCCAGTGTTCACTGACCTCCCTTTAGGGCTCTGGGTGTGTCAAGTAGGAAACGTCTTCCTGGAGAGTGTTCTCAGTGGTGCGGTGTGACCGACCCGTCAGTGGTGGAGTTTTGTTCCCTTGAAGTACTCCCTGATGTCGCCGAGTTTGTGAGATGCGCTCTCACACCCACTTGTGCATTGAGAATAGTGGGCAGATTGCAAAAAGGTGTCATTTGCTGAGAGCCCAGGCTCACTGGGAAACTGGGACTGTGTTGTACCCTGGCTCCCGGGAACGTGCCTTCAACCTGGGAAGATTCAGGACAGTGTTCGTGGGCGTTCTGACCTTGTCAGGGTCCAGGACGGTCAGGAAGCCGTGTCCCCCACCTGGCCCAGGGCGTGCGCTCCCTTCACCGACCCTCGCCCCTCCTTTCGGCACTTACCACAGGCATCGCCATATGAAAGTGGCGTCTGTTATATGCCTGAAAAGATCACGTTCCTTAGAGACCCTCGGGGAAGAGAAACGTCTTCCAAGTTTGGCTCCTGATTTCGAGGGGCTTGCAGAATCTTTCCCTCTGGTCACTTCACACGCAGCCGGCAGAGCACCTTTGGGCTGTGTGTTTCATGATACCGCGCAACACCATTAGGAGCAATTAACCTCATCTGTCAACAATCGGTACCTTACAATGATCTCTCTCAGGTCTAGAAGAGCCCAAGAAACAGATTTATCCTATTTCTTAAACTTTAAACCTGTTGCGACCCAATTGTCAAAGGCTGATTTGCGCGAGCCGGTACAAAGAGGAGAAAAATTTCTTGAACCCTACAAGCGGAACCGAACGCAAACTCTGGAACATTCACGCATGACCATTTAAGGTATCGGTTGTAAGCCCAGGAAGGCTGAGCTTGTTATACCCACTCGGACAGCAGCTTTGAGGTCTTGTGGGTGCTTGTGCCAAAGCTGGCCTCCCCTCCAAGGCACTGCTTTCTCAGGGCTGCGCACCCCAGGCCCGGCAAGGCTTGGGGACAGCGCCGGTTCTAGAACCCGTGGAAGCAGTAAGACAGGAGGCTTGCTAAGTGGAGGTCCAGCTCAGTGCCCAGGGGGCAACAGAGCAGGAGACAGTGACCTCCAGGACAGCTGGCCAGGGAGCTCGACAAGGCACTGACATTGGCTGTGGTCCAATGTTACCCCGTGGGTGGTAAGGAATGTACCAGAGGCAGAAAAGATGGGGGAAAAGAGACATTTTGGCACAGGCTGACTACTGAGAAGATGCTTTTATTTTATTTATTTACTTTTTGGGGATAAAGTTATTTAATGTCATTTTAAAGTTCAGGGACTTTTAGAGAAATGGAATTTATATCATTTTCTGACCCTTGCAAATTCCATACAGAAAATACAATATAAGTCTGACAGGCAAAGAGGTGATCTCAGAAAGAAGAAAACCGGAAATAGAAAAACAAACAAAACACTTACTTCACAATGAAAAACACAAATATGTGGTGAACTGATTGAACCGTGTTACGCAGCTCTGCCTCCTACAGCGTAAGCAAAAAAGGGACAGAGGACGTTACGTCGGCTGCCTCCCAGATATCTAGGAAGAACTCTGAAACTTATAAAAGGCATAAGGTTGTTGCCACATCACCGAAGTTAGACATTTTCTGGGCATAACGTAAATGAGAACTCGTTCTGTTTGTTGTTGAAGTTGGCACCACTTTGTTCAGCGATTGTGCTGAGCCCTTTGGAAGGTCTCGCTGAGTGTGTAATTCTCCTGGTCTTTCCCCAAACTGGAGGGCCAACTTCCTGATGGTGTCTGACCGCTACGGGAGCATCTCCCGTGAGTCACTTTTGGTGGGATGATCGGGAAGTAGTTATACAGTGATGTGGGGACGGGGCGCCTCTCCTCAACTGTTCCACTTGCCGGGCGGGAGGTATTGGTGTAGAGTTAGGGTGGACGATTTCTGGAACCTTGTAGAACCTGGTCTAGCTCCCACTGCACTGTCTCGTTGGCTCATAGACAGAGGATAATCCGAGTTTACAGACTGTGGCTCCGAGCTGCCGTTCCCTGTTTCAGGCTCCAAATGTCCAGAGCAGGAAATAGCAAACCCTCGTTTGTGTTCATCACAATGAGTGCTGATAACAAAATGTTCTAAGTGGAACCAGTTCCGTCCTCGTCAAGGTGCTCTTGAAGGTAACCATCTCTGTTCTCTGTGGCTTCATCTCCCCGTGTGTAAAACCGAGATGGTATCTCTTTCCACGGCTGCTGAGCAGTTGGATGATACTTGCCCCAGTTCACAGAGCAGAGATGTGGCCAATGAGGTCTCGAAACCAGTGGCTCTTTGCCTCAGTCCCTGAGTCCCACGGACGTCGCCAGCACAGAATTTCCCACCCTGCCAGCTTCAGACGTAACAGGCGCTTGGTTTCCTGCTTCCCCTCTGCTGTCCTTCACCCACTTCTAGAGCCTGAGCGTTACCGTGAACGGGCATCTTCTTAATTCAATTCTCCGGAGGTAGAGCTGGATGCCCCAAGAGCAGACACTGATCCTCCTTAAAAGGAATACGATTTCTTTCTCTTCTGAAGCATGAGCTGTTGTGAGAGGTTGGGCTTGGTGTCTGGTGTTGATGTGCCATGGAGAGAACGCGCAGGTGGACACCTTTATTTTTAGAGCATCAGCAGTCCTGGGTCCTGAAGGCTGATGGAGAGAAGCTGTAAATGAGATAGCTTGTGCCGACTCTCTGCCAGTGGGGGCTGGGGGGGTGGGCGGGGCATGGCCGGCGAGTCCAGAAAGAGCTTATGCAACACGGCACAAGTGACCCAGCACATGCCAGGTGTCCGGGCCGTTCCCATGGATAGAATGCGCTGCCCGCGTTCTTTCCTAATGAAATTGATATCTTCATGTCTTATGTAACTCAATATTCTATAAATACCCCTAAGTCTGGGGCTGATTTGTGAAAGCCAGAGTTCTCTAAGCCTCCAGGGTGTTAGGACTCTGCATTTGGCTGCAGAACTTTGGGATAATCAGCTTTTAAAAAGCAAATGCCTCTGTCTCCTGTGTTCTTCTGTGCAATCCAGAATAATTCCTGTTCCTTAAATAAAGTGGTATTTTGATGGATTGTATCACAGCAGTAAAAAAATCACTACTTTAAGATTATTTTTGATGTCAAATTTTATACATGAAGTTTGTGCCCAAATACATGAAAGTGGAGACATTGGGAGAAAATACAGATGTGAGAAGTGGGTGTGCCCCGTGTTTAGATTCTGTGTTTGTTTATATGCTTATTTTTAAAGATTTTTTAAAAAAATTCATTTATTTGACAGACAGAGATCACAAGTAGGCAGAGAGGCGGGCGGAGAGAGAGGGAGAAACAGGCTCCCTGCTGAGCAGAGAACCCGATGTGGGGCTCGATCCCAGGACCCCGAGATCATGACCCGAGCCAAAGGCAGAGGCTCTAACCCACTGAGCCACCCAGGTGCCCCTATATACTTATTTTTAAAATTTATTCTATGGACCACAGTTTTCCTATAGATAACTTATTTTTCATTATTTAAACATAAAGTATCTGCCAAATACATAAGTATATCTATTCCTAAATTATTAATACATTGTATTTTAAAAACCTCATGGACTCTTAATTTATCATAATTCATATATATTAAGCCAACAGAAGCAATTAATTTAACAAAATAGCTAATCATTATACTATTAATATTTTACCATAAATTTGCAGGACACTACAAATCTCTAACTTCTTTTGTGGAGAGTAGGCTAAAAACCACTCTAGTTCTCTTTCTGCTCTGTCTCCAATCTTAGATAACCCCTTTATGTTTCTATCTTCCAAATACAAAGTGGGTATATAATGAAGGAACCTTTTGAAGTATGTCAATAGATCAGAAATTAGGTTACCAACAGGAGCTGACGAGGATGTCCCCAACAGGGAATGCGGTCACACAGTGCGTGGGAATGCGCGCCGGTGATGCCTTCATGGCATTTCACGGGTAACATTGAGGGACATGTTACATATCAACCCTGTATTTACTTTGTATTTATTATATTTTTGATATTTCATTTGTGTAGCATTCATGTTTATAGGGTACATATATATTTCTATTACTTTGCATTTTTAAAATATTGAAAATAGTCAGTGCTCGTTGCAAAAAATCAAATAATATAAAGTGGGAAAAAAAAACCAATCTGTTGCCCACTTCCAAGTTTTAGTATATGTGCTGCCAAGGTGAACACCTCATTCTCACTTCTATGCCAGTTTCCTCTCTTGTGTTCGCTTCCTCTACCCTCAAGCCAGGCGACCAGTGTTTTTATTTTGTTTTTCTTCTTCCACATGGAAGATTAATAATATTTTAAGGCATCCTTTCTAACCGATCCCTCCCTCCCTCCTTCTCTCTATCCGTCCATCTGCTCATCCTCTGATCTTCTGTCTGTCTAGCCGTCCATCCATCGAATCTTCTGTCCATTTGTCCATCCATCCATCTAGTCTGTCCTCGACCAGACAATCAGCCAGCCAGTCACTCTCTCCTTTCCATCATTTCAAGCTCATCTCCAGTTCTTGTAAACTGTCTCTAGTTTACAAGAACTCATATAGCACAAGGGCATAAAGGGATATGGGGCCACAGAGAAAATAAAGAGGGGATATTAAGATTTTGAAAGCTAGTGCGCAGAAGTGAATGTCCTGGTGATGGCAGGGAGGTGAAGTAAGGAAATGGGTTTACCTCTGAGCTCAGGAGCACCCAGAGACGACAAGGACGCTGGAGCGAGCCTTAAGGAAATACCGAAGAGATTCTGGGGATGCTGTGTGTAATGAGCTGGGAAAGGCAACAAAAGGGAAAGTAGCTTTGGTCTCAGGCGGTTTGGTGTATGTCTAATTAAATAAAGCCACTGGGCGATGATTCCCTTGAACCATCGTCTAAGTGCCCAAAGATACATGCTGAACCAGTCCTCAGCTACAGAAATACACAATCAGGAGCAAAAGGACCATTTTTTCTCAGCTCCCTTGATGTGCTGTTCGTGTTTGCCGTTTTTTTTTTTTTTTTTAAGATTTATTTATTTGACAGACAGAGATCACAAGTAGGCAGAGAGACAGGCAGAGAGAGGGGAGGAGTCAGGCTCCCTGCTAAGCAGAGAGCCCGATGCGGGGCTCGATCCCAGGACCCTGAGATCATGACCTGAGCCGAAGGCAGAGGCCTTAACCCACTGAGCCACCCAGGCGCCCCCGGTCTTTTTATCTCTTTATAAATCCACATTCATTTTCTCTTGGTCCTTGTGTGCCATCCTTACAGGTGGTGTCAGGAAGCCTGCTCCCCAGTCTGAGGAAACTGTCCACAGCAGCACTGAGGACATCTGTGTAAAATGCCCGTTATAAAGCCAGTGGACAGCAGGTCCTAGCAGAGGTGCTGGGAAGCTTCTGAAGCCACGGCTGCACAGTTAATGATGTTCCCAAAGTGCTGAGTGCAGAGGACTTCCCATCTGAGATGCGAACGGTGGAGTATTAAGCGAAAAAAAAAAAAAAAAAAGGAAAGAAAAAAACCCAAAGCGCTCAAAGTGTGCAGCTCAGCAAAATCCACACACAGCACATGCACTCTCAAGGTCAGTTATAATTTATCTGACTTTAAGAATAAATTGAGGCCTTTGACGAAACACATGTCCAAAGAACAAAAAATGTGCATCTGTTTGCACAAACGGCTGCTTCCTACCTAGCTGACAAGCGGGGGCTGATGAGCTGTGCATGTCCAACAGCTAGGTGGGCTCCAGCACGAACCCCTGAACTGTTCAACAATCCTACAAGCTTGTGCCCCGCAAGGAAGCCATTCTGACTCCAGCGTTGGGTAGGAAAGCCCCAGGATTCCGTCAATTCACAAATCTCATTTCCCTCGGTGCACACAGTAAGGTTTCAGATGCCAGAACCAGTTCCGGGTGACCGTGCAGGCAGGGAGGAGACCCACTTACCTCCAGCTGCAAAGCCCCTTCTCCCTGGGCTTCAGCTGTGTTCAGGGCTGCTCCCTCCGCGCATGCTTGGATACTTCGGCAGCCTGCGGGCCAGGGCTGAGGGAGGACTGACCACAACCACTACTGTCTCCTCCTTGCCCACAGTCCACACGCTGGCTGCCCTCCTTGTGCCGTCCAAACACAGAGGGTCTGGTTGTGTTCTCTGGTCCGATTGCTGGTTTGACCAACCTTCGAGTGGAAGCTGCTGTTCTGTGAGTCGGAGGTGCTTTACCCCTCAGAGAGACCCAGGAGGTGACCCAGGGTGCCTGCCACTCTTCTTCTCAGAAGGACGGAACAAGGAGATGCCACAGTGGCCGTGACATCCCTCTTGCTAGCATGCTGTGGGTCTTTGCAAGCTCTGCTGCCCTCGGATCCAGATAGGGGCTACCTGGATCTCCACCCTGAACCTCTCCGGCTGCTTCCTGACCCACAGAGTTAAAGGGACATGCCCTTCGGGGTCCTCACATTCTCTGGCGATTGCTCTTTGCTTAAAGAGACTTGGCCTTCTTCCCCAGGTCCTTGTCACTTCACCAGTTTGTACCCAAAAGACACCTGTTTATAGGGATCAACAGGTGCATAGAACTTTGATCAGGGGTAGGTATCGACATGGGTGTGTGATGCCACTTGCCGGGTAGGAGGTGGGAAGGTCAGGGTGTTAGACGAGGCCAGGACCCTGGTTTCCTCATGACCTATGTTCACATTGGAGGCAGAGCTCTGAGAAGAAGGGTGGGTCTCCGGAAGAACCAGACCCCCCTGGATATTATGAAAGTGTATTCGCAGAGGGTGGGCTTCAGAAACATTCCACTTTCCTGCTAGTTGGCTTGATTTTAACTTTAAAACGTTTAGGGATATGATCTGTGGACATCCATTTCTGCTCTTGCTCTGACTTTGCCAGTCATGCAAAACGTGCAAAAAATTGATTTCCTGAAGCAGATCTGTAGTGTATTCTAAGCTCTTGCCAGGTGCAAAGGAATTAATGGCCTCTAAGCTTTGGGCCAAGTGAGAAGAGCTAGGATTTAGTGTTCATTCCCCTGCTACAGGAAGCAGACCCAACTGCTGGTAATGGAATAGTGTCAAATCAGGCAGGTAAGATTTAGTAACCCGGAAAGGACGACCACATGATAGGTGGGATTCCAGGAAGCACTTAGCGTCAGGAACGTCTATCAGGGTTTCTGGATGGGCAATCTGGGGTTTGGGACATGGGCAATCTAGGGGGAATCGTAACTGGCCAGGAGATGTCAGGACCTCGGTCCCAGATTTCCCAGGTAGGCGATGACAGAGAAGTCGCAAGAGCTTTGGGGGATCCCGAAGGCATTTGTGGAAGGAGTCCAAGTGTAGGCAATTAATGGTGGGACTCCCCTGAAGAACCTGGTGGTTGTGGTGCTGTGTGAGGAACCTGAGAACAAAGCTATGACTCATCTACGATGCCTGGGGCCACAAAGCGCAAGAGATGACCAAGAAAGAAGATTCCCTGAGTATGGCTCCTGGGTTTCTCATCCCATCCAGACTGGAATGGCCCCAGACCCCGGGCATATACCTGGATGGGATTTAGACTTTCTACGGAGAGAGGAGCACTGTTTGAGCAGGTAAGCACGTGAATGAATGCTTTCTAACAAGCAACTACATTAATATCTGGGGACAAGTTTAGCCCCTGAAATGAAGCTGGCGGAAATTCAGCATTATGAGTGAGATTAAGGAAGGGCAAGATGTGGTAACCTAAGAAGTCATTTATAAGTTGTTGATGGGGTCGTACACTGTTGCCCAGGTCTACGTCAAGAGACTAAGAGACCAGGGTAATGGGTCAGACGGAGATGACTAGAATAAATCAAAGTTAATCTATATTTTCAATTAACTTGCAACTTTTTGAGCAACAGATAGTTTTGTGAAGGATAAAAAAGCATCATTTACTAACAATCCTTCATTGAAGGATTCCCGTTGAATAGAAACCAGGGAGAAGAATGTTACTTTCTTGCGGAATCCTTAATTTACAGTCATGGTGTTTCTATAGGAATAGCGACGTGAGGATGGCGAGGAAGATGATGGAGACGATGAGGAAGATGATGATAACGCGGAGGAGGAGGAAGGGGATGCGGAGGAGGGACAGGAGGGCAATGGCAGCGACAGTGTATCTCCTGGGACGAAGAGTACGAGGATGTCAGTCCCTGGGATTGGGCCCGTGGCCCTCTTCACCGCTGGGGAGGATGCAGAACAGAAGGGACATGGGTCCTGGAAGTGAAGAAGCGGGGTGGCTGCTTCCGTTCAGCACGGGCCAGAGCGACAGCCTGATTTGGGGGACGCTCTTTCCCTGGAGCAGCGGGGGCTGGGCGAAGCTGCCCTTGGACACGAGGTGGGATCTGGGCAAAGCTGCCCGCGTAGGACCCTATCCAGCAACTGATTTCCTCTAACTTTTATTGTCCAAACATCAGTATTTTATTTAAAAAGAAAAAAAAAAAAAACAAACCCTGGCAATGTCTACACATTCTGACACATCAACAGATACCAGAAATCACCAGGCTTGGAAGTAATTAGCTTAGTGTATGTGCTCTGAGCAATTAGGATTCTCTCAGGAGGGACGAGCCACACTTGATCACATTAGAGTTAACCTTTTCTGGTTTCATGTATCAAGCCAGCCTGTCAGACAGATGGGCTTGCCTGGGTTGAACCTTGTTCCGTCTTACAGTCTCAAGGAGAATTTTTGTATATTTATTTTGCTGATAAGGTTTCCCCTCCGCCCATACTCTTTATTTACTCACTTTCTTCTTGAATTTAAATTGCTTCCCTCCACCAAAGGGGCATTTCCATAAAACTTATACTTTCCACAGGCGGCGGTTGTGCTGATCCGGTCAGAAGTATGACTAGTAAGTGTTGTTCATCAAATTCAAGACACGAGGAAACACCAGATTAGTTTTGGGCTCTGTGTGGATTAAGGACATTTTCTCCGATGTAGCTGGGGACTGACATGCAGCTGGTCCCCCCACCGTGGTTTTAGGTGGGGCTCTTAGGAGCTGCCATCTCTCCACTCCTGGGTGTTTCGAGGAACATTAACCCCATCCCCTCCCCCGCATGGGAGGCATGTGCACAGTCCCCCTGGCCTGGCTCGCAGCCCCTCACCCCTGCCCAGTTGCCTCTTCTGCAGCAGGTGGCAATGGGGAGGGTGGGATGGATTCGCTCCTTTGTGCCCACACAACTCAGCAAGGAAGAGGCAACATTTCACAGATAAAGAAACACACTTTGTAAAGGCCGATATGGCCGGAGGGACATTTCAGCTCCGTCCAGAGCCCTTCCCTCCCTCCCTCACTCCCAGGCAGTCCCCAGGATGGCCATCAGGCACAGCGCCGTCCACCTGCTGCTGTGAGAGCGGAGTCCACGGGACGCTCTGTTGATCTTGTCCTGCCCCTCATAGGCCTTTTCTTTCTTTCTTGTTCTTTCCTTTGTTTCATCATTCTTTTTTATGCGTGTGTGTGTGTGTGTGTTTCTTGTGCATTTCTTAGCACTCGACTCTCCATTTCTGCAAAATCCAGGCAAACAGCAAACATACACAGAGCTCCCTCGCGTAGCGCCTGGGAGCGGCCGTCAAGCCAATGAGATGAAATACTGACCGGACCTCCTCCCTCCTTCTCCAGACAAATAATAATAATACATAAAAATTAGCCCCTTCATCAAACCGCTTGTTTGGTGACCCCTAGTATGAATCACAGACGTTTCTATATTAGCCCCACGTACAAGCTGCGGTCGGCCCCACTCTCCTGTACAGATGAATGAATAATGCAAGTGCCTTTTTTATGTTTCACTGTACGTTCATGGAGATTCTAAATGCTGCCAGCATGTCTCTGCAAATTAATATGCTGAATTAAAAAACAGAACGGAATGATTAAAATGCCATTAAAATGATCTATAAATCTTTCATTCTAAGAAAGGGCAGCCCGCATATTACATTATCTGCACAATCTAAGTGGGAATAATTAGTCTCACTCCAATTAAACCTTGAGTTATGTGTATGGGGTAGATGCAGTCTGATATCTCGGTGTTTTTTAAAGGACCATCAAAGGCTAGAAGAGTCACAGAACCGAAGCTTCGCCGCAGAACATGACTCTATTCAGAGGTTGTTAGAATCTGAAAGACGTGACAGTCGCTGGTGAGCTCCTGAAAGGCTGCTCTGTGACACACAGTAGCTAAACATGGCAGTTTTGGATCCTGATTTCTGGCTTGGAGCGTGGCCATTCAGGGCAGCTGAAGGTTCCCGCTGCAGAGGGAGCAGCCTGAGTTCTCCGATGGCAGGGGCTCTCCAGGTTGTTCATGGTTTTCCCCATGCTGGTCACGCAAGGCGGAGTGACCTCTGCGTAGAGTCTCTGCGGGTCTTGGGAGGTTCCGGATTCGTGGAGAACCAGAGCTCACCGAGGGCACCCCTCGTTTTCCCAGGTGTAGCGCGGAGATGGCACTGGTGCAGAAAGCAGGTGTTCTGAGCCAGGCAGGCGAGCGGGCGGCAGGGCGGGGCAAGGGGGCCCTGGGGACCAAAGGGGCTGGAATCCACATGTTGTCACCACCTGTGGACCCTTCGCTTTCCGAAATCCCTGGTTCTCAACAAACGGGAGTTCCTTTTCTTTGCGCTAGTTTGTTCTTGGTCAAGGGTGTTATCCTGGATTCATAGCAGGAGGCCTAGAGTGCCGCAGTCCCTGGGGGCACCTGTCAGTCCTGGGAGCACTCCCGAGTCTGTCCCCCACCCCCACCTGTCAGGCAGACACGCTGGTCTGGGCGCTGTCCTCTTTCTGGAGCACGGCGAGCTAGTCACTGGGCGTGCCCATCACGTGGGCTCCTGCTGACGTCAGGGCCAGAGGGCTCCGAGGACAGGGTGACCAGCAAGCAAATCAGGGGCCATGGCAGGGTAAGAGGAGTGGGAAGAGGGCGGGCTGGGTGTGCACTGTGGCCCCCGTGGGCCGTACGGGTCCGCGCCCTCCACACGATACCCCGTTTCCACATTGTAGTTATTGTGATGACTGGTGTGATGAACACAGCTGTGCAGATAGCTCTTTGAGATCCTGATTTCAGTTCTTTTGAATAAATGCCCAGAAGTGGAATTGCCGGGTTGTAAGGTAGGGCAGGCTCCGTACTTCTGCATCTAGGAGAAGCCCGCCGTGGGAGCCTGCGGACACCGACTCTGTGTCGGCAGGTGTCATTCGTCATGCTGGCGAAGCTCAGTTACTGAATGTCACTGCAGTGCCCGGCCTGATCTATGAGAAGGAACCTGTAAAAGGTAAGCAGTGGATTCTGAGGGCGGGTTTGCTCTCATAGAACCAGACCCTGTCTCCCTGGGGCCATCTGTGATGCCGTGACACTGTGGCCTCAACTTAAATAAAGACCTCATACGCATATATTTTTTAACAATATGTATTTTTTCATGATTTTGTCAGCTTAAAGTACTCTGTGAAGGAGAATTTAAAAATAAAAACAACAAAAAGATACATAAAAGGCCATTTAATCTAATTCATACCCAATTAAAGTAACACCGAGAGAACTTGGTACAAGGTCTGACACGTCATGATGACCGAGGACGCTCATGTTTGTGGAGAAATGACTGAAGTTCTTTGTGGTCAGGTTTCATAAATGTGGTGGCGCTCGGGCTGGAACAGAATCTCAGGGAGCGACCAGTCGCGTTTGCTGACTCACCACATCTCTTCATCTCATCTACACGCTTGTCTTAGCTTTGTCCCCACACGTGTTGATGAAATGCCTCTGAGTTGACAATTCATATACTTTGTAATTTGTAATTTGTAATTCTTTGTAATTCTATGGTGGTAAAAGTCACTTAACAGGGTGTTTACCGTGTTAACAGTTTTTACTTGTCCAATTCCATCCTGTTAAGCATATTCACGTGGTTGTATGATAGGTCTATAGACCTTACTCATCCTGCCAAATCGAACCTCTGTCCCCAGTAGACACCGATTCTCCCATCCTCCTCCCCTCGTCCTTTGCAACTGACTTGCTACAGTTTCAGCTCCTTCAGATACTTCGTATCAGTGGAATCACCATATTTGCCTCTTTGTGTCTGCCCAATTTCAGTCAGCATGATGTCCTCTAGGCTCACCGTGGGGTCACAGATGGCAGGAGTTCCTCCTTCTTTAAGGCAGCATAATATTCCATCATGCGTATGTGCACATTTTCCTTACGCAGTCATCCTTTGCTGGACATGTGGTTTGCTTCCGTATCTTGGCTGTTGGGAGTTGCGGCGTGAGGAATGTGGGTGGGGAGATACCTCTTTGAGATCCTAATTTAAATTCTTTTGAATAAGTACCCAGAAGTGGAATCGCTAGGTTGTAGGTAGCTCTACTTTCAACTCTTCGAGGAAGCTCCGCACTGTTTTCCAGCGTGGCTGTCTGTGTTTGCCTTCCCACCATCAACACACGAGAGCTCCCCTTTCTCCGCATTTGTCACTAGCCTTGTTCTCTTCTGCTCCTTTGATAGTGGCTATCCCCGTGAGCAACTCCATTTCCACGTAAAAACACCCGGATTTGTGTATACCCACAGTGTGGGGAGGGCGCTGGTTTGCTGCAAGGAGAGTAGGCCCCCTAGCATCTAGTGAGGTGGGCGTGGCGAGTGCGGGTCTCAGTGGGCTCGGCTTCCTAGGAGAGCCCCTCAGGGCCCCGTCTCTTCTGTCTGTCCTTATGCAAGAAGCTGTGAAGGACAGAAAGTGGCTCGCAGAGCTGCCATGGGCGCGTACTCAATGGTAGGTGTGAAGATGCTGCAGAAATCATGGCGCTCTGGGAGCAAACGTGACAGGAATCTCTAACAAAGGTCTCCTGACTTAAGGATGTATAGGATGTAATAATGTTTGTTAAATTAAAAATAGTAGTTGACATGCTCCTGCCATAGGTTCATGCTATCATGCCCTCCCAACCTCATAGCTGTGGGGTGATAAAAAGTTGAAATTGGAGGCACCTGCTTTCCTTCTAGAAAGTCAGGGTGCTAATGTGTGTGTGTTCCCCCTGGCAGCCCTGACCCTTCATGCAGCCAACTCCACACTTTAGCAGCTGTTCCTCGTAAGATACTTTTCTTGCTGGCAAATTCTGTCCCAGTCAGGAATACATGTACCTACAAGTAAGGTATGGCCAAACTCACCTTTGCTTAAAATATAGAGTTTTACTCTCTCACATATCAAGGAGATGTGAGGAAGCCCCCCTCCCCAAAAAAGATAACAATTTAAAAAATACTCCTTAAGGACTAGTAAATTAAGCCATGTGATGCTAGGTAAACCCTAGATCAAAGAAAAACCGAAACTGAGATTTCCTGTCATAAAGCACACTTGATATCAAGTCCAATGGAAATCACCAAAAACTATACTCAGGGGAACATACACCCCTAAAATTACATCCCTGGTAAAGAAAAACACCCCTGTAGAAGAACTTAATATCGATCTTGATAAATTTAATAAAAGAATAGCAAAATAACTAAAAAATTAGGAAAGGGGAATTACTAATTAAAAAGCTCAAATTAATGAAATGGAGAAAACATAGAGGAAAGAAAAATTTCCTGTCCTTTAAAATTATGGACTTAGATAAACTTTTCAAAGGCCGATTAAGGAGCAAAAACGAGCAAAAATGTTTAACATTAATAATGAGAAATCATAATATTAGGTCGGGTCTGAAATGGAAAACTTAATTAAATATTCTATGTAGATCTATTGAAATAAATTTGCTGGAGTCTTTTGGGTTATCCACATAGAGTGTCATGTCACCTGCGAAGAGTGAGACTTTGACTTCGACTTTGCCGAATCGGATGCCTTTCATTTCTTTTTATTGTCTGATTGCGGAGGCTAGGACTTCTAGTACTATGTTGAACACCAGTGGTGACAGTGGACATCCTTGTTGTGTTCCTGGCCTTGAGGGAAAAGTTCTCAGTTTTTCCAGATTGAGGATGATATTTGCTGTGGGCTTTTTGTAGCTGGCTTTTATGATATGGGTGTATATACCTTCTATTCCCTACATGACGGGGAGTTTTTATCAAGAAAGGATACTGCAGATGTTGGCGAGGATGCAGAGAAAGGGGAGCCCTCTTACACTGGGGGTGGGAATGCAAGCTGGTGCAGCCGCTCTGGAAAACAGTGTGGAGAGTCCCCCATGCTGCCCTATGACCCAGCATTTGCATTACTAGGTATTTACCCCAAAAATACAGACGTAGTGAAAAGAAGGGGCACCTGCACCCCAATGTTCATAGCAGCAATGGCCACAATAGCCACACTGTGGAAGGAGCTGAGATGCCCTTCGACAGATGAATGGATAAAGAAGATGTGGTCCATATACAGAGTGGAATATGACTTCACCATCAGAAAGGATGAACACCCACCATTTGCATCGACATGGATGGCACTGGAGGGGATTATGCTGAGCAAAATAAGTCAAGCAGAGAAAGACAATTATCATATGGTTTCACTTATTTGTGGAGCATAAGGAATAGCACTGAGGGTCATAAGGGAAAGGAGGGAAAACTGAATGAGAAGAAATCAGGGAGACAAACCATGAGAGACTCTTGACTCTGGGAAACAAACTGAGGGTTGCAGAAGGGAGGGGGTGGGGGGATGGGGTAACAGGGTGATGGGCATTAAGGAGGGCACGTGCGGGATGAGCACTGGGTGTTATACGCAACTAATGAATCATTGAACTATGTCAAAAACTAATGATGTACTATATGCTGGCTAAATGCACATATTAAAAAAAACTAGAAGAAACAAAAACAAAAACAAATAATGAATTTCATCTAAGCAGGAAAAATACTAAGAGAATTTCAATTAAAATCAGGAATTATACTGGTCCTGTCATGACTGCCATTATTATTTAAGGAAATTTTCTAATAACAGCAGTAAGACAAAGTGAAACCATTCAAATTAAAATAAGAAAGAGATGTTACACCATCTACTTGTGCTGATTTTATAATTTTATGTATAACATACTCAAGAGGGTCTTGTTAAAAATAAACTAGAATTAAGATATGTCAGGCTGTTTGTATTCACAATAAATATGCACACATCAATAGCATTTCTTTAAACTAAACATGTAGAGACAGAAATGAGGAAAAAATCATTCAACTTACAATAGAATTAACAACCATATTTAGTAATAAATCTGTGTAAGCCAGAGGGACTTGATAAAGAAAATATTAAACATTAGAAGAAAACTTCAAAAAGAGGTCTGACAAAATTTAAAGATGTATTCCTTCAATTCTTGGAAGGAAAGAATGAAAGTTTCGCTGTAATAAAATACCAATTATTTTCATATACCAATGGAACTTCATTGGAAAAATATCTCTTCACATTCTTTGCTCATTTTTAAAAATTGAGCTATTTGTTTTTTTTAGCCATTAAGTTGCAGGAGCTCCTTTTACATTTTAGATATTAACTTCTTATCAGATATATGATTTGCAGATAAAAATGCTCAGCATCACTGACCATCAGGGAAATGCAAATCAGAACTACCTGTCAGAAAGGCTAGAATCAGGAACATGAGAAACAACATGTGTTGGCGAGGATGCGGAGAAAGGGGAGCCCTCCTGCACTGTTGGTGGGAAGGCAGGCTGGTGCAGCTGCTCTGGAAAACAGTTCTGGAAGTTTCTTAAAAAGTTAAAAAATAGAACTACCATACGATCCAGCAAACCTTCTTCTGAGGGTATATCCAAGGAAAACGAAAACACCAAATTGAAAAAATTCCATATTCACTGCTGCATTATTTACAATAGCCGAGCTATGGGGGCAGCCCAAGTGTCCATCACAGGATGAAGGGATAAAGAAGATGTGGTGTATATACACAATGGAATATTATTCAGTCATAAGAAGGAGAACATCTTGCCATTTGCAACAGCTTAGATGGATCTTGAGGGCATTATGCTGTGTGAAATAAGTCAGAGAAAGACAAAAATAATGCATGGTATCAATTATAAGTGGAATCTGAAAAACAAAACCAAGCAAAACCCTTGCGGAAATAGAGCAGAGAAGCGGTTGCCAGGGGCTGGGGTTGAGGGAAATGGGGAGATGGATTAAACTGGAAAAAAAAAATCAATTCTTCCAAAATTCCCATATGTGTAAGTCAGTTCCAAAACAAAGCTCTGTCAGGACTTTTTGAGAAAATGAAATACTTCGAAACTGCCAAGAAGGAATGAAAATGTGCAGTAGTTGAGGTAAGAGGAAGGAGACTCGTGTGACCAGAACAAGGCACAGTTGGTGTAATCTCGTCAACATGCTGAAGGCATGGGAATAAGCACACTGGTCATCCGTGGGCATAAACTGTGGGCAGCAAATAAGGTCTCATCCCATAAGGAAGTGAAGGTAGGGCAGCCCGCGTGAACGGGGAGGAACTGGAGGAAACCCTGCCCTACAGCACCGGTGAAAACCCCAAGTCCCCAGAGCTTTAGTCAGCACGGGACTCTAAAACATAAATTTAATAATAAACCTGACATAGTAATGTGCATTCTAGACACACAGAGTCATTCTACACAAAACATGTTTTTTCTACAAAAATGTTCTATACATAGAGAGTGTGTTCTAGACATTCTACACAAAATACATTTTCCCTTCCTGGTGTGTTATTCT
Source organism: Eira barbara (assembly GCA_020311275.1). Lineage (NCBI taxonomy): Eukaryota > Metazoa > Chordata > Mammalia > Carnivora > Mustelidae > Eira > Eira barbara. Next base: position 38,880,948 of record JAHRIG010000045.1, on the reverse strand, counting down.
GCTTGCTGCCCTGACAGGATCCCACAGACAGGAGGCTTATACAACAGACTGCCACTTTCTCCTTGTCCTGGAAGCTGGAGGTCAGGGAGGCAGGTGTGGACAGAGCTGGTTCCTCCCTCCTGGGCGCGTAGACACTGTCTCTCCCTGAGTCCTCACGTGGTTGTCCCTCTGGGTGTGTGTGTGTGTCCTCATCTCTTCTAGTGAAAACAGCCCTTGTACTAGACCAGGGCTCCAGGCTTAGAACCTCATTTCATCTTATCACTTCCCTAAAGCTTCGGTCTCTAACGTAAAACATGTTAGGGCTGCACCATGTGGACGTGGGGCAGTGTGTGTGTGGGGGGCACAGGGCAGTCCATAGCACTGTGAGAAGAGGCGGGTAAGCATATGAAAAGGAAGGTCAAGATGATGGAACATGGCATGCAGAATGGAAGCTCCTTGAGGTGAGGAGAAGCAGGACACAGGAAGGACAGAGCTTGCTGTCAGGAGACCTGTTGTGCTTTGAGCACTGGACAGGTGAGTATGGCCAAGTACCCAAATACGTAAGTCAACAAATGCAGGAGGAGCATTTATAAAACAAAGCTCAGACTCTTTCATGAATTAAGGGTTATAAGCAAACAACGTTGCGTTCCTAAGATTTAAAAAAAAAAAATCCCAAAGTACATTCCTACATGGAGTTTCAAGATAATGTCTTAGTCAGTAGCAGACCATCAGAGTTGTGAAAAACAACGTTCAAGCCTGACAAAAAACTCCACCAACCAAGTCAACGAAAACTTAGAGCTGTGGAAAGACATACTTGGAACACAGATGAGAAGCAAGGGACTAGTATATATCACCCACGAAGAGTTTTTACAAATTCAAAGGAAAAGACAAGTCACAAAATAGAAACACAAAGAAAAGTTGCGAGTTAGGTCATGGAAGAGGGACTTGCAAATGACCATCAGACAGACGCACTAATGTTCAAAGTCACAAGTAGACGGGGAAATTCTAATTAAAATAGCAATATCATTTAATCCCTACCAGAGTGGTAAAATGGTAAACAGCAATAATGCTTGTTGCTGCCAGGAACACGGGGAAGAAGGCTCATGTAGACATTGTTGCCAGAAATTTACGTTGTTAGCATGATTGTTTTAGAGTAAGTTACCAAGTCCTATCCAAACTGAACTTGCCCATGCCCCGTTACTCCACAGCCGTCTTCCATGACTGGAACTCACCGAGGCACAGTAGTAGGGAAGGCTACATGAGCAAGGATGTCCGTGACAGTATTGTTTGCGATGACCGAAATTGCCCTTGGAGACATGCGTGCTCATCGGGAAGGGTAAATACACCTTGTGATACCATACAGACTTTTTTTTCCAATCTTTAATTTTTTAAAAGGATTTTTATTTATCTATTTGTCAGAGAGAGAGAGAGAGAGAGAGAGGGAGAGAGGGAGAACATGCACAAGTAGAGGAGTGGCAGGCAGAGGGAGAACCAGACTCCTCACTGAGCCAGAAGCCCAAGGCAGGACTTGATCCCAGGCCCCTGGAGTCATGACCTGAGCCAAAGGCAGACGCTTCACTGACTGAGCCACCCAGGGGCCCCTATCATGTAGTCTTTCAACATGCTTTTGAGGTATGACAACTAATCTAGTGGGCGATCTGCAGATTGCTATTGAGTGAATAATGTCAAGATAAATATGGACAGAATAAACCCAGTTTTGTAAAGAAAATATTGGCCCCAGACCCTTGAAGCCAGTGTGACACAACAGTGTAAGCATGCAGCTGTGAAAATCGAAGTGGTCGTAATTAAAGCAGCATGGAGAAAATCATGAATGGATACATACCAGGTTGTTCACTGGGTTTGCTAGAGGAGATAGCTGGGTGCGGTCCCGGAGGACGCTAATGGATGTCAGGGTCGCAGGGGGAGAGAGGAGACAAGCACATAAAGTGCGTGAGCAAAATACAGGATGTGGACCCATTGACGTAAAATTATGTGTGTGCACATGTGAGCGTGCACACAAATTTAGGGCTGTCTGCAGCAGACTGTCAAAAAGACAGCAGACTTGCTCTATAATGTATATGGTACGGCTGCATTTTATTAAGCATGAACAAAGGGACAAAGCCCTGTACGTGCATATATTTGGAAAAACGTTCTGGTCGTATCTCAGGTTGGTGCCGTTAGGATTAGTTATGATTCATCATTCTAATCTGTCCTCCAGGAATTATTTAGCATAATGGGTTTTCAGAGTGCAAAAAGCAAACAAACGAGAGAAAAGCAGAGCCTTATTAAGGAAAACAACAAAACAGGATTTGAAGGAGGCCTCTGTGCAAAGTTAGCTCCTGACGCCCCGATTCCGGGCCCCACCATGGCCGCGCCGCATCTCGTCTCTTGCTGGCTCGGTGAGCTCCTGAGAATGCATCGATTTCTCCTCCATCGCGCCAAGCGTGCTGAGCGCGGGGCTTGCCGGAGACTGTGTTCCTTCTGCGAGCCTGGAGCGGAGGGAGTCCGCAGAAGTCATGCTCCATGATTCATGGGTGGCACAGATTATGGCCACACAAATCACATCCATGGTTCGCATGCCATCATTTCAGCCCAATTTGAACAGAAGCACATCTGTTATTTACGGAAATAACCATGAATTACCTCTCAAAAATTTTTCCACGTTCTCAGTGGTGCCACTTCTCTTCATATTTATGGGCTATTTTTGCAATGAGATGACGAAGTAGTGTGCCAGCAACCTGGCTTGATGGGGAAAGTGGGTGATTTCTTTTTTCTGGGCTCAGTCACACGGCGACGGTGGAGTCCCTACTGTGTGCTGCCCACCCACACTGTGTGGCCACGGCAACACATTCCGGAGTGCGGAGTCTGCGGATCCCAGCATGAGGCTCCCCAGGGCGGGACAGTGGCGACAGCCCGTATCCATGGCTCCCACTCCGAAGGCTGAAGCCGTCTTTCTGCAGGGATGGCAGAGGAAAGCTTAAAGGCGATGTACCACAAGTCCTGTGCTGATGGTCTGATCCCTGCACACTCCGCTGTCTACACCCGATCCCACCTCTGCTGTCCACACCCGAGCCCCGAACACCTCTGCTGTCCACACCTGATCCCCGCACACCCCCGCTGTCCACACCTGACCCCCACAAACCCCCACTGTCCACCCCTGACCCCACACACTCTGCTCCCTTCACCATACCCCCACACACCCCTCTCTCTGCACCTGGTCCCTGCACACCCCTGCTGTCCACATCCGACCCCCACACTCCTCTCTTCTCCTCAGCTGACCCCCATTCACTTCCACTGTCCACACAGCGCAGCGGCCAGCCACGCCATGCTCCCCAGGCCCAGTGAGCATGTCTCCTGCAGTCCTGCCTTGTGGCATCTCTGCCCACCTCCTGTCCCATCACAACGCGTTTGTCCTTCCTTCCTGACCCAGTCTGTGGGCTTTCCTCCCTGCTGCCCAGCCATGGGTCTGCATTACAGCCGCTCGGTCTTAGCGCACCGTTTTCACACAGCGGGGGTTCACAGGTGAGCAGGCTCTCATGGGGCGTGCGTGGGGTATGTGTGTCCTATCACAAGTTTCCCTTAGGTACTGCACTAGGGGTAGCTTTCTCTGCAGGTCTCAGAGCCGGGCAGTCAGAAGAAGCGGACCCAGGGGCAGGATGAGGGGCGCCCTCGGCCCTGCCCCTCGTGGGCGTGCTTCCCTGGGGGCCCGCAGAGTGGAGGCAGGGGACCACAGGCTGCCACTGCAGACCGTGACCTTGGCTGGTCGGCCGCGGTGCTCCCGGGTGCTGTCAGTGAGCGGCTCTCTGTCCCTCCATGGTAAATCCCCTGAAACAGGCGCCCAGGGGCAGGAGACCACCCGTTTTCTTCACATTTGGACCTTCTGGGGATGCGTTTCAGAAGGTGACCAGGGCAGAGGTAGTGAGCCCCCTGCTCTGTGGAGGCGGGTGTGGGGGTTTCACGTGGTTCTCAGCCTGTAGGTGGGCGTGGGGGGCTGCGGGGTCAGGCCCGAGGCTGCGGAGCCCGCTCCTCTGGGCTCTTCAGAAAACGCGACACGAGCCCTACACCGGAGAACTGGCAGCTCCGAGGTATCGTGGGAGAAACCAAGCCCTGCACCTGCCGCAGGCTCCCCACGTGGGGCCGCCCCCCCTGGCCGCTCAGGAGAAGGAAGCTCCTCTGCACTCAGATTCGCCCGAGAATCGGAAGACGCTTCCCGCCGGTTCCCCGGGCTCAGGTGGTTTATTATCACTGCCCGACCCTGGCCGACTTTCCTTCTCTTTGAGATCCCGAATGTGTCACATTGCGTCTCTGCTCAGGAGGTTAATGAAAGCACCGTGGGGTTGTCAGCTGGAGGGGAACCGGAGCTGCACCCCCATCTCCACCCGGAACGAAGGGGACTGACGATCCCACCAGCCTCCGGTGTTTCCAGTGGCGGGTAACCCTGGTTTGGGGACACACAGGCCAGGCCTGTGTGGGCCATTCCCGTAAGATGGGTGTGTGATGCCTTGAGGGCAGGGACCTGGGGATCACTCGGTGGTGTGACACGCTTTTCCCATAGTGGGAAAAGCTTTGCACAAACGTCACCAACCAGTAAGTACAGCTGCGCATGCTCAGAGCCCAGAGACAGTCACCGTTGGCCAATCCTGTGTTCTTATTCTCTGCTCACCTGGGTGGTGAGGACACGTCAGGGACTCAAGTCTTTGTTTGTTTCTTTCTTTTTGCCTTTAAAATTGTTTATTGGCATTTTTTCCCTTTCATGGACTTGTCTTAGATATTTGACAATGAGAAGGACTGAACAGACAGATAGTGCCGGGTAGATTCTCAGTCCTTTATGCACTTGAAGTCATTTTCATGACAGCCCGTGGCGAGGGACTGTGATCACGGCCACCCTATGGACAGGGACACCAAGGCCGGAGACTCTGTCCTTCCCCCAGGGGCCGGCAGCATACGGGCCTCCCCTTGCTTGCCTGTCTGAGTAGCATGACCTCCGGGGCTGGCACTGGATTTCTACCAGACCGTCATGTTAAAGAGGGCATCAAGGTGCTGTTGCCCTGGGGCGAGCAGTAACTGGACATGCGTGTCCCGTGTGGACACATGTGGACAGTTTCATCCTCTTCTCTGGCCAGCACGAGAAGGATGCTTTCAGCAGGTGGATGGCACACGCCACGCAGTGGATGCCCCAGCAGCAGGGGGTCAGGCCGGCTGCTCCCTGCTCACCCCCATGCAGGTCTGCGGCCAGCCTCCCGATTCCAGCCATGACGGTTAAGTGGGACAGGACGGAGGCCATCACCCTGAGTCCTATGGGCCACACACGTCTTTTGGCCGGTGTCTGGTTGCTTTCAGCTCTGCAGCACAGTCCAATACCTGCGGCAGAGGTCGGGGAGTCTGCAAGCCTAGAACACGGACTGTCTACGGGAAAAGTGAGATGACTCTGGCTTAGGTCTTTATTTATTTATTTTAAGATTTTATTTATTTATTTGACAGAGAGAGAGAGAGAGCGTGCATGCACAAGCAGGGGGAGAGCGCCAGGCAGGGGGAGAAGCAGGCTCCCTGCTGAGCAGAGAGCCAGACCTGGGACTCGATCCCAGGACCCCAGGATCACGACCTGAGCCAAAGGCAGATGCTTCACCGAAGGAGCCCTCCAGGCGCCGCTGTTTTAGGTGTTTGATTCAGGCCCTAAGCACTGCTCTCTGCCGCCCACCCCCTCAGGGTGTGATATTGGCTTGATTTGACATCTTGGCTGGGGTTTGGGGGGCAGTTGTAGACGTGTCCCATTTTGCTTGTCCCTTGTGGTAATGGTCACACCAAAGGCCAGTGTCTTAGGCTAGGGTCTCTCGGGAAGCAGAATCGGTAGGACATAGACGGACACGGGTAAGGGTCGAAGAGGATATTTGTTATGGAATTGGCCCATGCATTTTTGGAGGCCGAGACGGGCTACGATCTATCATCCGTCGGCAAGTGTGAGTCCGAGGAGGGCCAGTGGTGTTTAACTCAGTCTGAGCCCAGAGGCCCGAGAGCCAGCAGTGCGCACGTCTGAGGGCAGGAGAGGCAGATGCCCCAGCTGGAGAAGAAAGAATTCGCCCTTGCTCTACCATGTTGTTCTACGCAAGCCCTTCACAGGGTGGGTGAGGGAGTCCATGCCCACGGGCGAGGGAGGACCTGTTTACTCCGTTTCCTGACCGAAATGCTGATCTCTTCCAGAAACATCCTCACAGACATCGCCCAAAATAATGTTTTACCGGCCACCTGGCCCTGCCTCCTGTTGATGCACAAAATCTGGCGTCACAGCCGGGGGCCCAGGGGGTGGTTACCGCCACACGAGCATTTCGGTCCTGCACGCTGGGGCAGGGGCGTGACCCTCCGGCGGAGCCCCCGGGGGTGTACTGCACACAGGCCACTAGCCAGGACCCCCGCTTAATGCCTGTGCGTGCCCACAAGCAGCCTCTGCGGTAAGGGGGCTTTCTGACGGGTCAGCTCACCCTGTGACTGGCTGCGTGCGAACCTTCCCAGAGTCTGCATCATCCGCGCCCGCCCGTTGCTGCGGGGTCCCTCCCGGATCCCTCTTCCCTGACTGTGAGCTGCATCGTTCGCTCCGGGGGACTGTCCGGCTTCTCGGAGACAGACTCATTCACTGCACGATGGGAACGAAGATCCCGTTCTTTGTCACTTCACACGGTTCTCCGGGGTCAGGAGGTGTGGTGCGTGGGACATAAGCTAAGTGAATATCCACACCAGTGAGACAACAGCGGTCTGCCCCTGTTTTCAGAAATAAAGCTGACAATTGCAAGACGGCTTTCGTCTGGAAATTAGTGTCGCGTTTTCTCCTGGGATGCAGGACTGAGCAAGTGATCCGAGACACCGAGCTGTCCCTCCTTCCGGTCCTGCGTCCAGCCTGAGCACCAGCCATGTTTCCAGCTTTCATGATTTCTTACTACTTTATGGACATCTTTTGCAGGGGGAACAGCCACTGGTAATTTCAGCCGGTGTGACCTCCATTTCCAAGCAATCATGTCTATTTCAGAGGTGGGCATCGTTGCAAAAACGCTTGTGTGCGACAGTTCTGAGGGATGGAAGTTACGGCCCAGTGCTGGGATCTCGCTGCCTCTTGGAAGCACGGAAATCACTTTGTCAATCAGGCTGCACTTATCCTTTACAAGATGGGACCATGACACCATCACATTTCCCCCAAAAAGCAAGATGATAATCCTACACCTTGTGCTCAGGAGCATGTTACCAGCCCAATTTTTTTTTTTTTAATTCCCATAAAGGTATGAAGCATCTATAGGGGAAGAAAGGTCAGCCAGACCCTGTGCTGAATCATTAAATACTCATTTCCACCCCTTGCCCAGCATCTTCTGAGGTCAGTCTTCTCATATTTTAGATCTGCCATATTACTGCGAACAAATTAATGTCTCCCTAGATCTAAACTGAAATAATTTGAGTGATAAAGGTTGCTATTTAGTAATTTTATACTAATCCCAACCAGAGAGGAACAAGGGATTTGGGTCTCGTGGATGCAATTCTGATCTGCAGAAGGGATTTCCAACATGGGGATGAAAATATTCACAGATTTAGCTGGTTCTGTCAGATTGCCTTTTTGAGTCATTAAAATAAGGATAAGCACGTAACGGGTTGTTTGCTTAGTGGCATGGAATGGGTCTTTCAAAGCTCGCCATGGAAGCACAATAAGCTTTTAGGCAAATGTCTAAATTTCCACCTAAAATGTGCAGTCAGTGAGAATGCAATACCCACCGGGGACCGGCTCTAGGTGCGATGAGCAGGGGTGTGGAGAGTTGCCTTTTTGGGTGCCTCCCCGGACCCTGCTGTGACCCACGTGCTCGTCCCCCCAAGGACTTCGGGCTCCGCTTTCCATTTCACGCCAGCACAGGCGTCAGGCTCCTGCTACCCCTCGTCGGTATGAGATCGCCAGCACACAGCCCTGTGTCCAGAGCAAGAGATGTGCAGCTAGATCTTGAGTGGGCTGTGGAGGACGAGGCTGGCACAGGAGGAGAGATACGGGATGACCTTTTTTTTAAAAATAAGAACCTTTTTTTTTTCTTGAAATGGAGGTGATTTTGCACGAATGCAACCCACATACCATGTTAGCTGGGGATTCCTTCCAGGAGTAGATTTGAACCCGCGTTCTGGACCTGTCACTGGCTAGTTACAGACCCATGGCTGAGGGCTGGGAAGACTTTGTTGCCCAACTCTTTCAGGTGTACAGGGGGTGGAGAGGATGTCTCTGTGCTGGGGTATACCCACCCCACCCCAGTGCTTTCCTGAGCGGGGAGCTGTCTACACGTGCTGTCTTAAAGCCACGGGCATCCTTCCAGCCAAAGCGCAGGCTCCCTGAGCTCGATCTTAGTGTTTCCCTTCTTCCAAATGACGGCGGCCCGGGTGTGGACGTGCTTCCCCAACATGCAGGGAGGAATGGGGTGCTGAATACAGCCCAGCTAAAGACAATAACTCCCAGAGCTTAGAACACGAACAGTCTAATTACGTGTCACCGTGGAGTGCTTCTGGCCATGAAGGGAGATTAAAGTCTGTTTCCTGCTGATAAACAAGTATGTGTTCAATCCAAGAGTGGCCGTGAGAAGGCGGCCCGAGCTTCGCTATGTAAGTTTTAAAAAACTACTAAAACGTGGGCAATTATCTGATAGTGTTGCAAGGGAGATGTCACAGCGTTTGTGACTAGTAAGTACCAACCTGAGTATCAACTTAAGGTCATGCCGTTGCCCCACTGCCTGGCAAACCGGCCGCCGTGTTTTATTTCCCCAGGCTAAGCCTGGCTCCTCCCCGACCGCACTTTGCATCCCCCACCCCCAGTGGCTTTCCTTCCCGTCTACCAAAGTGCCGAAGACTCTCACGTGGGGGCGTCATTTCTTGTGTTGGACAGGTGGGTCCCTAGGTTGACCCTACGGGTGACTCCTAGATGCCGGTCACTGAGCCTAGTGACCAGTTCTGCCGTTGCCTCCCGAGTGCTCCTCGTCCGAGCTGGCTGCGAGGCAGAAGGGAGAGGAGGTGGGCTCTCCGGGGGTCCCTGCAGAAGCTCCTTTCGCGTTGGAAGGGCCAGCTTTCTTTCCGGGTATGCACGGTGTCTACAGGGCTCTCTTCCTCCTGCAACAATCCACTGAGCTGTTTTCTTAACGTGGCTTGTGCACTTTGTTATGGATTTTATTTCTGATAGAAATGTTAATCATGAAAACGCCCAAAAGCCTAGTAACATACACATACACACACCCCCACATGGGTTGATATAGACCGAATGTTTGTGTCCCCGAAATCATTACATGCAGTCCTCACCCCCAGTGTGAGGGCGTCAGGAGGCAGGGCCTTTGGATGTGATGACGTCATGGGGGTGGAGCCCCCGTGATGGGATCCGTGTCCTAGGGGAGCCCCCATGGGAGGACACAGGAAGGGGTGCCCGTTTGAAACCTGGTGGGGTCTTACCAGAACCTGCCCACGCTGATGCCTGATCTCAGACTCGCGCCTCCAGAACCGTGGGACATGAGCACCGACGGCTTAAGAGCCACCCAGTGCGTAGTGTTCTCAGAGGTTCAGCAGAGATCTCTCACTCAACCGAAGCTGCGGGGAGGACCTTCTCTCACGTGACTCAGGTCCTTGTGCTCAGTGTCTGCCTTGTGGCTTCGTCATCTCCGTGCCTGGCTTCCAGGTCCCCGTGTGGGCAGGGGAGCTGCACGACACACGTCCTCCAGCATCCTCGCTGGTCCGGGGAGCGGAGCCCGGATGCCAGTGATGCAGGACAGCTCGGAGATAAAAGCTCAGCGTCCTTGGCTGTGGTGCATGCATGCCCCAGCACAAGCTCCCAGCTGAACCGGAGGCCAAGCGAAACCATAACGGTAATAATAAAACCCAGAAGGTCATGTCAGAATTTCCAGCCCTGATTCAGCTTAAAATCTAGGGTTCCAAGACTGATAATAGGAAAACACCTTCAGCCCTAAAGGAGAAGCAAAGACACTGATTACGGTTTCCCTAGACCCAGATGGACCGTTGTGGGGAAGCAGGGAGGAGGAAAAGATCCGCCCCCCACCCCCACCAGCGTGAGAAGGTTCCCGGGGAGGGACGGAGCCCTGCTGTGAACTGGGTGGAGCTTCTAGAAAGGAAGCAGAGCTCAGGGCTCCTGGGGGGATGACTTTTATCCGAGGCTCCATGTAGATAAAGGACAGTGGTTCTGGCTGAATAGTGGTGTGTCTGGGTGTGATTTTCAATCCGCGGTGAGTCACAGAACTGTGAATCTGACCTGTCCGTGGCTTTGCTGCTTTTCCTTGTTGATGTTCGTGTCTCGCTCCATCAAGGGTCAGAGGGGCATTGACATCCTTGGTCACGAAAGGGAGATGGTGCCGTTTAAGTACCCAGAGGATTGTGATGACCCGACACTCTAGCTACAAAATTAAAAATAAACATACCACCAAAGAAATCAGTGCTATTTTCGAAGTGATGGGACGTACATGTGCGCTGTCCCCTTCCTGCCTCTCGTGGTGTCTGTCCTTGTACACCCCCACCCCCGCAGGCGCTTCCTTCTGGGGACTCAGCCGCTGGGCAACTCAGTGCCGCTGGTTTTTGGAAAGCCCTCAGGGAGCGATGCTTGAGTCCGGGAATCCTTGCAATCCCCAAGGATTATTGTGCAGGATCAAAAGCCCCACGTGGACTGAAAACGTGCTCTGGTTGTCAAAGGGCCTGAGAACAGAGCTTGTTCTAGAACAAAAGGAAGCACTGTCCATCCTTTTCTTCAAGCGTCACGCCTCAAGCCCTTCGGGAGGAATTTCACTGTTGAATTGGAAAGGATCGTTGGGAATTTTTCAGTCAGGGTCGACCACCTGCTCCTGATGAAAATAGTCAAATCACCTCAGGAAGACAAACGTCCACAGAATCTGATGACCCCGTTTGTCTCCTGCATGCATTTGGTGCCTAATAATTCATGGGATAATTGTTCTCTTGGCCATCTGGACTCTCCAGCCCGCCTCCACCTGCCGGCGATCAGGATTCCTGGCTTCTGGTTATGACTTCGTCACTGATGAGTTGTGGGAATTCGAGCAAATCCCGGAGCGTTTTTGTCACTCCCCTGTGCCGGCCAGAAGGCACGTGTAGCTTCTGTACGTCTCTGGATTTCTGTGGAAGTCGAAGGGGAAAATGCACAAGTGTGCATCACGAATGATAATGTGAGACGCATTAATGCCTCTCTTATCCGCACCGATGCCACACCTTTATTTTTAAAGCGGGGGGGGGGGCTCCTAGGGACAGCAGTAGTTTGGGCTGGGTGTTGTGAGTGGGGAGGGAGAATGCAGGGGAAGCTGGGTGGGGAGACAGAGTCCCTGGCCTCTCACTCATGGGAGGTCCCCGGAGGCCTGGGATCATCAATTTCTTCCCCGAGAGATGAAGGGGCTACCCCTGGATTCCTAAATTCTTATTCAAGTTTCACGTTCTCGGCCAAGCCCTTCAGTTGCGGGTCAGACTTCATGGCAAGATCTTCTCTGTGGACCATGCGACGCGATCGCGCTCGGGATCTGAATTGACTTTCCACGTGGGATGAGGGAACTCTTTCTCTGAAAGAATTTGGGATAAAGTCATGTCTTCTTTGCATGTGATGGTATAAAATCATACTGAAAATAGCTTCCGGGATATGCCTGACAGTGGCTTCTTTGCGATCTGGGTTGGTGTATATTTATTCCGTAAAATCATCTCTGTCCCAGGTTGATCATGGCACGCAGCCGAGTAGGTAAGCGGAAAGCGGCTGCTGTACATTGTGTCCTGCACTGGCAGAGTCTTTCCAGGGTGGACGGGGACGAAGGACTCGTCAGTCATGCCGGTGTCTGGAAGTGGACTTGCTCAGACCATCCAGAGGAAGGATGAAGACCTCCCAGGACATGAGGTGCTGTGGCAGCCCAGGGGAGCGGGCTTGTCAAGAGACACCTGCTCTGCCCACTGTCCCCCCTCAAACCGAGCGTCCGGGCACCAGCACTGCCACGGGGCCGCAGGAACCCACAGCGCCAGCTCTTCACACAGGCGGCTGGGGTTGCTTCCTTCAGGGGAGATGCACGGTGAGGAGCGTGTCTCTGAGGAGAGCCCAAACGGTGTATGGCACTAGGCTTCGTGGAAATAAGTGGGAGCAGAGTCACTCATCAGTGAGGTGCTGCTCCCACTCCTTCCGAATGGGGGCCTCTCACGCATCAGCATCGCCCCAAAGGCGCAGGAGGGAGGGCGCAAGCAGACTCAGGGTGCAGAGGAAGCCACAGACATCGAGGCAGAGCCCAGGTCTCTGCCGAGCACTCTGGCAGTTTCCGAGGAGATCGGAACTTTCTTGAGAAGCAGATTTTCCGCCTCCTTGTATCTCCACTCCATACGTGCGCTGGTGTGTGTTGGAAGCGATTCTGACCTCGCTAACTTTCCGGTAAGATGGTCATTACCATCTTGCCTAGTGGAGGGAATCTCAGGCTGTATCTTAACATCGACCTTCTGCACGCACGTCTTTACTGCTTTGAATATCAGCACCATTTAATTCCATTTTTGGGACACCTACAGGAATCCGCTGCTGTTTTGTGCACGAGGGTAAGCCGTGATTGTGCCCACCCCCCAGGGCAGGTAGCTCCGTGGATGAGTGTGGACAAACGAGTGCGATGCTTCTTGTATTGCTCTCATGCCCCCGCAGGACAGACCGCGGCTGAGCATTGCCCAGGCTCGGGGATGGGGGAATCTCGTCTGAGGGTCATAGGAGAACCTCAGGGATGCTCAGGCTCGAAGCAGCTGGGAGCGGAAAGCAGAAGGGATTTTTGCCGCTGAGAGAAGAGTATCGTGATGTCAGAGTTGCGAGAGCTCCTCTTGGACTACGGGTGACTCAGGACTGGATTCTGTGCATTCGCCTGGTGGACGCTAGTCGCCGATCTGTTCTTTTTGGCAGAAGACCAAATTCTCAGATACTGTAATCTGCATTTCTCATTAGAAGTAAGTCCTCAACCGAGTATGTTGAATCTCACATGAAAGACGATTGATGGACAACTATCTGCAAACCCTGCCTGAGGTTAGTTTCCACGAAGTGCCCTGAGCCTGTGAGGCCCGTGGGGTTGCGGAGAGCGCACATCGTTTCCCTTCTGTTTGCTGAGATCTGGGCGGTCCCTAGAACATGGAGAGCACTGAGCGCACCGAGCCACTGGGTGGGAATGAGGAACGCTCAGGGGTCGTCATGAACTTTTGGGGCATGTTGTGTCCATCCGTATAATGGAACGTTCGCCCCCGATCCGGATTTTCTCAGTGTCCTCGAGGAGCAGCGTCGACAGACAGGAGCTGCTTTGTGTTGACTGCTATGACGCAATGGTGTATTGAATTGCATTTTCAAGTAAGGGATGATTCTTCTGTTACAGAACATGACTTGGTGGGACACATACGCAGAATGAATTAGTATGTGCACGCTTTTCCAACAAACGAGGCAACAATTTAGGAAGCGACAGGATCAAGCCTGATGGTCGATCTTCCCATTTTTGGTTGACATTGATTTGTGACTTGTTTTGATACACATCTGTGATGCTAAATAAACAGTAACGGGTGTCCAACATCAAGAGAATTCTTTCTGTAAGTTTCCCGTCCCACCCCCGGTGCAGATCGAGGAAGGCTCCCCACTTCTTGACGATCCACTTAGAAGGGGGCCCGGGGCACCCAAGAAAGCTCCTCTCGGCTCTCTTTGAAAACGGGCGTCTTCTGTTCACACTGATGAGGTAAGCCGTGCGGCCCACAAATCAGAGGGAGGTTGTGCTCCAGAAGCGTCGCTGGAGAGCTCCGTCAGTGCTTCCATAGTGCATTCGTCTTTGCCTTCCTGGGTGCCTCCCGGGACTGTCTTGACTTCCTCCTTATAGGCAGTCGATCTCACAGTTTGCAGATTGCCTTTATCTACATCGGCTTAATTGCTCAATTTTATTCCCTTGACAACTCACACAATCAATGCTCACAGTGCCTTAACGGTCATTTGCGGCCATGCCCAGAGCCGCGAAAAGTCGGAGCCGTCGGCCTCTGCGTGCCCGGCTGAGGGGAAGAGGGTGGTGTTTTGCTTTCTTGGTTCAGGTCTCACACCAGCGACCATCTGTGTAGTGGCAAGTTTTGTTGGTGATTTCCCTGTTTAAAAGGGCCCCCAGGCATCGCACCGAAGACTGTGTAGTGTTCCGGAAGCTCGAGACCTTAGGAGGAAACCATGAGCGTCACACAGGCTTCCTCCCTTAGGGCGTGTGTTGCAGGGCTGCTACACTATGTATCAACATGTATTAAATAAGGTGTCTTCGAACAAAAGCATGTGTAAAACAAGGTCTGTTTGACCGGTTGATGGGCATGTTGGGAGTAGAGGACCCCACATTTCCCCTGGAAGCGTGATTCAGCGAACGCTAATTCAGTGTTTGTAGGAAACACGTAACGTAACAAGCACAAACAGTGAAAACCGTACTTTCCTTTCCGACCACTGAAGACGGCACCGCTTGGATCCATTTGGACGACCTGACTCTCCCGACAGAGCTCACTCACCTTGTGACTGACCGCGCGGGATCCGCGAAAGCGCTGACACGAGAACAGGGAACGTGGGTTGTGGCCCAGAACCAAACCTGTGATTTCTAATTTACGTGACTCTCTAACCGACCGAATGAGATAAACATCTTTTTCAAGGACACGTGGAAACATCGTAATTACCGAACGTGTGATTTGCCGTAGGAAACGCAAGCATAGTGGCGACAATGTAGCCGCTCTCCATACTGACGGCAAGGGACTGTACAGCCACTCATGCTGTTAAACTATTTACACTGTCTTCCACTAATATGTCACGTTACCTCCCTCCTCTTACTTTACGTACAGCAGTGTGGGAGCTAAGTGACTCCGTGGAAAGTGAAATTAAAATAGATTTATATTGGGAGTAGCTGACAGTTTTGAGTTTGATAGTCTATAAAAACTCGAAAACTCCTCTCTTTTTATTTGGCCTTGGGGCATAAATTATTGATTGAGCTGACAAACTCAGGCTGATATAATACAGGAGCATTTCATCAATAATATATCTTTTGCTTATCCAGTAAGTAACCTCGGTATTAAATAGAGAGGGGAAAGAAAAATCGCACAGGGAAGATATCCGTTCCCAAACTGCACTGGCTTGAAAAAGGTGTAATTCCAGTTCTGATTCAACTGGGGATGAATTTCAACGGGTCTCACAAGAGGGCATGAGTCTTCGTGGCAGGTGAACCACGGCGCTTCCTCTGGAAATCCGCACGGTCGTGGTGTTGGAGCAGGTCGAGAGCAGTGGTCGGGGGGCGGACCGGCCTCCCAGAGGGCACCTCTGACCCCAGAAGGGAGGCGATCCCAGGAGTCAGGACGAGGGGCCGTGGCTTTTCCAGGCTGCCAGGCACTACTCGGGGCGAGGAGTCTGGCTATGGACGTCATAATTTTACTCGATAATGAAAACACAATTTTTTCGGCAGACGCAGGTTCCACCTTGCCTTACACCGGAACCAGCGAGGATGTCCGATTCCTCGTTCACTACAGTTACCGCACATTGCAGCCAGGCAGCACGTTGTTTAAATATTTTTAGTAAAATATCAGATAGTAATTCTGGAATCTCTTTGCGATTCAGCTGGAAACGAGCGTATCTGAATCTCCAGTGCAAAAGAGATGCTTCAGGGAGGATATTACAAATATCATGGCAGTGCCGTTAGGGGCAGCTTTTCCCATTATCAATAACAAATTTTCCCAATTTATTTTACTTGCATTGTATAAAGTGGAGAGAACTGATTCCTTCCAACTCACACTATCACGTGATTTTGAGAATCAGAAAAGGTGATGTTGACTTGTTCCCACAATGGGCAAGTCCCACTTGGGAAATACTGTGCATGTGTATTTTAGCCCCTTTCCCAAAAGTATGGAGAATTTCAGGTAAAACACCTATGCATTGGGAATTTCTGTAACCTGGGAAGTGAAAATTGGCACAATTGTGGCCTGGGCCTTCCAGGTGTCTGGCGGCGTCTGGACTTCATGTCTCCAAGAGCGTGGCCTCCCTCGCCAGGGGCAGGTGCTCAGAGAGTCCCGGCCTCTGACTCTTTCTGAGCCCACATGCATGCTGCAAAGCAAATCTGAGAGCGTTCCCTTGACAACCTGAAGGGGAAAGCCTGTGATGCTTTCAAGGAGCAGAGATGACGCCGGCATGTGGCAGTACTCATACGGTCCTCCTGATGTTGTGGCTTATCCCACGGATTGCCTCTGTTCTGGGCGAGGCCAGTACTATTTCATTTTGATGAACATATGGACGATTATCTGGATTGCTGCCAGGTCACCATAATCGTCGGTCCCCCTAAGCCACCTCCAAAAGAATAGATATTTGGTTTTCTAATGTCTGGGAAAGGAGCCAGGAGAGTCGTCGCAACGGAAGCGTGGCCTGTGTGCAGGTGTGCTCGCAGACCACAGTCAGAGGCACGGCGTCCTTACTCTCATTTTCTCTTTCCATTTCAGTTCGTGAGAATTCTTTGTGTTGTCTGTGGCCCTTGCAAGTACCGCGTGGAGGGACGTAATAATATTTCTTCCTATGAGTGAAATATGTGTACTTCTTAACCATTTCCCTACTCTTGGTCATTTGGACGGTTCCTGATGTTTTATAATACACAGTGCTGAAGTGAAGAGACTTTGGTGGCACATTTTTGCACGCCACCTTATAACATCGCTGTTTTCTTACAGGTCTGTACCCCCTCTGTGTCTATGCAGTGTCAGGAGCCCAGCGTGTTCACGGGTGCCGTGTGCTCGTATGCATGTGTAGACCTCATACAGACACAAGCAAACGTGGGTGCATCTTTTTTTTTTTAAGATTTTATTTATTTATTTACTGACAGAGATCATAAGTAGGCAGAGAGGCAGGGCAGGGGGCGGGAAACAGGCTCCCCGCCAAGCAGAGAGCCCGATGTGGGGCTCGATCCCAGGACCCCGAGGTCATGACCTGAGCTGAAGGCAGAGGCTTAACCCGCTGAGCCACCCAGGCGCCCCAAACATGCATGCATCTTGCTGGTTTTCTTCTCATTGTGTTTACAGTGCTTCCATGGGTTTAAACACTTGTAGGGGAGGTTTTTACCTACTTCATTTCATGTAATCCTCTCTGGGTCCTGGTGAGGCGACTGTGGTTCTCACCACTGTGCTGGGAAGGAAGGCTGCGGCTCCCAGCGCCCGGGAGAACAGAGCCGGGCTTCGTGGCTGGGCTGCAGGCACACAGGTCTTGTGCTCCCCATGCCTGGCCCTTCCAAGTTGTCACAGCACCGAGCGAGTGAGTGGATTCACAGGAAAGAACCCACCCAGGACGAGGCTCTTACCAAAGTCTCCTGGGTCCGGTGTGACAGACGAGAAGCCTTCTACGTGGAGGTGGCTGGGACTCTGAGTAATATTTCCATGCCCTCGAAGCACCGTTTCAGAACTTTGTCGATTTTGAAAGCACTCTCGCAGCTCAGGGTTTCTAAACTTTCCACAAATCAATTAGAAGACATTTATTTAATCTGAGGTTAATCAATAAATCGATCAATTATGAAAATGAAAACATTCCCAGTGTGGCTTTTGGATAAACATCTTGCGGCCACAAAGCACTAAGTCGGGCCTCTCTGGAGTCCGGCGCCGCGTGGAGGCCCCGGCTTCATGTTTTTACGGTTTCTGAGCAAATCAATTAGAAGACCTGATTTCAAGTGAGATTAAGTTGATCAGTTATGGAAATTAAAACATTCCCCATGTGTTTCGTGGATTCAAAAACGGAAGCCACGGAAAGCATTGATCTGCATTTTCCTTTACGTTTCTGTTCATTTGTTCCAGTTCCGCGCCCTCGCATGTTGTGACTGAGACACGGGAAATCCACGCCAGCGTGCGGCCTGCAGGGGCTGCGCTGACTTCGGGTGGTCCCGTCCAGCACAGCGTGAGGCAGTCAGAAGTAAACGCCGTGCGTTCTCGTTAGAGCCTGTTCCTGGGATTAGGAACAACCTCCCCAAGGATGAGCCTCAGAGGACCACGCATGCCCTGGGCCCTCCGCATGGCGACTCCGGCGGCCTCCTTGTCGTCCCTGCCCTTGATCTCGGCTTTCATGTGCTTGGCTTTGAAAGCAAAACATGTTCTAGGTTGACTCACAGACTCCTGGACAACCCAGAGCTTTAGGGGAGAAGCAGGGGGAGGTGGCCGTCCTACCGGCCGCCAGCAGACTCCTTGTCTACTGAGAAGCGCTTCCAGGCTCACCTTCCCTCCATGTCCTCACGTGGAGGACAGACCTGGAGCTCTCTGGGTCCCCTCTCCTAAGGGCCCGAACCTCATCACGGGAACATCAGCCTCCTGAGCTCGTCACCCCTCCGAAGATTCCCTTCTAATATTGTCACCCTCGTGGTTAGGATTTCAGCCCATGAATTCTGGGAGTCCCTGCTGGAATTCTTTGTGTTGTCTGTGGCCCTTGGGCATCCCTGCTGGAAGCCGCTCTGCGTGTCCATCTGGACTTCATGGCTGTGCCCCTGCCAGGAGATGCCGCCCTGCGTGGCAGACAGCAGGTGGGGTCTTCCCACTCCCTCAGTGGGAGAGAACCTGGGATTTTCTCGGTTATTCTAAATGTTTCATCCCCTAAGCTTGAGAAGCTGAGTGAAGGCAGCAGGGACTAGACATAATCAAGGGGCCACGGGGACTGTATTTGGGATGTCGGCGATGGCACTGATTAGCTGTGCAGTCTGAGATCTCTCCAGCTTCACTGGGAGGCCTTGACAGAGCCTCTAAAGTCCTGTTCTTCTCAGTTATATCTGTAGAAGAGGGGCAGGGGGCGGGGGGCCTGGGGACAGATGCCCGATCACCCTCTTTCTGGAGGACTCAGTTACACACTGAGCTTTTCACTGGGCCTCGTGCAGGTGGTACCTGCATGTGTAGGGGGCTCCCTGCTGCTCCTGTTGTGTGTGTGGGGGGTCCTGTCCCATCCTGCAGGGGAGAGGCTGCTCAGGCTGACCCCGGCATGTGGACAGGGGATCCTCCCACAGGAAGGAGTGTCTGTGGGCTGGGCCTTCTGCTGCCTTGTGTCCTCGGGGAGGGGGAGGCAGGGAGAGAAGGAGTGGCATCCCTCCTGACCTCACGGAGATGCATGGGTCCTGTCCTACCTGCTGGCAGTCCTGTAATGTCCCTCACTCTGACCCTCATTACCCAGAGTCAGCACAGACCCACAAGTAGGGGCTCAGCCCCAGGAGACTGTCCCCAGGTCATCTCAGGGGCCACCTGCTGGTCTAAGACCCCTGCACTTCCTACCAATGGACTCCCATGTCCACCTCCTGGGATTTCATAACTTGGGACAACGGCTCAGAGAGCTCAGGGAAACAGTTACTTACCTTTGAGGTTTATTATAAAGGGTACCACTGTGGAGCCCGCAGGTGGAAGGGATACGCAGGGCAAGGGGGCAGGGTGACGCTTCTGTGCCCTCTCTGGGTGCGCCCCCCACCCAGCACCGTGTGTGCACCAGCCCCGAAGCTACCCAGATCTCACTTTGAAGCCCTAGGCTTGATCCTCCAGCCCCCAGCCGCTACCCTGAAGCTCTCTGGAGCCCAGCAGGTCACCTCGTTAGCATAAACACAGGTGTAGTTGAGGTGGGCTTGTTGGGAGTCAGGCAGATGCCCCTCTCCCCCTCTCTGGGGAACGCCGGGGCCCAGGGGTTCTGTGCCAGGAACTGAGATGACGATCTCATACGCATTTCTAGTTCTGTGACCAGGGCAAGGGGAAGAATGCTCAGTGTAGAAACACACCCAACTTCAAATACTCAGAACCACCCCCTGAGCCAGAAAAGGCTGATGCCCCTAGTTGCTGAGTTCCCAGTGTGGGTTCCCTGTGTCCCCAGGGGAAGGTGAGCCAGGAGCACGCCTCACCCACCTGTGTGCGAGCCCCTCCATTTAGGATGTGGTTGATGCCATCCCCGGGCAGGTGAGACGGGGACCCTGAACAGCTGCTCCTGCTGGAATCAGTCTCCTGGTCCCTGACACAACTGAGCCATCTGTCTCAGGGTCGCTGAGAATCTGAGAACTCTGGGGGGCCCAGGCCACTGCACCTGTTTTGTGGAGGAAGAGCACACATATGCACAGGTGTCCTTTAGCCGAGGCCCCCTTGCAGGAACCTGAGGGGCTCCAGGGAGGCTCAAACGTGCGTCCTGCTGCCATGGCCTCTGTGGGCTGATGAACAGCATGTTCTGATGCGGTGGTTCAAAGGAAGTGACCCGGGAGACCTTTCTGGATGGGTCCACTTCCTACTAACATTCGACGTGCATTTTGTGTTATTTTCAGCTTTTCGAATCTCACACAACCATATACAAGACAGGGTTCATGGTCACCATTTGTGGATGACAGACAGGGGCCCAGGTCTGCAACCTCCAGGCTTCCTGTCCCCTTGGGGCAGCCCCTCGGCTTGTAGACAGGAAGCAGGAATCCGGTGGGTTTCCGCAGGATGACCCGGTGTGCCAAGCATGACATGGATGTAGACCCTGCAAGACTAGGATGTGTTTCTCCTGTGACGGGAAGACTCTATCCGTGACAGCTTCTGGCTGGCTTTGGACAAAGGGGTGAACTTGGGCAGAGCATGGGGCCTGTAGACCAGGGTTTCCCCATGTGGGAGGGATGAAGAAACCCACTTCTTTATGTCCCTAGACAGTAATGTCTCTTCTTTAATTTTTATTTTTATTTTTTAAAAATTTAAATTCACCTGATGCCGAGTGATGTGGAGCATTTTTTCATGTGTCTGTTGGCCATCTGGATGTCTTCTTTGCAGAAATGTCTGTTCATGTCCTCTGCCCATTTCTTGATTGGATTATTTGTTCTCTGGGTGTTGAGTTTGATAAGCTCTTTATAGATTTTGGATACTAGCCCTTTATCTGACATGTCGTTTGCGAATATCTTCTCCCATTCTGTCAGTTGTCTTTCGGTTTTGTTAACCGTTTTCCTTTGCTGTGCAAAAGCTTTTGATCTTGATGAAATCCCAATAGTTCATTTTTGCCCTTGCTTCCCTTGCCTTTGGCAATGTTCCTAGGAAGAAGTTGCTGTGGTTGAGGTCAAAGAGGTTGCTGCCTGCATTCTCCTCGAGGATTTTGAGGGATTCCTTTCTCACATTGAGGTCCTTCATCCATTTTGAGTCTATTTTCATGTGTGGTATAAGGAAATGGTCCAGTTTCATTCTTCTGCATGTCACTGTCCAATTTTCCCAACACCATTTGTTGAAGAGACTCTCTTTTTTCCATTGGACATTCCTTCCTGCTTTGTCGAAGATTAGTTGACAATAGAGTTGAGGGTCTATTTCTGGGCTCTCTATTCTGTTCCATTGATCTATATGTCTGTTTTGGTGCCAGTACCATACTGTCTTGATGATGACAGCTTTGTAATAGAGCTTGAAGTCTGGAATTGTGATGCCACCGACTTTGGCTTTCTTTTTCAATATTACTTTGGCTATTCGAGGTCTTTTCTGGTTCCACATACATTTTAGGATTATTTGTTCCATTTCTTTGGAAAAAATGGGTGGGATTTTGATAGGGATTGCATTAAGTGTATAGATTGCTTTAGGTAGCATAGACATTTTCACAATATTTGTTCTTCCAATCCATGAGCATGGAATATTTTTCCATTTCTTTGTGTCTTCCTCAATTTCTTTCATGAGTACTTTATAGTTTTCTGAGTACAGATTCTTTGCCTCTTTGGTTAGGTTTATTCCTAGGTATCTTATGGTTTTGGGTGCGATTGTAAATGGGACTGACTCCTCAATTTCTCTTTCTTCTGTCTTGTTGTTAGTGTAAAGAAATGCAATTGATTTCTGTGCATTGATTTTATATCCTGACACTTTACTGAATTCCTGTACAAGTTCTAGCAGTTTTGGGGTGGAGCCTTTTGGGTTTTCCACATATAGTATCATATCATCTGCAAAGAGTGATAGTTTGACTTCTTCTTTGTCAATTTGGATGCCTTTAATTTCTTTTTGTTGTCTGATTGCCGAGGCTAGGACTTCTAGTACTATGTTGCATAGCAGTGGTGATAGTGGACATCCCTGACATGTTCCTGACCTCAGTGGAAAAGCTCTCAGTTTTTCCCCATTGAGAATGATATTTGCAGTGGGTTTTTCATAGATGGCTTTGATGATATTGAGGTAGGTACCCTCTATCCCTACACTGTGAAGAGTTTTGATCAGGAAAGGATATTGTACTTTGCCAAATGCTTTCTCAGCATCTATTGAGAGTATCATATGGTTCTTATTCTTTCTTTTATTAATGTATTGTATCACATGGATTGATTTGTGGATGTTGAACCAAACTTGCAACCCTGGAATAAATCCCACTTGGTCGTGGTGAATAATCCTTTTAATGTACTGTTGAATCCTACTGGCTAGTATTTTGGTGAGAATTTTTCATCTGTGTTCATCAAGGATATTGGTCTGTAATTCTCTTTTTTGATGGGTTCCTTGTCTGGTTTTGGGATCAAGGTGATGCTGGCCTCATAGAATGAGTTTGGGAGTTTTCCTTCCATTTCTATTTTTTGGAACAGTTTCAGGAGAATAGGAATTAATTCTTCTTTAAATATTTGGTAGAACTCCCCTGGGAAGCCATCTGGCCCCGGTCGTGGGGCAGTTCTGTTTTTAACTAAATAAACTTCATATGTTTTAAAAATACTCCACTATCTTTAAATAAGTCAATTTATGTATTATATGTTCCTATTTCACTTTTCATTATTCATAAATTCATAAACTATGTAAGTGGGCAGGGGTCTTACAGACTGTGACTGTAACTTGTTCCTTTTTTATTTTTTTAAAGATTTTATTTATTTGAGAGAGAGAGAGAGAGAGAGAGAGCAAGCAGCGGGAAGAGGTAGACGGGGAAGCAGGCTCTCCACTGAACAGGGAGCCCGATGCAGGACTCAATCCCAGGACCCTGAGGTCATGACCTGAGTTGAAGGCAGACGCTTCATATACTGAGCCACCCAGGCGTCCCTGACACAGTTTTTCCAGGTCACTGCTTTACTTACTGTTGGTGGGTGACCATGGAGCATAGTTTCTGAGACTCGAAATGCAGGATGATTGTCATGTGTTAAAGTAATTGAGGGTAATTTTTCAGGTACAAGCAGAGCTCAGATTCAGAGATACAGACCATCTTGGTTCAGCAAGTTCTCTGACATACGGAACAGCGCATCATTACGTGGTTCCTTCGAGGGGGGACAGTCGGGCCACTAGCATATTAAGTGTTATTGGCTAGGTCGTAAATGAATCTCACCCTTAATTTATGCTTTTAATGTTTCTTTAGCTAGAGCGTAAGTGAATTCTGCTTTCTCCTGGGGTCTTCCCTGAGACCAGGAAAATTGCCTGATTTCAATTCTCTGATAGCTGAGTTTTTCCCCATAATGAACTAACAAATATCTTCATTAGCACTTCTCATTTCTGCTTCCAGTTTGCTCAGAATTAAGCAATGTAATGCTTCTGAGGATGCTCTTTCTAGGAGTCTAAATAGAGACACGCAGGAATCAAAGTCTCGTTTCCCCCTAGAGTATCTGATTATGTGGGAACGAATGCAGCCAGCTCTCAATTATCTATGCTAATGGCAGCAGGGACGACTTGAGAAAGTAAAGTCCACGGAGCTAAGAAATCCTGCCTTCATTTATTTCAACCTTTCCACTCAGAGGACATGTGACACCGCTAACAAGCAGCAAACAATAGGGGACTCACATCCCGTCTTCTCTCCATCCTTTCAAACCCGGGCTAACGAGTGCCCAAACCACAAATGGAAGAGACAGAGGAGGTAAGAGGCGGGGGTAATCCTGTACCTGGAGCGCCCCGTCCTGAAGTTGTTGCTGTCTTGCGCACACAGGTTGGACTGAAAATCTGCTAGAAGATTTGCTCCCAAAAGGCTGGGATTGAAGTGATCTCAGGATAAGGAGAGAATCTGCTCAGTATCGTTCTTCCCACCAGGAAGTCTCCCTCATTACATGTCCAACGCATCGCACAAACCTGGTCCCCTCCTAACACCACGGGATCTCAGTGTCGTGTAGTAGAACTCCCCGTTCCGTCTGGCACTGAGATTTTTACTGGCTCTCCCTTTTAAGCGATGTTTCTTACACTTGTGCTTCTTGATATTTTAGTGTATACTCTTTCTCCTTTTAAGATAGGATCGCAGAACATACTATGTTCTCACAATGTTATGTTTTCACCCTTGGCCTTTTGTTGTGCATCTGTGTGAGCGCCGTGGTAATGCTTTTCATTTCTTCCACTGCAAGTTCAAGCAGGATTATCTTTGCACCGGAGCCTCACACTTGGAAGACGTAGCTGGTTTGTTAGTCTAGATTCAGATGTCCATACACTATGACTGGCGTGTTAAGTGGGGGAGAGACACAGTGAGAGACAGAGAGACAGAGAGGCAGAGAGATAAGGGCAGTCAAGGTCACCAAAAGCTACAAAGCAGAAGAAAACCAATTCCAAGAAAGAAACTGGAGGCTCTTGTTGAGCTCCCGAGTGCAGAGGCCAGTGGCCTCTTGTGTGGCTATTACCATAGACATCTACTGAGCATCTCACCACCTCCCCTGCTGGGAGCTCCGCAGAGGCCCTTGCTCATGTACCTCCTCTTAGGTTCACAGCATTCTGGTAAATCCACACCATTTTCATCCGCATTTTATGATGAGGAAGCTGAAGCGTTGAGAACTCCAACCGCTTGCTTGAGACCTCATAGGCAGTCCACTCAGTAACCTGTCTCCCAAAAAAGGCCCTTCCCCACTGTTAGTGTTTCCTTTCATTTTCCAATGTCATGAGAAATAGAGACACTTGGAGGGTGAAACCAGATTTTTTAAAAAATGACTTGGAATGCATCTTTCCACATAGAGCAGATGGAGCCATGTCGATGGGGGATGAGTCAGACGAGAGGATGAAGGTGAAGATGGGGGGGGAGGGGCGCTTCCTTAAAAAGCTCCCGAAGAAGGAAGACAGATGCCTCTCCATGCCTGTGAGCGGAGCCACCGTCCAGAGCACGGACTGGGGGCCCTCCCTCACGCTGGCGGGAGCGCAGCGTGGAGAGGCTGCTTCCGACACAGCCTAACAGCACCAGGAAGAACCGAACACAGGCTACTCTTGGATCCCAGATGCCTGCTCCTCGGTATTTACCCAAAGGAGCTGAAAACTCGTGTCCACACAAAAACCTCTGCAGGATGTAGAACAGCTTTATCTGTAATTGCCAAAACTTGGAAGCCACCAAGATTCCTTCCGTAGGTAGACGGATAGGTGAGCTCTGGTCCATGCAGACAGTGGGATATTATTCAGCACCGAAAAGAAAGGAGCTATCAGGGGATGAAAAGACAGGAGAGAGACTTACATGCGTATCACGGACTGAAAGAAGCCCGTCTGCGAAGGCGACGTGGTGTATGATCAGAACGCTATGACCTTCTGGAAGGGGTCAGGCCGTGGAGAGAGTGGCTGGGGGCAGGCATGAGCCGGTACAGCACGGAGGAGTTTTAGGGCGGGGAAAACGCTGTAGGACCCCACAGCGATGGGCGCCACAGCGACGGGCACATGGCATTGTACTTGTACCCAAACCTATAAAATGAATAACACCGAGAGTGACCCCGATGGACCCTGTGGGCTCTGGGGGGTGACAGCATGTCCATGGGGGTGCATCAGGGGTGACAACTGCACAGTCCGGTCGGGCTGCTGGTGGTGGGGGAGGCTGTGTGTGTGGGGTGGGGGGGGTCCACGGGAAGTCTTTGCCTTCCTCCCAATTTTATTATAAGCCTAAAATTGCCCTTAAAATATAAAGCTTAAAAAATCTTTTAAAAAATGGGAAGCGGAGAATTACCCATGCAGGTACAGGGATCAGCCTGGTGAAGTGTGGCCAGTCTGGGCATGGAGAGATACGGAAACGTTTTGAGGTGAGTGAGAAAGAGGTTGGGGGCACCTTAATGCGTCATGACCACAGAAGAGAGGTGAGAATATTTGTCTCCGAGCATCTTTTTAAGTAGGAAAGGGAATGTTTTGGTGATCATCATTGCTCTGAGGTAGTCGTAGCTGGCTTTACAATAGGTTAATATATTTAAAAAACCCAATATGTTCATATATTACCTTGACAAAATTAAAATGAACTCTGAGGGGAGAGAGGCACTAACTCGCTCTTGGCTCAAGGGGTGACTGTGGGAGCACATCCTGGAGTCGGATTTATTTATTTACATTTCTGTGCACGGAGACCTTGAAGAGAATGGCTGGGTTCTCCACTGCCGATGCAGGGGGTTTGGGGACCCCGCGGCCCGTCTGCTGCGCCGTGAGTGGAGGAGGCGAGCGCCTATGGGCGGCTTGTCTGTGGGGCCCCGGGGTGGGCTGTGGTCACATCACCTCTTCTCTCCACCTGCAGGCACAGCCCATGCTGCTCTCCCTCTCTGACCCCGAAGCCTCTGGCAGGGAACTGGTCACCCGTGCACTTTTATATGATGAGGACACGTCTCAATTTTGTTTTTTGGTTTTTTTTGGGCAGAGAAATGATTTAGTTCACTGTTAGACTTTGCACACAGAGCTCTCCCTGCGGTTTTCAGGGCAGCACTCCTCTTACACTCCTTTCTGCTTCCGGTTGTGGGAGCCACCGGCAGTTGGGGGTTTCAAGCTGTTTGTGTGGCTAAGCCCGTGGGTTTCCTTGGAAATGAAAAGGCTTGTTAGCCGGGCAAAAGGTCCCCAGGGTGTCAAGCCATGTCTGAGCAGAGGGTTGTCTAAGCTTCCACACGGCGAATTCAGAGGGTGAAGCCTGCTTTTCTGTCCAGGGAGTGGTCGCTGGGGACAATGAGGCTGAGGTCACAGGGAGGAATTTGTTTTATCTCTGTGAGCAAACGCACTATAGAACCGGCCAGCATCCGCCAGGCCGCCGTGTCTCCAGAGCCAATGTCACTCGTGAGCTCTGAAAAGCCTCATTTGAGCTCCCTGGTACACCCGCACATGCTCCTTCCGAACGCCGGGCTTTGCTCTGATGCCCCGGCGTCAGAGGCCTCGGGGAGGAATCATCAAGGTCAGTTCCACAAGCCTCATTCCGAAGTGCCTGCTGTCTCAGATTTCTAGGGATTTGCCTGACTTTGCCGTTCTAAGACCCCTCCGTACCGCTTACATGAGCACCTTCCCTTTGACACTATCTCCCCAAAGAGTTTCCGTGTGGCTGTAGCACCTTCTTGAATATTTATACATAAACTTCCTCATCTCCCAGTTTCTTTTCTAAGATTCTCGCATCCCCACAAAGTCGCTTTAATGCTCTGTGTTACTCGGCTTTCTTTCCTCCTCATTGGGGTCAGTAAACCTGCCCGCCTCGGCTACCGGACTCAGTCCCTATGCAAAGGCATCCTTCGTTCTTATGCCCCCTTTTGCTTCACTTTTCCACACCGCCCCTTATCACTGTGGGATCTGATTCAGGCATGTTCTTAAGGCTGAATGAAAGGTTAGAATATTTGGAATAGAATGTGCCCCGTGGGAGTGAGGGAGGCAGGTCCCTGGGAGCAGCCCCAGAACGGTTTCCCACCCCGCTCCCCTTCTGCCCCACCAGCAGCTCCGTCTGCCTGGGCTTCGGGTCGGAAACCGGGTCACGCTGGGTGGCCGCCCGCAGACCTCCAATCAGGACTCACGGGTCTGCTGGGTGCAGGCGAAGCCCCCGTCCTGAAGGCAGCCCCCACCCCAGCCTCCGCTTTCTGAGCTCCTCGGGATGGCCTGTCCACCCCCCGGACCTTGCCTTCCATGCTTTGGGAAGTTATTTTTCCTCTGTGTGGAAGCCACTTTCTTCCCCTGTAAATAGATTAATTGCATCTTCCTCTCCGGGCGTTTGAGGGGATTCAAGCTAATCAAATCTAAGAACCTGCCGGGAGGGTTTACGAGAACATCATTATAAAATCTCAATACATCAGGTCTCTCTCCTCCCTCCGACAGGCACTGTGCTGCCTCACCAGCGCCGGGCAGACTCTGGTCCTAATACTTGGAGGGTAAATTTGGGAAGAAAACAAACACTGGGGCAGTGGTCCTGGAGATGAGTGGCTTTGTCTTCCAGTCCTGTTGCTTGGTCAGAAGTCGGAATTCCAGGAGCCTCCTCCAGAAGAACGTGGGTTTATAGTCCGAGTTTGCAGTCTAGCTGGCGCGTCCTGTGTAGGAGGTCAGCGTGTCCTGCCCCTTGCCAGAACCGTGGGGACAGAGCCATTCACTCCTGCTGTGTTTGCAGCCCCAGTGTCCCCGCCGGGCTGCCGCTTGCCTTCAGGGACTCATCTCCGCCGCCTCCCCCAGCAGGTGCCAGTCCCTCTGCTCTGGCTCCAGGCCCTTCTGCCAGCCATGCCCCGGGGCACCTGCTGGGCGGCTGCCCGGGTGTGGGCAGCTTTTCCCCCAGGAGCCCTGTGGCTCCCGCCCGGATTCAGCCTCCACGTGACCAGCCCCGTGAGCCTTCCAGGGCTCCTCTGCTCAGCTTCTTAGTAGTCCAGTGTCTTCCGCCGTTCTGTCCAGT
This sequence comes from Eira barbara, assembly GCA_020311275.1. Lineage (NCBI taxonomy): Eukaryota > Metazoa > Chordata > Mammalia > Carnivora > Mustelidae > Eira > Eira barbara. The sequence goes on along the minus strand of JAHRIG010000045.1, from coordinate 38,852,507 downwards.
CTGCTTATTAACCAGTTCTGTTTACTACCCCTGGCACCCACGAAGTCGGTGAGATCGCAGGTCCTTCTGAGTTCTTATGACAGATTCTCAAAGTGGGGCTCTCCCAGGTTGGGGTGCAGGGGCGTCCCATGACCCAGCTCTAACTTTTCAGTATTTGAACTGCATTTTAATAATTGAAAATTGACCCAAATGGTGTCATCATGACATCTACTTTATTTTCAAATTATATTGAAATAGCCTACGATGTGTGCTCTGTACGTGTTTTATTATTGTGGCCGGGCAAGGCCATAACTCCATTAGTCCATTGCAACCCAGCAAACATGGACCTAAGGGGTTCCTGTTGAATAATTACATATGTGCCCATGTCCTTATATCAGTCACGTGTTTCTCTGTGTATGTATACATCTCCTGTTAGAGAACAGGCTTCCACCCCTGTGACAGTTCCTATAACAGAGGAAGAACCCATCAGTGCTTGGGACCCATGATCACATCTCAGGTTTTAGGAGGCTGGTGATAGAGAAGCTGCTAGGGAGACTCGACTACTTTGTAACAGCAACACAACACAACAGGATCAGCCCTATCTTCAGAGAAATTAAAATGTAGCAATGTTGAAAAACCCGTAGCAGATGGGGCTAGCCACGTGCTCCTGCCCTGCGAGTGCCTGGCCTGCATGCTCAGCTCTGCCTCTTCTCCTCCCTCCTCCTCTCCCTGACCCACCAGATGCCTCACTGTAGTCACAGAGACTTTGGCTGCAGACCCGTGTTCCCCTTCAGAGCGGTTCTGCAACAGACTCATGGGTTCTTAGAGAAACCAGGACGAGGCTGTGTTTTTGCAGGCGTGGGGATTTTGCAGGCGTGGGAACAGAGGTTGGAGACAGAGTGGTGCTTCCATGTGGTCATGAGCTCATCAGTTCTTGGTGCCAAAGGGGACGCGAGGGTCAATTTGTTCTCTGAGTAAAATGAGCCCTATGACCCACAACGTCCCTGACAGATGTCAGACTGCAGCTTGGACAGCTATTGTTGGGGAGCTCCTAATGTCTACAGCAGAATTGAAGGAGAACAGACTGTCCTATGTGGTTGAACAATTCTGTTTCTGGCCACATTTTCCCCTTGAAATTACTAGTGCGAGCTCTCACCTCTGGGTTCACTCAAGGTACACAGAACTCATTTTTCAGCTGGTGGCCTCTTTCAAGGCTTGTGTGACTTCATTTTCCACTGCACTTTCCCAAGGCAGATGGGCCTCACAGACTTCACTACGACCCATTTGACATTGTTTCTAGAGCCTTCCCTCGCTGACATGTGTTCAGAATGTTTTTCTGGTATAGTGACGTTTCTTTTCAAATATGGAATTCAGGGTAACCACAGCACCTTGCATGTTAATGAATCTGATTGTGTAACAAGAACTACTATCCCCGTATGGGGTGCAACATTTCAAGCCTAAGGCGCAAATGGTTATTAAGAAGCAAGGAGATATCATTCACTTCTAGAAATCTACAGTCAACTTAAACACACACACAGTGTTTTCAAATGACCTACGTGGTATGCACTTAGCAACAAAGACGTTGATCACACTGTAAAGGGTTAGCACAAGAACATAAACCCACTCTCTATCCCCCTCCTGCAATGGACTGAATTACCCCCTGTAATTCCTGTGTTGAAGTCCTAACCCCCAGCGTGACTGTGTTTGGAATGGCACCTTTGAGGAGGTAATTAAAGTTAAACGAGGTCTTGGAGTGGGGCCCTAATCCTATAGCACTGGTGTCGCTGGAAGAAGAGACAGAGACACCAGGGATACGTTTGCCAGGAGTGGAGAGAAGCTGAGGACACAGACAGAGGCCGCCGTGCACACACCTAGGAGAGAGGCCTCTGGAGCAAGCGTTTTGATCACAGACGTCCAGCCCCCAGAACTGGGAGACAATCAGTGTCTGTCATGAAGCCTCCTCATCTGTGCGCCCTGTGGTGGCAGTGAGCTGGTCCATTCGGTCCCCCCATGGGACCTGACTGTCCACACCTGTTGGGGCCAGCATCGACGTGACACGGGTATTAGTCCAAACCCGAGATGGCTCTTCAAGACAGATAAACAGGGATTATTGAGAATATACAGACTTTATCATCAGTACTGTGGGGCTGAAGCATCAGTAACTTAGGATTTTATTACATAAATGTAAATTGGAACACTTGAGCGAGCTACTGCCAGCATCCCTGGGGAGGGTTGACAGTGAGAAACCTTTTATATCGGGTCCTTTGAGGAGACTCCTTAGTGGGCAGTCCTTCCTTCTTTCTGCAAGGGTCAGTGACAGCTCCTAGACACTGGCTTTCCTTCGGGGTCTGTGGAGAGAGAGTGGTGGAGAGGTCACCCCTCAAGTGACTGCACTACGGACCCCAGGAAGAAATCCTTACAAATGAGCAGGTGCGACCAGACGAGTCTGAAACGCTGTCCCCTTAAGCCTCAAGGGGCTGCTCTTAGGTCCCCATGCTCCGACTGGCAAGCAGGGGACAAACTCGGGATCCATATGCCCTCCCTTGAGGTCAGTTTGTGCCAGAAAACATCCAGCTCAATCAGGCCACAAGGCAGAATCCACACAGGACTTCTGAATGGGATTGGTTCTTGATGACGTGTGAATATATCTCTTTTCTTATTTCCCCCTTGGTTTGTGCACACGACTTCTTTCTGTAATGTCTTTGCTTTCCTTACGGAGCAGAAGCAACTGAAGTCAGCGAGGCTCTGACCTGAGGGAAGGAGGAACGGAAACCAGGCAGCATCCTGCGGGGGGGGGGGGGGGCGTCAGCGGCTGTGCTCCAGCTGAGGGGTGCTGTCCCAGGCCCTGGGCCAGGCTGTCCCCAGACCTCCCCTACGGGTGTGTGACTGGGGCCCTGGTCTGAGACTCGGATATCAGCTTGGGGCTACAAGGTTAGTATCGGCTGTTCTGAAGAAAAGAGGAAAGCTGACATCTAACTCGAGATTTACGGACAATTGTGCAAAAGGACAGAAGTAATTTTATTTTATTTTTTAAAATTTTATTTATTTATTTTTTTTCAGTGTTCAAAATTCATTGTTGATGTACCACACCCAGTGCTCGATGCAACATGTGCCCTCCTTAATACCCACCACCAGGCTCACCCAACCTGCTACCCCCTCCCCTCTAAAACCCTCAGTTTGTTTCTCAGAGTCCACAGTCTCTCATGGTTCATCTCCCCCTCCGATTTCCCCCAAGTCACTTTTCCTTTCCTTCTCCCCATGTCCTCCCTGTTATTCCTTATGCTCCACAAGTAAATGAAACCATATGATAACTGACTCTGCCTGACTTATTTCACTTAGCATACTCTCTTCCAGTCCTGTCCATGTTGCTACAAAAGTTGGGTATTCATCCTTTCTGATGGAGGCATAATACTCCATAGTATGTATGAACCACATCTTCCTTATCCTTCATCCATTGAAGGGCATCTTGGTTCTTTCCACAGTTTGGCGACCATGGCCGTTGCTGCTATGAACACTGGGGTACAGATGGCCCTTCTTTTCACTCCATCTGTATCTTTGGGATAAATACCCAGTAGTGCAATTGCAGGGTCATAGGGAATCTCTATTTTTAATTTCTTAAGGAATCTCCACACTGTTTTCCAAAGTGGCTCACCAACTTGCATTCCCACCGACAGTGTAAGAGGGTTCCCCTTTCTCCACATCCTCTCCAACACACGTTGTTTACTGTCCTGTTGATTTTGGCGATTCTAACTGGTGTAAGGTGGTATCTCAATGTGGTTATGATTTGAATCTCCCTGATGGCTAATGATGATGAACATTTTTTCATGTGTCTGTTAGCCATTTGTATGTGTTCATTGGAGAAGTGTCTGTTCATGTCTTCTGCCCATTTTTTGACGTGATTATCTGTTTTTTGGGTGTTGAGTTTGAGGAGTTCTTTATGGATCTTGGATATCAGCCCTTTGTCTCTAGTGCCATTTGTGAATATCTTCTCCCATTCGGTGGGTTGCCTCTTTGTTTTGTTGATTGTTTCCTTTGCTGTGCAGAAGCTTGATCTTGATGAAGTCCCAAAAGTTCACTTTTGCTTTTGTTTCCTTTGCCTTTGGAGACATATCTTGAAAGATGTTGCTGTGCTGATGTCGAAGAGGTTACTGCCTATGTTCTCCTCTAGGATTTCGATAGATTCCTGCCTCACATTGAGGTCTTTTATCCATTTCAAGTTTATCTCTGTGTATGGTGTAAGAGAGTGGTCAAGTTTCATTCTTCTACACATATCTGTCCAATTTTCCTTGCGCCATTTATTGAAGAGACTGTCTTTTTTCCACTGTATACTCTTTCCTGCTTTGTTGAAGATTATTTGACCATAGAGTTGAGGGAGAAGTCATTTTAATATTCAAATGTCGTGCATGGTCCACATGCAAGGAATGGACAGGTAGGAAAGAATCTAATGAGTTTCAGTAAGAGCTGGCGGCATGGTGGTTCAGCATCTGGTCGGGGTGGCTGCTGGGTGTTTGGCTTTCTGCTGCACCGATGCTCAGCACACAGCCCCAGGAAGCCACAGCCCGCCCCGTGCCATTTGGAGACCTCACCCAGACCATCCTCCCACTCCTCCACCCCCCAGTCTGGAACAGTGTGTGTTTTAAAGGACATTATTAAAAAATGTAACACCTAGTTAATTTCTTTTATATTCAGTGTTCCCCGAGGTGCATTCGGGAAGTAAACACATCCCGAGGCAGGGATTTTTTTGGTAAATCAGGTGGATGTCTTCGGAGATTATTAGTTCTGTTATGCAGCATTGTAGGTGGGAAGTAATTTGGTTCCTTTGTTGTTTTTTGATCCATGTTTATCATCCTCTCCAAGTTGGAGTTATTTACCAAGCAGTGCAAGTCAAGAACTGGGAGGAAGGCAGATTAAAATAAAAAGGATGTTCCCTGCTTTAGAAGTGCAGTGCTGAGCAGGCATGTCTCATGAGATGAAGCCGGGCTGTACTGGTCTGGAGGAGGAAGGATTAATTAAAACTCACGGCTGGGATGGGGAATTTGAAGCGTGTTTGTAAACTATTAAGTTTTCTTCCTTTTTTAAAGAATAATTATTAACAGGCCATGAGGCTGAAAGGACAAATGGAAAGTTTCTCCATGTCTTTATGAAAATAATCTTCATTTAGACAGACCTGAAAACAAGTGTATGCTTTAGGGCCCCCCATGGGAGAGGAGTTGGTTCAAGTGTCAAAAGTGAATTTAGCCATATCTTTACAATGATGTGCTTGGTGTCTTTAGAGGCAGAATGGCAAAAAGCGTCTGGCTGGGTTAAAGAGAGGAGTCATCATCTCTGATTCCAAGTTCTTCTGTTTCCATGTCCTTACACGGACAGAGAGCTGTTGCTAGTGAGCTATGTGTCTGTGGGGTTCTTTTATAATTGACTAATTAATGCTCCTTTTACTTCTTGCAAACACCGTTTGTTCCAATTTGCTGGTAAGATGGTGATTTAAGGAAATAGTATTGGTCCAACAAAGGAGTGTGCCAGGCACATGGTGGGGCTTGGCTCAAGACCCTCACCCCTGTCTGGGTTTATACTTCTAGCCATATGCCCATAAAAATCTAGTATGGTTTGTTTGTTTGTTTGTTTGCCTCTGAAGTCTACTAGAGAGGAGTCCCAAGAAGGCAAAGCCCAGAAGTGTCCATTTCTGAAGTGCCTATGTCCGACCCAAGGTAGATGCTTGAATGACTTGGAATCAATTTCCAATCTGTAGAAGGAAATCCAGATATATACACATATATATATTTTGCCATGCATAAGTCATGGTTAAGTAATGAAGTGCAGTCTTTAAGAGTCTGAGCTGTAGAATTTGATGAGCTGGGGATTCAGTTCTGGACCTATGGCTTATTCATGCTGTGTCCTGGATCAAATTGCTTTAATTCCAGATTCCTCCTTTAGAAAGTGGACGAATGACTGTATCTTGCTTCTAAAGGCATATCCAGCTCATACACCTGTCCTGCTATGCATCACATGTAATTACTCATGTGCTTCTCTTCCCCTGACCTCCTAGTGTTTATGCCCCATGAGGGCAGGTATGGCACTCACTGAGTTCACTTTCCCATCCCCTGCCCTTAGAACAGAGTCAGGACTATTAATTGAGTGGAAGACCCCATAAACCTGAGATGAGGTGTTTCACGGAATGACAGCAAGTCCTTGCTCAGTGGATGTTCAGGCCAGCCCTTCCTATTAGCTGTCTTAATAGGTGCTAGTCAGGATACTGAGTACAAACATGAGATTTTGCTGCACACAGAAGCTTGAAAGTAGGTAAACGCCTATAAGGTGTGAGTTAATAAATGCATAGGATTTGTTTACAATAAACATATGAATTACTTTTATGCAAATCAGAACTTGAAAAGTGTTTGAAAATAGCTTGCTCTCTGGAATGGGAGTTTAGTCATTGTTTTTGTTATATATGTTAACTGAATTTCTAAACAATCTTGTTGTTTAAGAAAAGCCTACTAATGGGATCAGTGCCTCCACTTTACAAGCTCCTGATTCCAGTTTGAGCAGTATTCTAAATTAGAAAAAGAATTAGATTTTTCTTATAGGTGACACTATTTCCAAAAGGATGATTGACTCTCAGATTCTTTACCATTTCTGAATTTTTAGTAGGAGAACCCTGCCCCTCGAGCTACTTAAACTCTATTGTAAACATGTGGTTTTGGAATTCAGGCACTAACTTCTAATGGTAGGAAAATGGTGACAATAGTGTCCTTTAGGAATGTGGATCATGACTCCACTGAGTGTTACACTAAATTTCAATGGGACTTTTGCATTTTACTCAGATAGTTAAGCATCGCCTAGCTGTTAAATATTATCTGTCTTATAGGTCATTCAATCCCTTGAGTTTTAATAGCAAGTTATTATTTTCACATTGCGCACTCTGAAAAAAATCTCTAGGGAACAATCGAAAGATAAGCACTGTATTAATTATCAGGCTACTTAAGAATGACTTGATTATAATAACAATTTGTTACATGATATATAAGGCATATTTCCTGTGTTTATTAAAGAAGGAATTACACCAGCAATAGATAATAAAACTAACCCGTTTATAGTTGAGCTGAACATCTTTGAGTGATTGTGATTTTTATGTGTTTTCTTTAATTTTTAAAAAATCATTTCCCTTTTTTAATCGGTCTTCTACAACCAGTTTTCAGATTTCATATTAACCGGTGATGACTCAGTCATTTGTTGATAAAGTAGGCAATTTCTTTCATAGATCAAGGGCATAAAACAGATGACAGAGTTTGAATTTGGTTTTAATTAAAAAGTATTCTACAATACAAACTCACTTCTGGGCATGAATAATTTCTTTTTGAATACTCACATCTGGCTTACAAAGCGGCCCGTGTCTACTCAGGTGAGGCCAGAGAGGAATTCTGGTGGTTGTTCTCAAACAGCCATGGAGTAGATCTATTTCCTACCTCCAGCTTCATTGTGACCAAATCCCCTGGTTTCTGTTACCGAAGAAAACCCAGAAGTTCCCCAAGGAGACGCTGGCCATGGGGAGGGTCTTATGTGACTTTCGTTTGATCCTCCCTTTGCTGGGGGCAGGAGTGAGTGAGAGTTCTCATTTCTGAGCGACCAGGGCCTCAGCAGGCTGTTGACCCCCGTATAAAGTCTGGTCTGGGTGAGGAAAAAATCCCGTCTCTTTGTTTTCCGTTCGCTGTCTGGGCAGGCGTTACAAGGAGAAGCGGCCTGCGCATCTGGGCAGAGGGTGTCCTGCCTCTCCACCCTGCATCTCCAGGTTGCCGTCAGGGGTCTACACCACACAGGTGTCCCCTGCTGAGGTTTGGTGGTCCTCTGGGTGCCAGACACACAGCTCCTGGGCCACAGGGACGGCTCGGGATAACAGAACAAGGTGGATTCCAGCCGCTGCTGTGGACCAACACTCTGGGGATTCCAGGGATTTTGGTCTTCATTTCTCCATCTGTGAGGTTGTTATTTTTTATTCATTCAGGACTTTTCAAAATCAGCTACAGTGAATCCTCGTGGTTCTGAAGAGACGGTGTGGCTCAGCCCTAGGTGGGTGGTGGTAGGAAGAATGGTCTGGCATCAAAGCCTGTTTCCTTCTTGTTAAACTGGAACCATCCTAAATCTATTTCTTTAATGTTCAAGGTAAAATTTTATTTGAAGAGTGATCTGCTGCCAAGACGAGAGAGAAGATCTGAAAAGCATGTTACAGCTTTATTCTATGAGTTAGATGTCCAGGGAGATCATCTGGGGGCTCCTGCTCTACCTAAGAAGAGAAGGCACGTCAGATTGGCGCCTTTCTCCCCCGAGCTTCGCCTGCTCTCGATCCGCAGAATAAAGATACAGGCTTTTAATTGTTGCCCATCTCACTTGTAAGCACTGCAAATTCAATAGGACTTCTAGAAATAAAGTTGAAAAATCCTTTTAGACATGGTTTCACATTCTGTAGCGTGAAATTTTTATTCATATAAGAAGCAGGAACATCTTTCGATTTGTGAAAATGGAAAAAAAATGACCATCTCCTAAAAAAGGCCTTAGAATACCAATCATGATGCCAATGACACAAGAGCAAATTGTTCAAATGAGACGAAACTGTCTCCGCCCCTTTCAGACTTTCTCAAAGGCATTAAAAAGTAAACATTTTAATAAGGAAAACAAGATGAGATTCCAACAGGACGAGACCATTACTTTTAATGAGGTTCTTTGAGATGAAGAACGAAAGCTTAATTGGTTAAAAAAAGATTAATAGTAATTACTTGCTTAGCAACAAAAATAAGCAAAATAAAGACCATGTGTGGTTGGTCATCAAGAGCAGGAATCCAAAGAGACTTTCACGGTTAGACCTTGTCTGCAATGATGCTCATTTTGTCTGTAGTCTAAGCACGAGGGGACCTGGCTTTGAGTCCTGGCGTCGTCTCTACTTAGCCGTGACTGTGGGAGCAGAGCCTTGACCGAGGAACGGTGCCTGGGACCACATAATCCATTACAGCTCCAGAATTTCAAGGATCTATCACTCAGTAATGCCTCTTCTTTTCCTTTCTGAGATTTTAATGAGAAAGGAGTATGCATGGAAGAGACCCCAGTTCATGGCACCCACATATTTCTGTTGTATGAAGGGACAGAAATATATTAGCTTTTCTGATGTATTTTCAAGTCGCCTTTTCAATAGTAATCAGCGTGGGAAAATACACTAAACCTTAGAGCTGAAAGCGAGGAATTAACTGTGGGCACAAGGCAGCCCCCCCCTGTGTACCTGTCATCCATCATCTGTGCTTTTATCTATCATTTATATATCATCATTTTCACCATCAATCTGTCTGGTCTGTCCCTGTCTCATCCATCATCTACCTGTCACCAAGCTCAATTATTATTCTATTATTTACAATGTAACGAGGACTATCCTCGTACACGAATCTTGGTGCACACCAAAATTACACGGAGGGGCTTGCCTGAAGATAGAAAAGTGAGTGTCCTGGAGCTTGGGTGTGCGGCAATGATCTGTCTGGCACTCCCGCTCCTGGGTTGATCCCTCTGGCCTCCACAGAGGGCACGTGGCACGCTCTGAGACGCATGCTCCCTAGCTAAGGAGAATGAAACTGGAGATGCCTGGTTCAGTGGCTCAGCGTCTGGCATCGAGCCTTCCCGAAGGCTGGTCTGGGTCTGATGCTGCACAGGGAAATCATAAATTGGATCTTGCGTTGATTCTTTTGTCCGCGTCCTTTCCCCCGATTTCTGGAATGGTGCTCCTTCCCCTTCCTTGTGGGAAAGGTGTGGGTTTGCTCTCTCTTTCAAGTATGCAAGACACAGCGGCTGCACCACCCATTCCTACGGAAAGGACTTTGCTACTTGCTATTAGGCAGGTTTTCTTCATCTTCACATTTCTTGAAAATGCCCGGGCAATTTGCCCTCTGCTCTTGGGGCACTATGTCTTTGAGTCCTGGACGTCAGGGGACTGGCCCATCTGACCACCAGCGGAGCCGGGGTTCTTCACACATCCAGTCTTGCTTCCCCGTGGGAGAGTCCCAGCGCCTCCTGACCCCGTCATCTGGCTGCTCCCACTCCCAGGAAGCTTGTGCACTTGTTTCTTAATAAAGCATTGATGATCCTGATTATAGTACTTGCTGAATTTGCATTAAACCATGGGAAAATCCAACAGTATGCTGTATCAACTCAGTGGGGGGGATGAAGAGGAAGGGATTTAATGACCTTTGTGACAATCAGGACCGGCAGTTCCCTTGGGAGTAGAATTTGATTTTGTCCTGTTGTCTTCTGGACCATAAGCGCAGCTGGCTGTAGCCCTTGACAGCAGTTCTCATCTGGCGAGTGGTTTCTGCTTCCATGACACCTGAATTTCCTGCTACATCTGTTCTCTGAGAATGACGGGGCAGCCAGACTTCCAAGGACAGCAGCCTTTCTGTGTGCACTTAAGTTACTGGGCAGCCGCAGGGAAGCAGAAAGGGGCTCCCTCTCCTGACACAGCGTCAGAACCCAAAACTGTGACACCGTCCCCCGGCTGCCCCACCATCATGTCCCCTGGCTGCCCCGCCATCATCCTCGTGACTCCTCGTCACTTCTCCGTCAGGCAGGCATTATTACCTCATGCCATCCCAAGAAGGGTGACTGCAGGATAATGAGATATTTGGGAGCAAGCAAGAGGCCACCTTGCTAACTCACATTACAGGAGACGGTTCTAATCGGTCCATACGATTATCTGTTGTTGCTGGTAATCTCTTCCTGTGCCTGGTCTATCAACCCTGCTTCATTGCAGGTGTGCGCAGGATGGGAATTCACTGCCTAGGGTGGCCCCCTCTGGGTTCCAGGCCTCCCCGTGGCTCGGGGGGGCTGCAGTCTTGTGTCCAGGGCCGAGGCTCCAGGAGGCCCCAGGCAGAGCCCAGCTGCCTCAGGTGGCCACTTGCTTGGAGCACTGGGGACACTGCTGTCCCCACTCCGATGGCCATTCGGTTGGCAAATGTGATCACAGCGGCACACAGATATTTGTACCTTCCTTTCCAGATAAAGAGAGGCAAGGAAAAGGGAAAAGCGGAAGAATGTGAGAACAGAAGAGGAAAGTGCTGCCAACCAAGCATAAGGGGAGGAGTTTGGATCGAGGGAGGGAAGAGTTAGATACAGAAACCAGATCCTGGCGCCTTATCCCCTGTTGGCAGATACTCTGTAATATTGTAACAAGCCCGATGCGACAAGTGTCCAATGAGCTGGTACACGCACTGGTGTGTGCTTCTTGGACACTGATGGAAACCAGACTCTGAAACAAGGAGCTCAGGGTCCCCGTGGCCGCTCCTCTCCCACTCGCAGCTCTTCTGGAACATTCCATGCAGAGGTGGGAACACACAGACCAGCCTCTCCAGGTGTCTCAAAGGTCTACCTCCTTACAAGGTTCTGTTTAGGACCAGACCTCTCACCTTCATGGGACTGGCCCTGATTTTCTCATTTTTGCAGATTCTCTCCTGTGTTTCCGAGTGTCTCCCTCCTGGGCACCTGTCACTGTGCACCTGTTGCGTTTTCTACCCCAGGACCCGAGAGAAGCACATTCTGGATTTCACGTGGCCCTGAGGTCCCCAGGCACCTATGACTGTTCCAAATGCCTGGAGGAAAACCAGAAAGCCTTCCCTTTGCAAAAGAGGAAAGGAGAGTTATGGTGAGGCCTAACCCTGAGGTTCTGCGGACCTTTGCTCCCTAACCAGGAATCGAAGGAAATATCTGAAGTCTGATATGTTCTCCATCAAGTTATTATAACTGAATCATAATTTCCATCCAGCAGCAAAATGTGACGAAATCACCTGACCAGCTACTAATTCCTTCAGAGATGCATTCGGCTGTAAATAGTGTAGTAGACATGTGTCCTCAGGTGGGCGCCTCAGGGGGGTGTGGTGACGCTTTGCTGTCCTTGGTGACTGACGGTAGTGGTTTTTCATGAGTTCTTTCCCAGAGGAGACATTCAGTCTTATTTTCTGATACTAGTTCCTTAGGCTGTGCTCCCACGTTCTTTTGTGCTGTGGGGAATGGGAGCCTCTCCGTCCTCCTGGGCAGAGTGGCTGTCTGTGTGTGTGTGTAAGTGCATGTGCGTGAGTGTGTGTAGATACACATGAACGTGCATGCCTGTGCATATGGATGTGTGTGCCCCATATGTGGGCTGTATGTGCGTGTACACATGCATGGGAAGGAGGAGCGGTGGGGGTGCAAGGGGAGGACCACAGGGCTAGCTCCCAGGCACATGCAAACTCTGGAAACGACTTCTGATTGAATGTAGCAAACTTTTGCATTAGCTAAATGTGAACTTAAACATCCTTGCTTCGCCCTGGGTTTTTTAAAGAACGTTTTTCACTTAAATGAAAATGCATGCCTTTTTTTAGATGTTGATGCAAACAGTTTCATCACAAGGGGGCTTGCGAATAAGAATGTGGATAGAAAATTATATAAATTATTCATGCGGATGATCTGCCCTTGTTCTTTTTTCCTCTAGGAGGTGTCTTTTCCCTGTCCCACAACAGCTGAAAAGACAGGAAGTAAACCTTTTAAATTACATAAATAAATGGGCACAGGAGAAGCACTGGGGACCAAGCAAAGCTAGGTACCGGTAAGTGCCCCAGCAGCTCTCTTTTCTCCAAGGACAGCCAAATTCAAGCTCAATGACATCTCATCACACTGAACTCAATGCCAGGAGGGTTCTTGGGAGATGCAGCCATGCTCAGCATCAAGTAGAAAGGAAGTCACATGTAGGGGAAGACAAGCCATGAGACATTGACGGAAACACAGAATCCGCACCTAGTTTAAATCAGATTCAGAAATATGTAGCCAGATTAGATTCCTTGGAGATTTTAGGTGTTCTAGTAATGGAGTTGAGCTCTTCCTAACTTGTCTCATAAAATGGATACCCAGAAGACAAATGTGGCTTGACCTAGCGCTCACGATTTGGAACAAGAATAAAAACCAAACAGACAGCAACCTCCCCTTCCCCTTATGAGTCATGTCATATCAGCACAATTTGGGAAATCTCTGAGTTGATCGTGACTTTGGATGCCACATCTCAGAGGGTTGAAATAATGACTCGTTGAATTACTCCTTTCCTAGCTGAGTCTGCTATATCTACACATACTGTACCCGGTTCACTCCGAGATGAACAGTCACTATCATCCACAGTTGTCGATAAGTCAGTGTGAACAGAGAATCCTACTTTATTAGTTGTAATTTTTCTAACAGCAGCATATTGATTAAATCCAGTATATTCCTCTGGATCAACTTGGCTGCTGTCAAGAACAGAGGATAATATTGTACAGTAATTCAAAGTGAATAATTTACTGGGTCCACCATTTTTTACATGTTAACACTAACAACTGGTTGTTCTCGAGGCAAAGGATGTGGGAAGGATACAGGGTATGTTCACACATGATATTCCTGGTCTCCTGGTGTCTTGGGTCCAGCTGCACATACAGTCTGTGCCATGTGGGAAAGCCGTACCCCCGGTGGGGGCTCCTGAGGGTCAGCCGATGAGTGGAGCTTTGCTCTGAGCCCAGCTGCCTGGGCCCATAGTGCCCCCCAGCTCATCGTCCTACAATAATCCTAGTTCAGGTGCTGAGGTAGAAAACCAGGCTCAGCTGCTCATGTGTGCTGATGCATGGAGCGAGCCCATGAAATTCTACCTTCCCTTGTATACACTCCAGGTGGAACTTACTAGTTCTTTTGATTCATGGGGGATAAGTCCTATGCCTTTGAAACTTGGGGTAGCAGCCATTACTGGGTACATTGATATGTTTGCAGCAAAGTGAATGCCCATGGCCAGTCAGTAGGATAAGCAATGTAAACGGCTTCACATCCATAAAGGCCAGACTTGTCACCCGTTGGCCAAAGGAGTCATGTTGAGTGTTCAGACTTTTTGGCTTCCAGAACTCTGAAGGAAGAATCTTGGATTTACAAATCTTTATTTAAATAATGGATAAGGAAATCACAGGAGTTCATGTGTCACACACGTACATACATGTACACAGGCTACAAAAATCCCCATTTTAAAATTGTGAACTGTGATTTTGAAAGCTTGCCTCTAGATTAAATAAATAAATGGTAAAAAAAATTGTACTATGGTATACATACTATTTTGCATCATACTTTAAAAAGGTAACACTTTGTTCTAAAGATGTTTTCACTTTAACCCATGAGGGACTTCTAGATCCTTTCTTCTTGGCTGTGTAATACTCCCCGTGTTCTGGAATCCTAATTCGTTCATGCAGGACTGTCAGGACGGCCACGCTGGCTGTGCCATGATTTTTGCACAACAGCCCAGGAGATGCTGCTGCATTAAGGTTTCTCTGCCCGACATCCTTGCCACTGACACCAGCATCTGAGCTCTGGTCCTTGCGTCTCCAGCGTGATGAGAAGGGGGTGCATGGAGGAGGAATTCAAGACCCATCTGGAGAAAAGCTGAAGCCAAACCTCGCTGCTGGGACTAGAATAAATTACTGATACATTAATGGTTTTGGTGTAAAAACTGATAAAAACATAAAAATGAAGAAGAAACCCGAGGGAACGCCCTTTATAATGTTGGATTGGGGAAGTTTTTCTAACTGTAACATGAAATTTTGAAGCTACAGAGAAAGCCTGACAAAAATTCATGGAAATACTGATGCCAAGAAAAATACCTGCTAATAATTTTGCATGGAAAGTAACAGCTGGGAGGAAATATTTGCAAATCATCTCAGGGAGAAAGAGCTTAGGATATGGATGGACAATGAACAAAAAATAAAAAGATTTTTAAACATAGAGAAAGACAGTCGACCTCACTCATCCTATGAGAAAATGTGAATCGATTGTTTTCTGAAGCAATAAAGAAAAATAACAAAATCCTTTCATCAAGTCCTGTTCATTAGGTGAGCTGTAGTTTTAAAAGCTTTGCCTCTAGATTAAATAAAGAAACGATTAAAAGAAATAAGAATTGTCAGAAAAGTACAGAGGCCAAAACAATCTTTTCTTTCATTTTTATCTAAGCACGGAAAAAGGTCAAGAGACTGCTTTGAATTTTTATTCCATCAAGAGACAACAGAATGAACACAGATTTAAGGGTTTTCAATAAAAACCCTTCCTGTGAAGTGTTTATTTTGATCAATTTTGTGGCATTTTCTCTGAACATCATCATTTATTAGTTTGATGATTCTTGAGATTCCTGTAAAGAGAAATCAAGGAGGAAGCTTTTCAACTTGAGATAATTTGATTTGTCAGAGTTAGTGCTAATCGCTGGTGTCGGTCGATTCCAGAATTAAGCGCATCTCTCCAAGTTGTAATTCCTCACAACGGGTTTCTTCTGTTTTCCAGCATCTTACACACAGACTTGTCTTCAAAGTTTCCCTTTAGGAGGAGACTACCGGGGGCTGCGGGGGTGGTGGTGAGTCTTGGGGGTTTCCTTGGGAGCCAGAGTCAGCATCTAAAGTGAACTTGCCTGAACCCCACATCGGGTGTGTGGAGGGTGCAGGAAATGGGATCGAGGCGGAGCTGGGGCAAGGGGGAGGTGGTCAGGGCTGCAGGCTCCGGGCTCTGTGGGCGGAGGCAGGTGTGACATTGCGTGTGGGAGAGCGACAGAGCAGAGTCCTGGGGGCCCACAGAGGGTCATTTCCTTTACGGAGTTTAGTTCTCAGGCTTTGTGAGTTGGAAAGAAGCTCGTTAAACTCTGTCTGCTGGAACCTAGAGTTTTTGGGGTATTTTTAAATGATCCATAAGCCCCCTTTGGTGTTTCCTGAGATGCGGGCTCCCCTGGTGGCACCTGTGCAGGTGGGGACGAGGGTCCCAGCAGCGGTTGGGTGGGGGTGACTGGAGACAGCCACGTGCAGGCTGCAGGCCAACAAGTGCTTCGTTTGCTTGTAAACCTGCGGCCTTTCCTGGGCCCCTCAGGCTGCCAGCTCTGTGTTTAAAGTAAATCCTCGCGTTTCACAGAATCCAAATGCGCCTGTGCTCCGTAGCTCCAGAGGACAGGCCGCTGGTCCTTCTCCTTTGGGGCTGGGCTTCCAGCTCCTCCTCTGTGTCTGGCTTCCCCGCGTCCAGTCTGGCGGTCAGGCCGGCGTCGGTCCACAGCGGCGGGTGGGAGACCCGGGTCTAGGGATGCAGGCTCCCCTGCGCTGGTGGTGGCACACAGGCCACGCACAGACGGAGGGAGCCTGCTGGAGGCGCTCGGGCCAGAGCAAGATGGGAGGCAGTTGCAGTGACTTGCCGCTCGGAGCAGGTGGCAGGCGGCGCGGCAGCGGTGTGGCTCGCACCTGCGCCCCGGCCCTTGGCAGCGTGCCCCGAGGCCTGCTAGGGTGTGCGGTTTGCAGTGCTCTGGCCCCGCGCCTGTGTCCCCGGCTCCCGGAGGTTCTGCTCGCGCCCTAGAGTCACAGGGAACTACTCTCCACCTCCACTGGCCCGCGTTGGTGTGTGCGGCGGGCACCTTCCAGCCCCAGGAACCGAGCGCCAAGACAGACAGAAAAGCCCAGGCGATAGGTCTGCACTTCCACGGCCAGGGCCGCCCTCCCGCGGGGGGTGGGGTGGGAAGTCTCCGACATTCTCGTGGAGACAGAAGGACTTTTCTGTGCTTGCGGTGATCACCCCTCAGCCTTGCTGCGATGTACTGTGTGTTTAGTGTCAGGGTGAGTGCCCTGAGGTTCCCTAGGACGCAGAGTTCGCTCCTCCGCATCTTTTCTCGCTGTTTCTGTTGTGGAAGAGTAAAGGACGGATTTAAGGAAAAAGACGGGGGAAACGCAACGAAGACCGCCGAGGAAAACAGCATTCATTATGCAGCAGGTAAAGCCGGAGTGATGTTTAGGAGAACTCATCTCTTTGGTCCCAATTAAGGGGCATCTCCTGCCAGTGTGAGGATGTCAGTCTGGGCAGAAGCACCTCGCCACCTCATTTGTAAGCACCTCTGCTCTCTTGGACTCCAGAAGCAACCCTGCAGGGACTCCCAGGGACAAAGTCAGGGAGACGCAGGGAGCTGGGGTTTCCCTGCTGAGCTGAGCCTGACGGAACTCAGCTGCAGACCAGATGGCCAGGCATGGTGGGTCGGGGTTGTGACTTACACGTAGGTCATTCTAGGCTTATCCAGGGACCAAGTTGATGTCCTTCCTGGGGTCTGGTGACCCCCATCTGTCCACTTTCATTACTTGTCTCCCCTGACTTGCAGATGAGCCTGTACGGGTCTGAAATGCAAGATTTTCGGTTTGTTCCTGGGAGTTCAGTACCACCAGATTAGTGATTGCTAGAACTCACGATTGCTGGCTCAGGGTCAGTTAAATGGGCAGCTCCTATCTTCAGGGAATATGGGCCCCAACCTTGCCTGGCTGTTTGTACCTGCCCAGGGCAGTGTGCCCCAGCTTGGGAAGGACGAGCCCAAGGCTGAGTGTGTATTTGTGGATGGTGGGATCTGGAGTGGTATGGGGGGCAGCCTCAAGGAACCGGTGCTGCAGGTGGGGACCCCAGCCGTGACGAGGTGCAGACCCAATGGCTGGACATCCTAAAGCCAAGTCAGGAGCAGAGATGAGCCCACCCACGCCCCTCTCCCACTCAGCTTTGTGGGAGTGGAGGTGTCTGTGGGGCCGGGAGCCAGGTCCTTGCCTCCGTGGGATGCTTCTCTTCTCTGAGGCACCGGGGTGAGCTGCGGGGTCTCTGCACACCCAAGGGCAGCACTGACATCCGGGTCCTTGGCAGCTGTCACGGACGCCATGGAAGGTGCACGGCTGTGCACACGCACCCCTGCAGCCAATCCTGGCTCAGACCACCACTGGGTTTGTCGTTTTCGGGGCCTCGCCTCACCTCCCTGGTCTCTCTAGACATGTTCTCCTCATTGGTGGAAAAGAGAAAACAAGTTTGTTCTAAGGGTTGGCAACATGAACTGCACAGATCCTCACCCACCGCCTGGTGTCAAGGGCGTGCCAGTGTGTGACGGCGGCCCCTCTTTTCCGTACGAAACACCGTAACCGCGTCCTGATTTGCTACATATGTTCCCGTCCTGTTTATTGTTTCTTTTGTTTTCTTTCTCAGGGATGCCTTGGGCTCTCAAAGGCCACATGACTAAAATGTTGCTGACTCCGGAAACCGGAGCATGCACAGGGCAGCATCCACAGGGAAGCCCAGTCGTCCTATCACGGCTCTGTGAGAGGTGGGGGTGTGCTGCCCTGAGGGCGCAAGTCCTTCTCCTTGACCCAGGTCCTATCCCGAGCCTGCCGGACGGAGGTGAAGGGAAGCTTCTGCAGAGCTCATGCTCACATAGCGGCTTCACATGTTGCCTCATTTGGTGGGTTGTAAATTTTTATTTTAAAATATTTTTACAAGTTAGACAATTGGAGGGGAAGACGAACCATGAGCGACTGTGGACTCTGAGGAACTAACTGAGGGTTTCAGAGGGGAGGGGAGTGGGGGGTTGGGTGAGCCTGGTGGTGGGTATTGTGGAGGGCACGGATTGCATGGAGCACTGGGTGTGGTCCATGGACGATGAATTTTGGAACACTGAAAAGAAATTTAAAAAAATAAAAATTTAAAAAAACTAGACAAAAATCAAGATTTACAGAGATTATTTTTAAGCAGTTCTCACAAAAATTGTCAAAAAATTCAATTCATCAGGGAAATAAAATCAAAACCACAGTGAGATCCCACCTCACACCAGTCAGAATGGCTAAAATTAACAAGTCAGGGAACGACAGATGCTGGCGAGGATGTGGAGAAAGGGGAGCCTTCGTGCACTGTTGGTGGGAATGCGAGCTGGTGCAGCCACTCTGGAAAACAGCATGGAGGTTCCTCAAAAAGTTGAAAATAGAGCTACCTTCTGATGGTAAATACCATCGCACTACTGGGTATTTACCCCAAAGGACATAAACATAGTGATCCAAAGGAGCACGTGCACCCCAGTGTTCATAGCAGCAATGTCCACAACAGCCAGACTGTGGTAAGAGCCAGATGGCCATCGACAGATGAATGGATAAAGCAGATGTGGTGTATATATACAACAGAATATTACTCAGTCATAGAAAAGAAATGAAATCTCGCCATTTGCAAGGATGTGGATGGAACTAGAGGATATTATGCTGAGTAAAATAAGTCAGTCAGAGAGAGAGAAATGTATGATTTTATTCTTATGTGGAATTTAAGAGACAAAGCATAGGAATATAGGGAGATAAAAAAGAGAGGCAAACCATAAACCGGATTCTTAACTATAGAGAACACACTGATGGGACGAGGGGAGGTGGGGAGGGATGGAGGAAACAGGTGCTGGGGACGGAGGCCACCTGCTGTGATGGGCACCGGGTGCTGTACAGAAGTGTGAAATCACTATATTGCATACAGGAAACTAATATTATGCTGTATGTTAACTAACAGGAATTTAAATAGAAACTTGGAAAAAAGATTCAGTTCAGTGTAATGACAATTTGGAGTCACAGTCCCCACTCGTGAGGTTTCAGGCACTCAACCAAAGCAGGTTGATCTCTGTGAGGAGGGCTGTCTCATAGACAAGGGTGTCCTGTTCCAGGACTTACAGACAATACAGTGACAGAGTGAAGATGTCCGGCTGGAAGCCCAGGGGCCCGGCCTCAGGGTTTCACTGCAGCACAAAGCGGGACTTCAAGTCACCTGCAGACCAGCTGCTTCCTGGTGGCCCCCGCTGGTCCCGACGGTGTCCCTGGTGGGTGTGGCCTCGTGGATCTGACAGATCCGACCCCAAAGAGCCTGGCAGAGCAGGGCGACTGGCAGCGTGTGTGTTGGGATTTTTGCCTGTCGTAAACGATCGCAGAACTAGCAGATGGGAGAGGTCAGTGCTTTATCTTACTGTTGAGGGAAAACCCATGAAAGGGAGACCCACAAGATCGTGTGTGGGGAGGGGGCTCTGCCATCTGTGGGGACCATTCCCTAGGGGAAAAACAACGGCACGGCAGAAAAGAAGCAATTTCCTAATCCACAGTACTTCCCTCCCAGCCTGTTTGACAAGCACTAACTGGGGAATTTCGCACAGATGCTAAAGACAGAGAGGGGCCTCCGGGGGACGTCTGCCCCAGAGGACCAACTGGGCATCGAAATACACAGATGCACAACAGACAGAGACAAGATTTCAGTGGGAATTACACTCCTCACGAAACAGCTCAGCTATGGAAGGATTGTATCTCTGGTTATCTAGACGAGAAGAGTGTTCATTAGCTCCCTTTTCCCCCCAAAAGAATTTTCCAGTTTATTGTAGTACAGCTTGAGTCTCCTGCCTGATCAATCAAGGCCTTCAGTTTTATTCTGTAAAAACAATACTTTTGGAGACTTTAAAAAATATATACTAAAAAAAAAGCACACAGAAGAATTGTAACAATTACTAGTGGGTTATATTATTATTAATCTTGACTTTGTTTATTAAGAATCTCCTAACTTGAGTTTAAACTAATTTGAAAACTACAGAATCGGGCTGAGTCCAAGAAAGAATCTTTGGTGGACTCGACAGCCGTCCCCCACCCTGGAGGCCCCACAGGAGCAAAAGGCTCACAGGTTGGATGTGGACAAGAACACGACATCATCAGTCACCCCGTCCCCCAGTGCGGTCCCTCTGGACTCTTGCAGGGGAGTGACTTACTGCCCTGGAAGTAAACAAGAAACTGCTGTCACTTCAGAATCTCTTTGGAGAGTTTCAAATTAAAAAAATACTGCAAATAACAAATTCAGACCTATTGCAATAATTGTATGACATGGTCATAAGCCGAGCACGTGGATATTGAGTATGATGCCTCTGGATATGCCAACATACCAGCTCAAGATAGAATCTGTTCAGGAGATTTTTGTTAACCCCACATACCAGGCATAAAGCAAGGATATACGTCTTAGGGGAAAATTCATTTTTATGCTCCCAATTTTGTCATAAAGATATGTTACAGATCACAGATGGATGACCACAGTGTGTGTGCACACTCATGGGGCTGTGTCTTCCCCATGAGGGACAACCGAGCAGGCATTTGGGGCAGGTCTCCATCCGAAGGAGCAGAAAGTAGGCCACTTCCACCACCCTGGTTCCCCAGCACAGGAAACAGCGGCACAGGAGAATGTTCGGACGGGAAGACCTGCTGCCGCGACACCTGCCTCTGTTCCATACACACGGCTGGGCCACAGATGGGACTCAAGATGCCTTAACTCAGCCTCACCCCCACATCCTGGAGATCTGCATCGAGATCGGTCACCAAGAGATAGAAGATGCCTCTTGTCTCTTGTCCCCTCTCCCCCCGATTCACACACTGAAGTCCTAACCCTTGGGACCACACAATGTGACCTTACATGGATGACCACAGCTCGTGCCCACGCTGAAGTGCCGGTTCTAGCGGGCTGTGGACAGCTGTCCCATCGCAGCCGAACCAGGGCGTGTGCGCACGGATGCCAGGGGCAGAACGCTCTGTACTCGTGTTCCCCAACATCTCATGGAAGGAGATGGACTCGGGGGAAGGTCTCCAGTGATGCGTGGGCTGCAGCTCAGGGTTTAGCTGCTCAGATTCGGAAGAAGCGGTTTCAGAGGACGATGGTGAGTTTAGGAAGAGATGTCTGAATGCATCCACACCACAGAGAGAGAGGACACATGCCCCCGAGGGGTGCCGTACCCCTGCCATCTGGGTTGCTGTTTCTTCTTCCGTCACACAGACATGTCAAGCAGATCATGTGTCCGCCTGGCTTTTGAAAGTCTTGTGGGGAAAGGAGAGTTATAGGGTCATTTCCAATTCATTTCAAAAAGCAACATATCTTAGGGTAATTTTAGATTTATAGAAAAATTGGGAATGACAGTACAACTGTTCTCATATGCGCCCATCGATAGTTTCTCCGTTATTAATACCTTACGCGAACGTGGTGCATTTGTCACAGCTAATGAAGCAATACGAACACCTCATGATCTGAAGCCCACACTTGGCTCTCCTGCATCCGATCTGGCAAGGAGCAAGGGCTGTACTGCTCCACACCCTCGTCAGCGACTGGCCCTGCCGGCTGGACTGAATCTGCCCATCCCAGTAGGGTGTGGGGCATCTCGCGTACACCTGCTCGTCACCTGTGTGTCTCCTTTGGTGACGTGCTTGTTTACACCATCCATATTTTTAAATCAGTTTCTTCATTTTCCTAGAGTTGAATTTTAAGAGTTCCTTGTATATTTTGGACACAAATCTTTCATCGAATGTGCATTTCACAAACACTCTCTCCCTGTCTATGGCTTCTGTCTTCATTCTCTTCACCATGTCTTTTGCAGAGAAGAAACCTTTGATTTTTTTCTTTTCTTTTCTATTTTTTTAAAAGATTTTATTTATTTATTGGACAGACAGAGATCACAAGTAGGCAGAGAGGCAGCAGAGAGAGAGGAGGAAGCAGGCTCCCTGATGAGCGGAGAGCCCGATGTGAGGCTTGATCCAAGGACCCCGAGATCATGACCTGAGCCGAAGGCAGAGGCTTTAACCCACTGAGCCAACCAGGCGCCCCGAAGCCTTTGATTTTAATAAAGTCCAACTTGTCAGTTTTTTTCTTTCATGGATTGGGGTGTTGTTGCTGTATCTAGAAATTCAACACCAATCCCCAGTTCCTCAGGGTTTCTGCTATATTTTCTTCAGGAAGTTTTGTTGTGTTGCCTTTAAATTTAGGTCTGCCCATTCAGGGGGTCCCCAAAACCACCCTCAGGCTCAATAATCTGCTAGACACGCACCCACCCAGAAGTCATCATACAAGCTGGTGATGGTTTGTTCCAGTGAGAGGAGGCAGTGGTAAGCCAGCAATGGGCGAATCTTGGGGGCTTGTCCAGGAGAGACAAGGAGGCAGCACCCAACTGTCCTTTCCTCATGGACTCGAGGACAACACCTGTTTCTCCTAGCAATGACCTGTGAGAGTACATAAGGGGCATTTCCATCCAGGGAAGCTCACCTGAGCCTGGTATCCAGGACTATTGGGGTTAGTCCTCTAGTCATGAGTGAACACCCATGTGCCTGGCCTCAGTCTTCAATCTGCCCAGAGATTGACGTGATACGACAGGTCTCAGGGCCCTCACCCTGAATCACATTGTCAGAATAGATTATCCAGCACGGCCAAAGCCCTCAGGTAAACAAAGTCACGGTTATGCAGCAGGACCGTCCAAGAGCTTAGAGGTTACCTCCCTGGTGCTCGGAAGCAAAGGACCAAACCTTTCTTTGGGCAAGTTGATCTTTTCCTGTACAAGGACTGTGATGCAGTTGAAGTTAATTTGTGTATAAAGTGTGAGGTTTGTGTGTTGGTTCATTTTTTTTTTTTGCCTATTACCATCCAATATTTTCAGCACCATTTGGTGAAAAGACTATTTTTTGTCCATTGACTTGCCTCTGACTGCTGACATGCAGTGGCTCTGAGCAGCCCTCCTCCTGGCTGGCTCCCACCATGTCACCCTTACCTGCAGGGCTCAAATAACGGAGAGCAGGGGGACTCTCCTCATTGTCAGAACCCTCTGCTCTGTGGGGAGGTTCCAGAAGCAGCCCCTGGCACCTCCCTCTAGATCTGGGTCCCCTCCAAGCCCAGTGAGCAGGGTCATTATAATAGTTGATGCAAAGTTGCAGAAAAAACAGAAAAGAGCTCATGTATAAAGGTACAGTCATCATAGATGCAATGACTTCATAAAACTCCTGATAAGGAATATCTGATTAAAACTCATAAGTCATCTTTGATACTCTCCTGAAATGGGAACATATCAACAATTTATACTCTCTTAAAATAACTCTGTTAAATTTAACATCTTATTGTACCTTCTCTCCAGTTTTAAATATACACTTTTCATTCTAACTAATTCTTCGAGGAATTAAAAATCTGTGCTCAATTGTTTTGTAGGTATTACACTGTAAGTATTTATTAGGTCAGTTGGTTGTTCACCAAGTGCTGCAATGAGTTTTCTGTCCTTCAAGTCTGACTCTATCCAGGAGAAAAGTTATTCATGCATACACGTAGTAATCTGAGATACAAGTCTATGCAAAATGCTGGCTTCCTGCTACAGACACAAGGATGCTGGATGCAATATGAGTTTTTAGAAACACTGATCCAAACTCAGGAAGGGAAATCACAGAGCACAAGACGTGAAGAGAGAATTGGCAGCCAGGACAATCAGTGGAAGGGGACGGCTTCGAGGTCCAAATTAGGCTCTGATGTTTGGATATAACCCGGGGTGGTTGGGCTGGATGGTGTCTCAAAGATAATGATGGAAGGATGGAAATGTCCATTCATAGACTCAGTAATGGGAAAATGCCACAGCAGGGCTAGAAAGGAAGCATGAACACTTGTTCCCTGTACCTTTACCTTGGGCAAGAAAAATGTCGCCCCGAAGCGATTCAATGGCAAAATAACAAATAACCTGTTTAAAAACGGGCAAAGGACTTGAACAGACATTTCCCCCAAGAAGACACATAGATGGCCAACAGACACATGAAAAGATGCTCAGCGTCACTTATCATCAGGGAAAAACAAATCAAAACCACGATGAGATCCCACATCACACCTGTCAGAATGGCCACGGACAACTCAGGAAATGACAGATGTTGGTGACGATGTGGAGAAATTAGAACCCTTGCACACTGTCAGTCAGCTCGTAAAATGGTCCAACAGTAGGGAAAATACTGTGGAAAACTATATGGAGGCTTCTCAGAACATTAAAAGTAGAATTACCATATAGTACAGAAATCTCGCTTCTGGGTATTTATCTAAAGAAATCGAAGAGGTATTTGCCCAGCCACGTTCACAGCAGCACTATTCACAGTGGTCGAGAGGTGGACGCACGTAGATGTCCATCAATGAATGGAGGAACAAAATGTGGTCTTTGCATAAAATGGAATATTTTCCAGTTTTAAAAAAGGAAGGGAATTCTGACACATAATGGGACTTAGATGAGCATTAAAGACATGCCGAATGTAGTAAGCCAGTCACCCAAGGACAGACACTGTGTCGTGCCTTTCATGTGCATGGTACACTGTAGTCAGAGCACGGACACAGAGAGCAGAATAACGGCTGCCAGATCCATGACAATAGGACACGTGCTGTCCTTGAGTTCAGGTTTGTCTGTATCTGGATGGAGGTTTATTTATATGTTTTCTATTTCTAAGCCTGTTGGGTAACTAGCACCACTTTAACCTCAGGAATAGTTCAGGAACGCATCAAGAATCTGAGGGAGAATAGACAGTTGTGTTTGTTTCTTCGGTCTCTGTGTGATTCTATGCAATATATTCTGATGTAGACAGCCTTCTTAGCTTCTCAAGCTTGGCTTCACCATTTGGTACCAACGGGAGAGACAGAGTTATCTCCTGTGTACCAACTTCAACCTAGTTGCCCAGCCTAGTTGCCCAGCCTATGGCCATTACCCAGTCCGAAGTCAGCCTGTTCAGAACAGCGTCCGTCAGCTCTGCTACCCTCCGATTCACGGCCTGACTTGCTCTCCTGACCCGTCTTTCTGGCTACCATCTATACTCAGCCTGGCTCCCTGGGTTCATCATGGGGACGTAGAGCTTTCTGTCTCTCTTCCTAGTTTCTATTCCTGATGGGGATCCGTGCTCATATAATTACATTGCGACTTTGCTGCATAAATGCCCTTTCTTTTTCATCCCTCCCTGAAATGGCAAATCTTCTTGATACTCATTCCTTTGGCTCTGGTCACCTCTTCTCATAGCTCTCTTTATAGCCTTGAATGATGGCTTGTGACTTTTTCCTGTTAAACATATCGTGATAAATATACTTGGTTTTTTTTAGACTAGAGATCTGGGGTAATGAGCAATTGTTTCGGTTTTTACTGACAATTATATCTTTAGATTACCAGTGCCTGAGAAAGTACCTCCTGGCACCTAATAGATGCTCAATAAACAGACTTTTAAAAGAATGGCTGAATGGGACCAAGAAGGTGCCCAGCCTTGACATAGACTGTCCTGGGAAGGGACTGGGTGTTAACCCTCTGAAGGCCGCAGCCTCGGAATGTGATGCTTCTGAACAGGCTGCAAGTAGAAAGGCTCACATAACGGGAATGGCTTAAAAACAGCAGGGTAAGGTCAAGCATGTTGACATCCCTCTTCCATCCATTAAAAATATCACGTGTGGTAAGAAGATATGAAAATTGAAAAGAGGTTATAATGTACTATATCATAAATGTGATAAATATGCTGTTGGACTATTCCTTTGTATAATTACCTCATTACACTAATGCATTTCTGTTAATGCCCGTGTGATCATATTCTCAATTAGAAAAGTACTTATTCCTATATCCAGCTACAAATATGTTAAAATCACTGTCATTATCTCGTAATGGTTACCTCTGCTTGGTCCAGAAAGCTCATTTCACTCCAGCTTTTTAGAAGAAGTCGTGCTACTGGTGGGACCCGGCTCTCACTCAATACAGAACCCAACTTCTGTCACTTAAATTCTGTTGGACTCAACATCCTTATTTATAAAATATACCTCATAAATCAGAGGTTGTAATAATGAATACATGTATCTTTTCTCCATTTACATAGAAAGGGAGCAAGTTGCCTATATGTGATTTAAGGGTATCAAATTGATTTCAAAATTCTCGGCGTGGACAATCTGAGCTTTGGTGTGAGTTTAGCAGGTAAGGGGAGCAGACAGAACTTTCCAGGTGTCAGTGCAGCAACTCATTATACCCAGCACTAAAAAAATGTGGAGGAAAAAAAAGTGTTGGGAGCCACGTCCCACAGTCTCAATGGTATGATTCAGTACTGGTGTGTGTGAGTGCATACACGCGTGTGTGAGTGTGTGTTCACCTGAATGAGATTGTGTGAATGCGTGCCTGTATGTGTGTGCGCACACATCTGAATGGGTGTGAGTATGTGTACGTGCATGTATGTATGCATGAATCTATGGCTGCATATGCGTGAGTGTGGGTATGTACATGTGTGTGACTATGTGAGAGATTGTGTGTGCATGTGCATGGGTATGAGTGTGTATATATGCACACGTATATGAGTATGTATGCATGTATACATGTGTGTGATTGTGTGCATGTGTATGGGTGTGAGCATGTATGCAAGCATACATGTGTGATTATGTGTGCATAAGTATGCATGTGTATGGGTGTGAGTGTGTGCATGCATGCATGTATATATGAGTATGCATGCATGCATACATGTGTGCAAGCGTGTGATTGCATGTATGTGTGTATGCATGTGTACAGATCTGAGTATGTATATATGTATACATATGCATGTGTACATGTGTGAGTGTGTCTGAGATTGTGCACACATGTATATTTTTGTGTATGCATCTGTATGTGAGTGTGTGTATGCATGTGTATATGTGTATATATGTGTGCAATGCACACATACATGTGTTTTGAGATGTAAGCCTGCTGAGAGGCCGTGTGGATCCTGCGGGAAAAGCCTGAGCATTATAGATGGAATGAAAGGCACAAGGTGGTCACTGTTCTGATATCAAATACTAGGAACTACATTCCAAACTAAGCTTTTCAGTTGAAATCAGGTTGTTTAGAGGCTTGAAGAGGTTCGTGGAGTTAAGATACCAAAAGAGTCAGGAGGGGGCTCAGTCTCCTTAACATTAATGAGGACACAGAGTGCTCCTTAAAAAAGCCTTTCGCCTTAAATCCAAATTATGGAGATGCTAGCACTCAGAAATGACGGCCAGGGGGCCGCCATGAGGACGTTTAGCAGAGATCACGATGGATTAGTGTCAGACTTCGTTTCTTGGATATTATGGAACTGTCCTCTGTAACTGTTACCTAACTGTTGCTGCATGTGCGGTGACATGAGCAGGAACGTAAACTAGTAGTCTTTCGAAGGGGCGGGGGGTGGGAGGTTGGGGGAACCAGGTGGTGGGTATTGGGGAGGGCACGGATTGCATGGAGCACTGGGTGTGGTGAAAAAACAATGAATACTGTTACGCTGAAAAGAAATAAAAAATTAAAAAAAATTTAAAAAAAATTAAAAAATTAATAAGTAGGTGAGTGTGCGTGAGTGTTTGTGTGAGCATGAGTGTGTCAGGAACCGTCTGCAGGCTTTCTAGTAGTAAGTATTATAATTTGTTACTCTGGTTTTTTGGACCAGAATTTACTCCTTATCCTTCAAGTCATTTTTCGTGTTTCCATAAATTTTTTTTTAAAGATTTTATTTATTTATTTGACAGACAGAGATCACAAGTAGGCAGAGAGGCAGGCAGAGAGAGAGGAGAAAGCAGGCTCTCCACGGAGCAGAGAGCCCGATGCGGGGCTTGATCCCAGGACCCTGGGATCGTGACCTGAGCTGAAGGCAGAGGCTTTAACCCACTGAGCCTCCCAGGCGCCCCTCCATAAATTTTTAAATAAAAACCAGTTTTATGCCGTTTTTATGGTGTGTTTGTAGTAAATTGTATCACAATCCTATGCTGTTTTTATCACATTCTACAAACCTATTTAAAACTTTTAAAGGCACCGTAGACAGCAGAAAGCCTCTGGCAGCATGTAAGTGGGATCTGCACACCAGGGGTGAAGAGAAGAGCCTTTCCAGTCCTGCCTTAGCGTGAAGACTGTGTGTCTTGTGCTTTTCCCAAATCATATTTAACATTAAATTAGTGACTTGGATGTGTACAGATTCTCCATTTACAAATGGGACCATAATTCCATCTTGGGACATGGTCCTCGGGAATCAGGGTTCTTCACCATTCTGGGACGCCATTCCTTCTTCCTCCCTAAAGAGATTTCTCTGTGAGTACGAAGTAAACCCTTTTCTGAATTATTCGAAGTCCTACTAATCTGTCTTTTCCCTACTAGAGTCCCGTTCTAGAGATATGCCATGTCAAATCTGTAGTGTGGAGCCTTGATTTTCCTCTGACTCATGAAAGCTGGAATTTTCGATCTCTCTACTCACACTCTACAGCTCGGACCATCCTGGGAATGCTCTCTTCTTTGCCTACATACCGGCGGTCTCACGGAGTCCTGTGTTTTCTGACGACTCCGCTCTTGAACTCCTTCCTGAGACTCAGATGGGCAGGCGCCTGCTGAGCACCCTCTCCCCGAATATTGGAATCGGTGTCATGCGTCATTTGGTTTCCAACCTGTTCTCCACCCAATCTGTTTCTCTCCAGTCTTCCCGACCAGCTAAGAGAAAAACCGTTTTTTTCTCCTCACTGCAGCCAAAGACCCAACAGTCAAATCCAACTTCTCTTTCCTTTCTCCTTGTCTGCTTTCCACCTGCAGTGAACCATGTCTTTGCTTCATATGCACGTGCGTGCGTGCACACACACACACACACACACACACACACTTCTGACCCCTTCCCACGCTGACCATTTGCTTTGATCAGAACACCATCACCTGTCACCTGGGTGGCCACCCTCCAAAGCCCTTTGCCCTGCACACTGCAGCTTGAGTGTGTCTTGTAAAACATCATGTTGGGTAAATCCTTCCTCTGGTCAAGTCTTCTGAGAGCTTCTCACCCAAAATCAAACACCACATTCTTACCATGACCTGTGTGTCTCTCCACGCCCTGTGACTGACATGTCTTTCCTCTTACAGCCCCCCAGTAGACACAGTAGCCTCCCTCCTTAGTCCATGGCAATGACTGACCCCATTACATTATAGGTGTGGATTGGAGGTTGTCTTGGTGCTTTGAGGATCAGGTCTAGCCCCCCCACAGGACTCAGGACCATCACTGATTTACATAAATGGAGTTCCTTGCATGTTGTTGCCAGCTCTGTGAGATTGTGAGCAAAATGCCAGAATTCTGGACCTAAAGGAGAAGGGTGTGATTACTCCTTAGAGCTGTGTGTTAAGCAAGTCTGTGGCAACACTGGGGACCTCTCCTTTGTTTGCTTCTGCCTGCTAAGGAAACACAGATGCATCTCGGAGATGGCTGTTACTTTCAAGAACTGCAGTCCTTGATAATCACTGAGAATTCACCATTCTGGGCTCCATTTCCCTTATGATTTGTTACACCGTTGAGCACAATGTCTTCTATAAAGTAGGTGTTCTGTAGAGATATGCCTGCCTCTATGACTTCTCTGAACTGTTGAATTTCTTTAAAATAAACTCATTTGGAATCGTAACCAAATCTTCTTATGCTGCATGTTATGGGAACATAGAAAATTTTATACAGCATGCCTGAATACAGATGATCTGCTTCCAAAGAATTAGTTTTATAATCACAGCATGACACTTCGCTGCTACCACAGAACTGAAAACCACATTAGTGTGTCCAAATGCCAAAGACACGGAGAATTGCTGAATATCATCTCTTAGTTGGGGTCGTTTCCATGTCTTTATATACCATCATCATTAGTGCAGCTACCACCGCTTGCTGTAAGCTGGTTTTAACTTTGCCTTTGAATGAATACCAAAGCTTTAGCCTTGATTTTAGTCATGTGAGCTTCTCACTATTTTTCTCATCCGCCATGACATCTACCTCGGCTATCTCTTGCCAACCCTCACATTTCGTGGTTTACAGCAACAACCATTTGTTTCCCGCTCACTGTAACATGCAGACCAGCTGGGACTGGGAATCTGCCTCCAAGATGGCCCCTTCAGAGAGCTGCCATGTTGGTGCTGGCTCAGTGGGTTGGGAGCTAATTGGGGCTAGCGGCAGGGCCTTTGTTCTTGTCCATGAGGCAGCCCCAGGTAGGTGGCTTTCTCCAGGGCATAAAATGGGAAACTTCCCAGCTCTCCTCTGGCTTAGGTCCAGAACTGGACGGCATCGCTTCAGCTGTATTCCCTGTTCAGGCAGGTTGTAGGCTCCTTCAGGCAATTGGTAGGCATGAGGCATTAATGCCAGGAATCATGCTTATTGGAAACCAACAAATATTACTTTGATTTTAATATTTTGTCTCATTTACCCAAACTGCTCTCCTGCTTTCTACCAACACTCTTTTTTTTTTTTTAAGATTTATTTATTTATTTGAGAGAGAGAAATAGTGCACGTGTGTGTGTTGTGTGTGTGAGTGGAGAGGGGGCAGAGGGAGAGAAACTTCAGGCACATTCCCCACTGAGTGCAAAGCCAGACAGCAGGGCTCATCTCACAACCCTGAGATCCCCACCTGATCCAAAATTAAGGGTTGGACGCTTAAATGACCGAGCCACCCAGGCACCCTTCCAGTGGCATTTTTAAAAAAAGATTTTATTTTATTTATTTGACAGGCAGCGATCACAAGTAGGCAGGGAGGCAGGCAGAGAGAGAGAGGGGGAAGCAGGCTCCCCGCTGAGGAGAGAGCCTGAGGTGGGACTCGATCCCAGGACCCTGAGATCATGACCTGAGTCGAAGGCAGAGGCTTAACCCACTGAGCCACCCAGGGGCCCCTCCAGTGGCATTTTAAAAAGCACAACTTGAGTCTCAGACCCTCCAGACCCCCATAAGGAGACTTGGAGGTTTCTGTGATGCTTGTGCCTTCATGTCCCATGAAATTATCATGGCTATGTGGGTTTGCATTCTACATAGAAATGTGAACACAGGGGGCTTCCCAAATGAGACCAAACTCCTTGAGACGAGGTCAGTCATTGCTAAATTTTCTTTTTGTCATCATTAACTACAATATTGACTGTTATGGACTTAGCTATCTCCCCTCTTCATATATTGAACTTTTAACCCTTAATATGACTGTTTTTGGAGATAAGGCCCTTAAAGAGGTTTAAATCATCTCTTTGCCTGATTCAATATAGGATGAACTTAAAAAAAAATACATTTAGAGATTTTAGTGCCCATTTAAAGTTAGAGTTGGCAAAACATTTGTTGAGATAAACTTAGATAAAATAAGCTCTATTCTCTTGATTAAATCATTAATGAGTGTTTCCTTTTGCAGAGGACATATTCCTAAATCAAATCCCCTTCCTCCCACTTTCCCATACACACACACACACACACACACACACACAATTCTAGGAATATTTTTCAGGAAAACTGTGCCTTTTCAGAGATGTTATTTTCCCCCTTCTCAGTAATTTATTTGAAGTTTTATTTTTTTAATTTTTTAATTGTTATTATTATTTTTAAATTTCTTTTCAGCGTAACAGTTTTCGTTGTTTTTGCACCACACCCAGTGCTCCATGCAATACGTGCCCTCCCCAATGCCCACCGCCTGGGTGAAGTTTTATTTTTTAAGACAGGATTGGCAGAGGCAACATGTGAGTTATGTTTCTTCTTCTTTTTTTTTTTTTTTTAAAAGATTTTATTTATTTATTTGACAGAGAGAAATCACAAGTAGGCAGAGAGGCAGTCAGAGAGAGTGAGAGAGAAGCAGGCTCCTTGCCGAGCAGAGAGCCCGATGCGGAACTCGATCCCAGGACCCCGAGATCATGACCTGAGCCGAAGGCAGCGGCTTAAACCACTGAGCCACCCAGGCGCCCCATGTTTCTTCTTTTTTTTGAGGTTAGAAAATGTACTGGAAATGCTTGATCACATCCTCCTGTGTTCTTCCCAGTACAAACAGTAGCTGAGCATAATGGAAGAAAAGCCTGGTTTTTCAGAGCAAGCGTGTGTCATTTGACTTTACCTTATAAAACACTGGTCAGTCTGAACTCTGGTATGGAGCGTTCTGATTTTAATAGTATCTTGCAGATTCCAAACACCACTCGAGGCTTCCTCCAATGTCTATAACCATAAACGGTGCTTTGATATAACATTCACAGAATATTTATTGGGTATTGCCTATGTCAGGCATCTTGGCAGGTACTGGTGATGCACAAGTGTGGGAGGTAATCATCTCCCCAGTCCTTGTCTAGCTTTTAGTTTGTACAGAAGTAAGGACTCTCAGGATGGTTTGATACAGATACAGAGATATAGAAACAGATATAGAAGTTGGCATGTTGGAGTGGGTTACTGTCATAACCTA
This sequence comes from Eira barbara, assembly GCA_020311275.1. NCBI lineage: Eukaryota > Metazoa > Chordata > Mammalia > Carnivora > Mustelidae > Eira > Eira barbara. The sequence goes on along the minus strand of JAHRIG010000045.1, from coordinate 38,819,738 downwards.
AAACCTAAAACCCAACATCCACAGCATTAATTTGGCTTTGGGACAGGGCAGTAGGTGCCAACGGGCAAGGCAGTAATTGAAGGGTTGGCAAGCGCTGGGAAAATTGTTATGGGAACCTGGAAAAGCATGAGCGTGTGCTACATAGCTCCAAACCAAGAGCAGTGGTTCCCTGCAGTTCCCGGGAAGACAGCAATGAACCTGGTGAGCTCTGTCTGGCAAAGGTGAGCTCCGAACAGATGTTAACATTCTCGCTGAGTACCTTTGGGGTGTATGACAAGCTGGGGAAAGAGAGAAGAGCTTCAGTGGGCAGGCAGAATTCAGAGGGAGGACAGAGAGGCCAGGACTTGCTAGGATGTAAGAGGGTGCAGGAGACTTCCTTATCCTGCAAAGTATTCTACAAGCAAAACAATACAAAGCAAACTCAAGGGAGTGGCTGCAAGACTACTGTTTACAGACTCAGATAATTAAACCAGTGCTTGATGGCTCCTCCCAGCTAGACAAAAGAGCTTCTAAAAGCCTAAAGTGCTACCCACCACCATGAGACATTCTTTATAAACAAACTGAAGGTCTGGAGTTGAAGGCATTTACAAAACTGTTTGTTGGTGTGGCCCATGTCCAGTAGAATAGATTCTGACCAAATGCGCCACCATCACATGTATTTTCTGTTCAACAGCTTTAAAAAAATTAAGATGTAATTTGTATATAGTAAAATGCGGCGATTAGAAGCGGACAGCTTGATAAATCTTGACAAAAGTAAATACGATTTTAATCACCACCCTAATCAAGAGACATAACACTTCTATCGCTGCAACATTGTCTCCTTTTTTTATTATATGTTATTTTGTCAGAGTTCCAAGATTCATTGTTGATGCACCACACCCAGTGCTCCATGCAATCCGTGCCCCCCTTAATGCCCACCACCAGGCAACATTGTTTCTGATTTCCTCTCCAGTTACTCCCTCCTTTGTGGCAAACACTCTTGATTGTCTCACCCGAAATTCCTGTGGCCTGTCCTAAACTTCTGTGTGAGCAGAGTCATCTACGGTGCTCTCCTCCATGTCTGCTTCTTGCTCTGAGCATAGTTATTTTGAGCTTCAGCCTTGTTCTTCCAGGAATTGAACGTTCATTCCTCATCATTGCTGGGTAATAGCTTATTGTAAGGGTGTTCTTCATTTGGCTGACGGACCTTTGAGTTGTTCCCCGTGAGTTATTTCAAAATTTGAGCTCTTTTGTGTAAAGTTCTTATGAATTTTCTTGAACCCATCATTTGATAAATATTTATTTCCATTGATTTATAAATTTTCAAATATTTATTTCCCTTCCCATTCTCTTGGGTAAATAACTAGGTGTAGAGCTGCTGGGCCAGGGGGCTGGCATATATTTAATCTTATAAGAAACTCTGAAACTATTTTCCAAAATAGTTGTAGAATTTTTGATTCCCTTCAGCCGTGTGTAGCATTCCTGTTGCCCCTCCCTTTTGACAATATTTGTTATTACCAACCCATTTAATTGTAAGCCGTTCTAGCAGGTGGAAGGATATGTCACTGTCAACTTGCCTTTCCCCCTTGGCTGGTGGGTCTGCTCGTTTATCATCTGTACTTTCTTTTGTGAACTGCCAATTATTTATTAGATTGATTTATATTTCTTCTTCTTTTTTTTTTTTTAAAGATTTTATTTATTTATTTATATGTCAGAGAGAAAGAGGGAGACCACAAGCAGGCAGAGCAGCAGGCAGAGGCAAAGAGAGAAGCAGGCTCCCTGCTGAGCAAGGAGCCCGATACAGGACTCGATCCCAGGACCCTGGGATCATGACCTGAGCCACCCAGGCGTCCCGATTTATATTTCTTCTTATGTGTTCTGCACAAATGTCTTTTGTTATATATACGTTTTATAAATATTTTCTCCATTCTTTGGCTTGATTTTTAATTCTGTAAATAGCATTTTTTAATATACAAAAATGCTTAATTTTGATGACATCAAATTTATCATTGTTTCCTCTTTTTTTCTAAATGTCCTTCTTATTTCCTTATTTAATTTAATTATTATTAGTAGTAGTTCTATGGAAGAAAACTTTGTTTATGCCAGGATCATGAAAATATTCTTTATTTTCTTCAAAGAGTATCTTAGTGTGCTTTTAGAACTCTGGTCCACTTCGAATTGCCTTGTTACCTTTAACAAATCTCAATTAACTATGTGTGTATGGGTTCATGATCTACTTGTCCTTTAATCAATAACAGACTGGTCTAGTTTCTGAGCTTTATATCGTGCCTTGACCTTAGTGTAATTCCTCGCTTGGAATTTGTCCTTTTTCAAAATTATTTTAGCTATTCTAAGACTTTTTCATTTCCAAACAGATTTTCTAATCACCTTTTCAATTTCTGCAAAATGTCTGCTGGGACTTTCGGTTTTAAGTGGGATAAACTTCATGCAGAGTAAAGTGCTGAGAAATTAAGTATAAAATTGATGAGTTTTGACAATTGTCCATACTCGAGTAACCATCACCCCCATAAAAGGACACACAGTTGTCTCCCACTGTCGCCTTCCACACAGCCCCTAGACCCAGGATTAACCATTGGTTTGATTTATATCAAGAGAGATCAGATTTTCCTGTTCTTAAATGTTGCTTAAATGGGGTCCCAGTGCCGTTACTCCTTTATGTCTTCTTTTCTTCAAAATCACGTTTTTTCTTAAGCCAACCAATATTTATTAAACACTTCTTTTTTTTCATTTTCCTATTTTTTTTAAACTTTGTTTTTTCAGTGTTCCAAGATCTGAATATCATGTTTTGAATATCTTCTTACTTACATGAGTGCAAGTAAGAACATAGATGAGTGTCACGTTTTGAGGTATGTCTGCGTTCTCACTTACACTCGTGATTTGTCTTCATTATTGTAGAGAGGGGCTGTTGTGAGGATATACGTGCTTGATTTAACTGTACACCTGTTCAGTTACTTGGGAGTGAGGGTTGAAATAGGGAAGTTTAATGATGAGAACTGTACACCGATGGACTTGTCCTTGACAAGTCTCATGGAGGGACCAGTTTTCTTTCTGGTGCGTGAATATGTAGGTGTATACTTGCCCACTCATAGGGAGGGTGTGTTTTTAACTTAATGAGAGGTGGGCCGAGTACTCTGTAAGTTGTCTGCACCATGTGCACTCCCCGTGGTGGTGCAGGAGAGTTCTAGATGCCTTCTTCTTGCAACATTTGGTGTTGTCAACAAATGTTTTAGTGATCCTAGGACGCAACACCCATGTGGCTATAATTGCATTTCCCTGGTGAAAATGAAGTCGATAATCTTTCATGTGCTCATTTTCCATTCATCTTGTCTTTTCTAAAGCATCTTAAAATATTTTGTCCATTTATAAAAACTGGGTTTTCTTCTGTTTATTATTGATTTGTAGGAGTAGTTATATTCTGGTTCTATGTCTCGTGTATGTGTATGGGGGATTATTTTTTTTTCTATTCTGTGTCTTCTTATTTTTTTCTAAATGTACCTTTTGATGAACTGAAATTACTAGGATTAAGGAAGTCCTTTTTATCAACTTTTTAATGATCAGTACTGTCCCCAATCCTATCTCAGATGTCATAGGGATACTCTCCCATTTTTTTCTGGGGGCACAGACATCTTTCCTTTTGAACTGAAAGGAGTCCAGAGCAAGAAGAGCCCCATCTGGGCCTCGGTCCACCTTGAATTCCTGCACTCTGTCGGGTGGTGGAAGTGGAGGCACCCTGTGGGTGGGTGGGGGAGTTGAGTGCCTTTTGCATTTGGAGAAATGGGAATCGTGTGGATCAGCGCATGGACAGAGACAGCAAAAATATCGGTGGTCTTCCCCTCCCTTTGCAATCTGACCATGGAGAGTTGGAGTCTGTTTCTCCCGTCCTTGAGTCAAGGTGTCCTCGTGATTTGTTTAGGCCAGCAGAATGATGTAGAGGTGATTCTGTGCCCTTTCTAAGGCAAGGGTGTAAGGGCAGTTGTGTGATTTCCCAGTCTCACAGGCTGCACAATAATGTGCCCACGGCCAGAGAAGCTTGTTGGAAGGTAAGTCAGGTGTCGTCGTCCCGTTGTTCCAGCTGCCTTTGAGCAAACTGCTGGCCATATGACGAGGTCATCCTAGACCCTGCAGCTCCAGGGTGACATGCCAGGGGACCACAGGAGCGTGAATGAGCTCAGCTGAGATCAGCAGAGCCTGATCAGATGGGCTGACCTGCCCTGTTGACTCCCTGATACATTAGCTGTGTTTCATGTCACTACATTTCGGAGTGGTTTGTTACATAGCAGTAAGCAACTAATGTAGTATTTGAAAAGAAATCTGATGATTTTTCTGTAGGGAACACATTGATGTACCAGGGCAGTACATATTAGTTTCTAAAACAAATATTAATATTTAAAGAAAAAGGTCTCATCCTATGCAAAGCAGGGTCAAGAACAGAGATATCAGCGTAAAATGAAATATTAATTTCTAATTACTAGTGAAAAATTAAGCTTACAAAGAAGGTAAATAACTTAAAGTCCTTGCAATTAAATGTTACTATTTGCTGTTCCAAATAACTTTATATAATTTAAAATTATATTTTTCTAACAATAAATCTTGGCTTAAGTTGATGTAGAGAAACATTTTTGTTGATCAACCCATAAGTCTGGTGGCTGATTAATTTTTGAGGAATTATTTGAGTCTTATAACCTGCCTTGGAAGGATGCATGACTTCACTATTCTCATAAATTATGCATCACTTAGTGACTGCGCTTTGTGACACTCTCATTATTTATCTCAAGCTCCTCCTAGGACTTGGCACATGGTAATTGACCCGTAAATGGCAGATCCTTGTTTCGATTTCCCACAGTCTTGAAATTGGTGCTGGTATTGCCCGTCGCTTGGTGGGGAACCGGTGTGTGGAAGGGTTAGCTGGCAGGTTCCTGTGGCCAGTGGGAGATTAGCTGGAGGCTGCAGCCTCTCTCTGCTTCTGCTTTCTCGTCGCACTTTCAAGCCCCCCACAAGCAGAGCGACTCGTGAAAAAGTAGAATTGAAGGCAAAAGACAACAGATTTCTAGCTTTATCAGTTACAAAACCCAATGAATCTCACGTTCCTTGTTTTTAGCAAGTTCCAAAAACTCTTGTTTCAAAGGAAGCCACAGTAAACAAGATGACAGAGCATATACTGATGTAGGATGCTGTCTATATGGGATGGGCATGCCATAGGGTTTCTGGAGACAGAAGGTGCAGTCAACGTCATGGAACAGATGGGGACAGAGCCACCCACTCATCCCTCAGGGTGTGGCGATCCCACACCACCGTGCATGAGGCTCTGTGCTAGGAGTTCCAGAGAGGACAGTGACGAGGGGCAGGGTCACAGCGGCACAACAGAGGTAGGTGTTGATGGAGTGGGGAGAGTGATAGGAGTGTGGTTGGACACACTGAGATGCTTGGCTGGACTCTCAGGTCCCTGCAAGACCTGTTCTTCATTCCCTCCAGCCTCATGCCATCTAGCTGAAAGACTCACACTTGCTCCCTTCCAGGGAAGAGTGACCGCAGACCTAAGTTCTGGGCATTGAGACCTAAGCAGCCTTCTTCTATGTGCTTCATGGGAAGCCTCCCTGTGTCTGCTTGTGGAGCTCCATGGGCATGACACCAGGTCCAGAGCCAGACCGGGAGGGTGGGGCCATGCCCTTGGCAAGCCAGGCAGAGTCTGGAGCTGGAAGGGTCATGGTCCCTGCGGCTCTGGGAGTGGTCATTCTTCTCTGGGCTACTTCCCTCCAGATTCTCTTAAGTGAGAGAGAATAAAACTCGGTCTTACTTAAGCCACTCTGATTTTTCTCCATTACATGGAGCCAGATCTAATCCTAACTAATACAGGTTAGTAACAATAAAGATTCTTCAGGGTTGAGAGGAGGAGGAAATGGTGTCTGGGCAAAGCAACCAGTCCATCTTCATGAAGGAGGTGGCGTGTAGGCAGGTCATGATGGATAACCCATTATTTCTGCTGCTAGGATGGTGGCAACAGCATCCCCACTGGAGATATCAACTACCTAAAGGTAATGGGAAGGACAAACTGTACCTATTGTGTATGTGTGTGTACTTGGTGAGTGGGGAGAGCAGGACTGGTTCTGATCCTCAGATGACCCGGGGGCACCTCGGAGCCCTGGGGATGGTCACAAGCAAGTAGTAGAGAGAGTATGGGGGCTGGTGAGGGCTGGCTGTTGACCCCATGAGGAAGAAATGGGTTCTGAAGGGCTTGGGCAGGAGGACCCCAGCCAGCCCGGAGTGAGTGGCTGCCGGAGGCCCCCTGGGTGATGTTTGCTATGGATTGTGACAGGAAGTAGTGTATCCTATTCATGGAGGCCAATGCTCGCCCCTCTTCCTTCTCGATATTCTAGAACAAATAGTTTGATTAAAGGGGTGTGCTCAACCACACGAGCTGTTAGGTAGTTGTTCTCCATATCTGGCAGCCTGTTACAGAGACAGACTTAGGCTTCCCCGCCCCTTGAGTGCTCTAGGCATGGGACCCTAAATCAGGGACCACTGCTTGCAGGGCCTCATGCTTTACAAACCTTCAGACTCATGGAGATGGGAAGTGAGGGCCAGTGGCCCCCCGCTGGGATGTGCACCCTCCACCGCCCACAGCTGTGGGCATCCTGCCCTCTAGAGACCCAGTCAGCCGCAGCCTGCATTCCTTTGCTTGAGCTGACCTCCCAGCCGTCCTGCATGTCCCTCTCCCTGGGCAGTGACCCTTCTAGCTTCTCCCATGCCCCGAGCCTATACCTTTTTCCTTCTGCAGTGCTCCTTCCCATGGGGACCTCGGGGGCCAGACCTGGGGGCGTGTTCCTTACCTGTCCCTCCTCTCCTGGATGTTCTCTGCCCCTGACCTCTGTAAACCTGGTGGTGAGCCACGCTCTCCATGTCTAATGACTGCACACTTGCCTGGCGATGGCCCCTGCCAGACCACTCAGACTTGTCTTGGTGGTGCCTCCCACAACCTGGGTCCTAGTGTAGACAGTTTTACAACACGGCTCCCGGAACCCAGCAGACCTGTGATGGCCGGAGCCCACACAGCCCAGTAAAGAGACCCTCGGCAACTGACAAGGCACGTCCCTTCTGCCTTGTTCATGGCAACACTGGCCCTTAAAGCCCCGGGTGCCATTTAGGACATCTGGTGGTTGAGGATCAGGGGCTGTGCTGAGAAGCCCTGAGGGTCTCCAGCCACACTGGCTGTGCTCCGGATGTGTGGGAAACCTGTCATGGATCCCATAAACCAGCCCGGCGGGCAGCCCAGTGTCACCTGCTTCTTTCTCCTCCTTGTCCTGGGAAACCGAGACCCCCCCAGCTGGGCCTGCCCAATGTCCTGACCACAGAACAGTGACAGATGATAAAATCCAAGTCTCCCCTGGAGGGGAAGCTGAGCCGGCGAGCCTTCCGTTCTGTGACTTCACCCCTGGATCCTGAAGATTGGGCCGCCCCTCCCTGAGAAATCCCTCTCGTGGGCAGTTTTTCCTTTGCGAATGGGCCCCGACTTACCTCCTCTCTGGTAGAACAGCCCTGTAGCTCGTGGGTGTCCAGGACCACCCCTGGATGAAGTCAGGCACGTCCCTCTGGGTTGGTTTAATGAGAAGCGTTTCTCCTCCTCAGCAGAGGGCGGCGCGGCCACATGCCGCGTCTACAAACGTATTCCCTGAAATGGAATGACGAGCGACTGTGAATGGCCAGAGAGGAAATGAGAAGACGCAGCCTCCCACCAATTTCTAGAGTCACCTGCGCTATTAGGGTTTTTTTTTTTTTTTTTTTTTTTTTTTTTTTTTGTTTAATGTTCATTTCCAGAGACCACTTCAATCAGTCTTGATAGAATTAAGCATTCTACAACAAAGTAAAAGTGATCAGAGCCAATATAGGACCATGAAGGACAGCTCATTTCAAGGAATTTGATTTTTGGGAATCAAGTTAAGTGTAACGGGGAATCTAATGAAAGGGAGGGAGGCCCCGACCGCTCTCCCAGGCGACCCCCGGCCATGGCGGCAGGCACGGTTGGCAGCTCACACGGCCTGCCCCAATAACCATTCTGTATTTATTTTTCTGAGTGGATTCAATCATTTTGGTAATTTCATGTTCCCTCCTGAGCAATGTGACAGGCAGACAAATTGATTTTCTTTGTGTTTTAAAGCCACGATTTGGAGACAATACAATGGGCCCCCGTGCTCAAGACTGCCCTTTCCACGGCAGACAGACGTGGGAGGGGGGTGTCCTGAGTGCCGATGGCGGGAAGTGTGCGAACTTCGTCTGGAGGCGATTTTCTCCTTCGCTTCAGGGAAATCCCATCTGGGGAAGCTAGGGCTCCGGGGCACATTCATCGCCGACTGATCCACTGGGGTGATTGGGTGATTAGTGCAGTGTCCCCCCTAATAACCACGGCCGCTTTTGTTAAACACCATGTGGGGAAAGTGTAAGACCAATGATGAAACAGCTTGCAGTTCTGGTCTTGAACACTGAGCCAACCACGCGGCTAGAGCTTCCATTGCACTGGTCAGCCACAAGCACTGAAACCAGAACGTTCTCAGATAAATACGCATTTAGGGTCTTACTCCTATTGTGTATTTAAAAGGTCAGATACTTAGGAAATGTTTAATAATTTTTACTGACGTGTAACAGGATGTCGGAGGATCGAGAGCGGGCATTCAATCCATTTCCTCACGGGAGGAATGCGTTTGTGTAAATATCCTTCATGCGGGGAGAATCATGTTCCGTACCAAAAACAAGTAACAAACAGTTGAAAGACACGCATGATGCTACGTGCATATAATCCACGTGGAGGACACAGTTGTAAGATCAGTTTTCTCTGTTGCCATTAAGCTGGATTGAGATGTTTCCTATAATCACTGTGCCCCTTGCCCCCATAGTTATCTACTTTAAAATGCTCGTGTCGTTGGACCAGAGAAGTCATCTCCCCTGTCCCGTGGGCTGGCTGGACCACTTCGGGGCCATATCTGGAAAGCAGATGTCTACAGACGTGCACTCGTAGGATGCCACATTTTATGAGGGTAAGAAAGTTGAAGTTGTGACACACGGGCTAAAAGGAGCTTCTGATCCAGTGGGAAAATCGGGCACAAACATATATCTATGAAACACACAAAGGAAGGCTTGTGACACAGGCGGGTGACGGCTGGGAGAGGGTTTGTATTAAATGACATGGGAACTCATCAGTTCGTGATGGGTCTAGAGCCCTCTCTTCTCCTCTCCTGCCTCCGTACTCCGGGCTCACATGAAAGAAATGCATGTGTGTAGAGGGAGGACTCTGTTCGCCAGCTTCGTCAGGAAGGCTTGGGTGTTCTTTCTCTGCCCAAGATTCACAGCTGGGAACGAGCTGGAGCCCATCAGCACACCCGTACCCTCCCCCATCGCTACCTCCACACACAGGTGTTTCAAGACCAAAAAAACATGGACAATTTTTGGGGGGAGGAGCATGGCTTTGTATAATGTTCTTTTGCTATTGTAAAAGACATAATTGTGTAATCGAATGAGAATAAAAGGGCAGATTGTTGGCTTCCACATGCCCTCACCTGCTCAGTCCCTCAGGAGAGGGTGTGGGGACGGTCGTTGGCTCCCCGAGGCTGGACGGGGCGGGAGCCTGGGCCCCGCTCTGGGGAGGCACTTACGGTGATGCAAGACGCTCAGGTCTTGAGTCAGAAAACACCCAGAGGTGTAAAATGGAAGAGGCTTTCTGCGGAATACGGCTACTCGTCCACCTCGTTCTTGTGTCAATGGTCTGCTCCGAGGCTGAAGACTTCCCGCAAGGTGAGTGCGGAGGGAGAGCCCGGCGCCCGTGCCAGCGGCAGGCAGGGGAGTGTCTGGTGATTACCAGCATCCGTTCTTGCTGACTGGTCCAGGCTGGGACGTCACCGATCAGAAGGGTAGGTGCACATTCACAGTAACTGTCCTTAAAGAAGATGATTCCGAGGTGATTCTGTGCAGAATGGGTTGGGTCAGGTTGGACTCAAGAGAGGATAGGGTGACGTTTGGTGTCGTGAGGATGGGGGTCACCACGGAGCCCCGCAGGACTGGAGACCCCAGCTCCCACATCCTGAACCTGGTCAGACCGCCTGGCCTCTAGCCTCCATGTCTCATCTGAAACATGGGGGTAATAATACTACCACCCGCATCCTGAAGTTATTGTGAACGCTAATTGGCAGATAGAAGTAACATTCTTACACTCGGCACACAGTCAATGTTTGCAGTATCGATTACCAATCAGCTCTAAGAGCGGGGGGTTAGCTGTGAGCGACAGAAGATCCCCGTGTCTTCCGGGGGTTTCCCTCTGCTCAAGGACGACCGACGATAGGTGAGCAAGCTTGCCCAACTAGCACGTCAGTGGATGACCAGTGGCAAAAGTAAGGCGGGGGATAAGACAGGAAGGCTGGGTGGGATGGGGAAAGAGTTGGGGTCACTGTTAGCAGAGACCTCAGGGATAAAGGGCACTGGGGAAGGACGGCGGCAAAGTGAGGGAGCAGGTGTGTGCACGTTTGGGAGTGAATCTCCTGTCTCAGTCTGTTCAGCTGCTACAACAGATTCCCACAGACTGGGAGGCTTAGAAGCAGAAATTTATTTCTCCCAGTTCTGGAGGGCAGAAGTCCAAGGTCAGGTGTCAGCACGGGCAGGCGAGGGCTCCCTGCAAGGCGACAGCCTTCTTGCCATGTCCTCACACGGAGAGGGCTGGGAGTCCCGCGTGGTCTCTTTCGGGAGGGCACTAACCCCATTCATGGGGGCCTCACCCTCAAGGCCTATTCACCTCCCAGAAGGCTGACCTTCAACTACTGTCACACTGGGGATTAACATTTGACATACGGATTTTGTAGCACGTTCCAAAGGACGGGGCAGCTTGTGCCTAAGCCCATGGTGGGAATGTGTCTGTGTGACTGTAGCAGAGCACGGGGTCCATGGAGGGACCGTCGGGGCCCGTCAGGAGAAGGTAGGGCTCATGGGAGGAGCGGGGAGCATGCAGAACGTCCCCGGCCAGGTGAGAACGTGGCTCCCTCTCCAAGGAAGGGATGGAGGTTGGGAGTGGAGACTCATGATGGGACCGACTGATGCCTCCGAAGGCTGCCGGCTCTCCCCTGGAAGCTGGTGGATGGGGGGAGGCAGGATCAGGAGAGACAGGCTGTTGCAGTAACCCAGAAACAGGACGCGGTGGCAGAGGCCAGAGGTGGTGAGCGGTGATCAGATTCTGGGTGCCTTGGCGTGGGAGTCACCAGGGCTTTCTGGTGGATCGACGGGGGTGTTGAAGAAACGGGACGACGGCAGAGCTTTGACCCGAGTGTCCGGGAAGGTGGTCCTGCTGGGCGCGGATGTGGTGTCCCGTGTGGGTGCGCGGAGGACACCCTGACACAGGGGCAAGGAACGGTCCTCGTTATTATCTGCGTTAATCCGTTTGAAGGGGGCGAGCTGTCCCAGGGCAGCTGACTGATGAGAGGATGTAGAGAACAAGCAAAGACTCGCGATTCCAGGCCTGTGAGCCCAGAACGCGGGAGAGCGGCGGTCGTGGGAAATGGGAGAAGCTGGGAGAGAATTTCTGTTGGTTCGAGAGTTCGCGAAGTTCAGTTTCAGTTTTAGCCCCGTTGGGTTTGGGTGTGGCGGGACATCGGACGGTGCCTTCCTCGAGGACAGGAGCAAATGGTTCTCATCTTGGTTTCTGAAGAAGGGCAGGTTTGACGCGGAGTCGAGACACTCGTAGTTAACATGCACTGAGCTGGACGTACCCCGTGGACGCGTGAAGATGTCTGTCCAGCCAGGGAGGGAGCACGCGGAGCTGGCGGAGTCGTGCGCACAAGCGGTGAGAAGGTGACGGCTCTCAGAGGGAGTGACGTCGAGACCACTCCGGAGAGACTGCACAGCCGAGGGCAGATGAGACCCATTTCCACACAGGAAGCGCTCAGGCAGGCGCGGGTTAGGGCCACCCGTCTCATAACCAGCTTTCACCGTTTCCGTGATACAGTTAGTTCCAGCAGGGAGAAACAGCCGTCTTGCTTTTACTTTATTCCCAGGGTCTAACACGTTATTAGATATTCAAGACTTACTGAACGAGGGAACAGCCACCGACGCTCATGAAGGACATAAAAATGCCAAATGTGATTCTTTCCTCAAAGAACATCTCATCTTTGTGTGAAAGACACACAAACACGAAGCAATAGTGAGAACACAAGACACAGCGTCACTGATTGTGTCTCCGCACATACTTACCCGTGGGCCGCGGTGTAAGCTCCCCAGTGCAGAAGGGTCATCATGACGGGCAACAAGGCTCGTGTGCAGGGGCACCCGGTGTGTGGGCTGAGGAAGGGACAGGGAGGAGGGTCCTGGGCCATCAGGAGGGAGTCAGGCTGGAGCTGGGTTTGTAGGTTCACCTTGGAGAAAACAGGAAACAGCTTCGTGCAGGTGACAGACATCCCCTATGCCTGGGGAGACCCGTGCTTGACCCCCAGGCGTGGCACTGTGTTGTCTGGTCCCGAAGGGAGAGGCATGGGGCACATTTGCATCTCGTGAGTATGATAGTGGTTCCTGTTCATGGTTTATTTCACAATTTAGGTAGTGCTTCAGTGTACCTGGTCTAACTTAATCCTCACACCACATCGAGCTAAATAGAATTAGCATAATTATTTCCATCCTACAGAAGGGAACGGAAGAGCTAACGGAGGAGATGAGTCTGAGGGAAAGTGCTGTGTTCCAAAGGCCTGGGTGCCACGGTTCATTCTTGCACAATCCTCTGATCCTCTTTTTAAGAAAACATATTTTCATGGAGGAAAGAAATAGATAAAATGATGTATACAGTGTCCACAGTCATACAGCTACATCCAAGACAGTGACACAGAGACTCACGTTACACATAGCACACACATGTTCAGTAACAGAGACATGTGCATGCAGTACACACACTCACCTGCATGCCGTGCATGCAAACACACCCGCACACACATGTGTGTGAATACAAAACATGCACACACATGTAAACACACACATATGACACAGGAGCTCACATGCACACATGCACATTCAATTTAACACCTGTGCACATATACACAGGTACACACACATGTGTATGCACACACATGTCCACCCATAGCACATATAAGTGCACATGTGTGCACCCACACACACATGCACACACACAACATGTGTGGGATCACAGGTACACCTGTAAACCTGCATACACATGCATGCCCTAGAACACACATATGCATGGGCACAAATGAGCACACACAACACATGCCTGTATAAACATGTGCACACATGCACACAGGCACACACATGTACATGCACACAACGCACATTTGCATGCACACACATGCACACATCTAAATGCACACACATGAGCACACATGCATGACAGAAATATGCACAGGTGAATATGAACACACATGCCTGCACAACAAGCACACAACACATCCACACACACACAGATGCCTACACAAATATGTGCACATATAGACACATGCACACACATGTAAACACATGCATGCTTGCACAGGCACACCCCCCCCACTTGTGGAAGCACAGAAAGGCTGCAGCTGTGTGGACACAGTCTTGTCCTAAACTACATAGACCACATTTGGTAGGAGACCACACGTGTTGTGGAAGTGAAGCCACACAAGCCAGGGCATGCATTCTTGCTGGAAAACGTCAACGTTTTTATGTAGAATCCTGAGCCGTGAAGCTAAAGTAAAGCTCAGAGTGTTGCTGCCTGTCTGTGCAGGTGGTTGAGAGGCGGTGGTGCTCTGGTCCCCTGTGCCACCAGCAGCAGTCCCCCCACACCTCCCCCCCGCCACGGCACTTGGGCTCTCCAATGGGCGCTTTGAGCCCGTGCAGGTTCCGCCAGGGAAGGAGATGCGTGTCACCAAGAACCCCACACCACTCCTGCCAGTCCGCAGTCTGTCACACCTGCAAGAGGGTGGCTGCCCCGCCTTCCAGGTTGTGATTCTAGGAAACAAAATTCTTCCATTTGCCACACATAGGATCAAGTGGGAGAGTAGGTTTTATGTCTTCAGGCTGCGCGCTATAGCATCAGACCAAAAAAAAGAGTGGTCATCACATATGCTTTCTAACAAAATTTACAAAACAACATTGGCCATTTTCCTCCTTTGTTTCTAAGATAAGACAAACCACTTTTCTTCACATGATCAGGTAGCGTGTTTTAGAATCTGGAGAATTTTATTGTTGGGTCTCCTGGCTGCAGGCTTCGCATTATCTGTGACTTGCTGTTTGGGTGTAAGGAATAAGTACGAAGCGGACATGATTGTAGGAGGGAACCTTGAGATGGGCGATCCGTTAGCAACACCAAGCTCTCTAAGGAGGTGTTCAGTTTTTTTTTTTTTAATACTTTATTTATTTATTTGACAGACAGAGATTTGACAGGCAGAGAGGGAGAGAGGGGGAAGCAGGCTCCCCGCTGAGCAGCAAGCCCGATGCGGGGCTCGATCCCAGGACCCTGAGATCATGACCTGAGCTGAAGGCAGAGGCTTAATCCACTGAGCCACCCAGGCGCCCCAGGAGGTGTTCAGTTTTATATAAGCGAATGGATGTTGTTACAACACAAATAGTTTCTTACCATTTCCATATAAGGTATTAAAATAATAAGTGGCAGCATAAGAATCAAGAACATAACTTTCACCTCAAAATTGCACCTGGGAAGGGTTCAGGAAGGCCAGAGCTCCACTGCCCTCCTCCTGCCCCCAGCCTGTGGGGCAGTGACCTGGCGTTGCGGCCTGAGGAAGGGAAAGCAGCAAAGGAACACTTGCGTCCCATGAACACCAATGGTCCTGCCACTAGGTGACTCTCTTGTTCTACGTTTTCCACCACACGGGTCCCAGGCTCAGGCACCGTCTCTGCAGGATTTAGAGTTTCTGCCTCTCCTCACTCTGCTCGAATGATGCCTGTTATTTCTAACACACGCAACGATGTCCGGGGAGATTAAGAGTGAGAAACTCATTTTGCTCTGATTAGTGGCCGACGCACTGGCTTGCAAACACCCGGTCAGATGTGTCTGCTGATTTCGAAGCAGGTGGGTGTTTGCGAAGGAAAGGCGTTCCGCAAGTTTTCGCTTCCTGCATATGAAGGAATAAAACTGTTTTCCGGTTTATCTATTTATTTAAAAGGGTCTTTGGGAAAGAACTCTTTGATGAAATTTAAGCAAAAGTAAGGGTTTCAAGGTATTGTGTATAAACGGCTGCTTTGGAGAGATTTCCATGTTCGTCTCAAAGGAGGCCATCGTCTTATAAACAGCGTTATGTATAATCAACCTCTAGGACCTCGGGGGAAATTGTGTGCTTTTATTCTGTTCTTATTAACTCCTTAATCAAAACAGGTAATTAATACATGGCTCTTTCCCTTTTGGGAGACCACGAGTGGCTGTCAACTTCATATTTTGTGAAAGTGGAAGTTTGCCAGAATTATCAGCAGATGAAATGTAACGATGACTATTAATTGAGCTAAAATTGTTACATAAAATTATCTTTCTATAAATTGCCTCTATGAGCGTACCTCTAAGTATCTTGGCTCATTAGAAAACCATACTATGGGTGAGTTTTAAGAAAATTCCATGTGAGACTGTCTTAGTAGCGGCATTGCCTGGTCCAGATCTGCCCCTTGGACCAGGTTGTGGTCACTTCCTGGAGCCTCCTCTCCCCCCCCTCCCCACCTGCACGGTCACACGGAACAGCTCTTCTCTTTGGGACAACGGTGTGCTCCTGTCTGGACATGCTAGGGTGTGCATGCTTGGCTGGACTCCTGCTCTAGGTCTCCCGCGCCGGCGGCTCTGGTGTTGGGGACTCCCCCACCTGGCACGTGGCAGGAGCTAAGGCGCTGGGTCTCCTGCTAACTGGGTAGGACTCTTGAAGGCTTTTCTCTTGGGCTGACACGTAGCTTGTTTGCAGTCACTGGCCAAGCACATGGAACAGCTGAGCCCAACCTCAGACTGGTGAGAACACACAACTCTACCAGGTCCCCAGAAGAAGCAAACCCCAAAGGCTGGTGAGTCATATCAGTGCCCCAAACTCAGGCACGAGAGACCAGTGTCCCATCCTTCTGCAATATGTAAGCAGCAGGGCCTCCTGTCTGTCCTCTCCTGGACACAGCAACTGAGTCTGCAAAGAGAGAACGTCTTTCATCAATTGCTACCCAGAGTGGCCAGGGGATGGTGGCTGCTCTCCAAGGCAAGGCTCCTAAGAAACAAGTCGGGGGGTGGGATCCCCTAAGGTCTTACAGATTTTCCAGCTGACTCCAATCTAAGCAGCTGTCACAGGCAGTGGTTTCCAGCTTCAAGAGGCAATGCACTGGTGTGTGGGGAAGGGAGCTGAGAGGGTGGTGGCCTGTCCCGAAGCCACTGTGTGGCATTGCTTCCTGGAGCCCTGTGTGCGTGCACAGCCCCGCGGTGGGAAATGTGTCTCCTACCACGGATCAAGGCCAATGGGTGTGCCTGCTCGGCCGCAGCTCAGCGGGCTCAGCACTGTTCGCGGAGCTCAGTGTGCAAAGCCCCCTCTGTGGAGCCTTGGAGAAGCCTTAGTGCTGTCCCCCAATTCTGCCAACAAAGAGCTCGTTATAGGCACTGTCAACCCCCCCAGAGTTACGTTAAGGAGGGCCATTCCATGTGTGACATTCCGTGTTTCCCACTCGTGCTGCCGATTGGAGTACGTGCTTCTCTCGGAGCCTGGGGACCATGCAGGGAGCACCTAGGGCAACATTAATAAGATTCGCTTATTTATCATTGATGATGTGTCAGGCATTTCCTAAATGCCAGGCTGTGTAGAAAGTGCCAGCGAGTGCTGCGTGTTTATTCTCCACCATCCTGAGAGGCAGGATGGCTACGTAATTTGAGGGGTCCACTGAAAAGTGAAGACGGGATACCCTTATTCAAATAATAGGAATTTCAAGGTGGTGACAGCAGGGGTTAAGTCAGGTGTAAGGTCATTTATGAGTGAGTATGGGGTCCTGGGAGGTTGGGCTGTTCTCATGTCCATGAAGCTGGTGCTTCTGCAGGAACTCAGCTACAGTTCACTGGTGACAAAATAGAATCTATAGGGGCATCTGGGGGCTTAGTCGGTGAAGCATCTGCCTTGGGCTCAGGTCATGATCCTGGGGTCCTGGCATCGAGTCCCACGTTGGGCTTCCTGTTCGGAGGGGAATCTGCTTCTCCCTCTGCCTTTCTCCTTGGCTTGTGCTCTTGCTCTCTCTCTCTCAAATAAATAAATAAAGTCTTCAAAAAGAAAGAGCCCATCGAGGTTAATCAACCTGCATAAGGTCATGTGGCTACATCTGGTGGGACGGAGGTCTGAACGTTGGCTCTCTCTCCCATCTCTGCCTGCTGTGTTACGTCAAGGTAAGCACTGGTGCTCCAAGTCCTTCTCCCAAAGCCCCACATTCCATGGGGACACCTTGGCATTTTGTTAGAAATTCCCCAAGAATAGCTTTGAGCATTAGATACTTTTCCAAGGTAGATAGGCAAAGCGAGTTCTGATGACGACGCTTTCTACACTGACGTGGAAAGAGGTAAGACGTGACTTTCTTCAAGGACCTCCTCTGCAGCCTCTTAGTGAAGATGTCAGCATTGAACTCAAGATTTAATATCCCATCGTTGTGGCATCATTATACCTGATAAGTATTGTGAATCGTATACTTTCAGAATGTTTTTATGCATTCATTTTTTCTTAGTATTTCTAGCTGACCCAGAGTCGAAAGGCAAATCTCCAAAAGAAATGAAGAGTTAGGTTATGTAGAATTCAGGAGACTTCTTGACCATATAAAACAATGCATATTGAATTATGTTTCCAGATAATTTGTCCCATTATCCAAGGAGTAATTTGCATTTTTGCTAATCAGGCTTTGGACAGTCGCCATCCCCAGTTGTGCAGTAACTAATGAGGGCCCCCATCGCCTCTCATCATGTGGAGCTTAGATGGCTTTGCGATGGGTGAAAGTATTGAGCAAACTCAGGTTCCCAGTGGGACCACCCAGCACTTGTCTTCCTCTCGTGCTGGTGCAGACCCGTTGTCCGCTCTGGGTCTCTGTGGATCTGTCGTGATTGGGGTTTTTCTTGTCTGATATGCTGTGACTCCCATCATTCCACCTTCTGTCCGACTATAAAAAAAACCTTTCATTCAGTCCCTAGGTTGGCCTTGATTCTAGCTCATCATTACAGAGAACAATCTTTATTTATCTCTTTTCCTACAGTGGGAGTTCTTTCAATGTTTGTTGATTTCTTCTGTAGATGTCCGTTTCCTGCCGCTTCTAGAACAGTTGTTTCTTGGGGAAACCGAGGAGGGAGGAAAATCCTTTTCTCAACTGAGACCCCCTGTAATAAAAGACAAATTAGCAAAAGAAAAACCAGCAGTAGTTTATCGACATGTGTGTCTCCGGGATCACTGGGGGAGAGACCCCGGAGAATAGAATAAGCAGCTCCTTGAGGTATCCTACGCCACCAGCTCAAACACCAGCTCCCGCTGAAGACCAAAGGAAGAAATGTGTGCGTGGAGGGAGGTCAGGTGGAGGTGTGGGTGGGAGGCCAGTTACGGGGGACCAGGACCAGCCTCGTCAACAGAGGCGAGTTTCGTGATGTGGATTTAAGCCTTCCCCACTGATAGGTTTGTCTTGCTTGACAGTCCTGTTTTCTCCTGGTGCGCAGGGAGATGCCCTTTAAATGGAGATTTCCTTTATAAGTGTACATTTCCCACAGAGGCACCTTCTATTCTTGCTGTAGGAGTTTCTCCTACATCCCTGTTTCTCAAAGGAATTGGCTTAGACTAATCCTTAGGCCCGAGAGGTGTATTTTGAGGTGGTTTGTGTTCCGCTGCCCTTCAGGGTCGGAGAATTTCTGCTTGAGGACTCTCAGATACAATAAACTTCCAGAAACGGTGCCTCCTCACCAGCAGCTCTGCACGGGGAACACATCACTAGCCAGTTCCCGGGGTCGTCGTCCCACCTGCTTCTGCTGCCTCGTCACTAAGGGGGAATTGGTGCTATCGCAAGAAATCAGCGTTTGCCATGTTTCAAAAATTAACTTTGTACTCACGTCACTAAGCGACTGTCTGTTCTGTAAGGGACCAGGTACAATGTCCATCAGAAAGGTTCGAACTCCCAAGCTCGGCCTTGGGCGTTAGGACTCGTCGCTGGTACCAGAGCAAATAAGCAAAGGGCTCTCTGTTTAAAAAAGCAGAAAAAACAATATATGCCACTAATTTTAACCAGTTTGAAAAGAGCACAAATACTGTAAAAGTATCAGCTTTCTTATTTGACGTAATAGGCTGTGGATGAACCATGGTATCTGACTGAATGGACTTGGTTAGATTCTAGACTAATTCAGGCAACCCAACCTGGTCTTTTATGTATGTATGTATTACTATTATTATTATTATTAATTAATTAATTTATTTATTTTAGAGAGGGAGAGAGAGAAAGAGAGAGCGAGCGAGTGCATGAGAAGGGAGAGGGAGGGCCCGAGGGAGAGACAGAGCCCTAAGCAGTCCCACACTCAGCGCAGAGCCCCACATGGGGCTTGGTCTTCCAACCCCGAGATCACGACCTGAGCTGAAAGCAAGAGTTGGTGCTTAAGCCACTGAGCCACCAGGTGCCCCAACGGAGTCTTTCATGCACAAAAAAGAGCTCAGCCCAAGGACACACAGCTAGCGGTGGAGCCGGAGTGGGAACACATGTTTCCTAAGTCCTAGTTTAGTAAAGTGTTTCTTGATTGACTTGGGCAAGATTTGGTTTCTCATAGAAATAGACAATACGCAGATGGATAGAGAGATGGATAGATAAAGAGATGATAGATCATGGATGGATGAGTGGTTGGATGGATGGGTGGATGGATGGGTAGATAGATGGATAGATTGATGATAGATAGCATCGAAATAAATTTCTAGCCTAAGAAGGAGCCACTCCGGCCTGGACTGCCACATCAGCAAACCAAAGTTAGATCCCTTTCTTGGCTCTGTAAGGTCCCTGCTTGACCAGAGACAAGCCATGTGCTCAGCCAGTCCCCAAACCTTCACAAATTAGTGAGTTGACAGGTTTTCCCTCCATTTTTGTTGTCTCGCAAAAGGGAAAGAAAAACTTACCTCTCAGGTTGGGCTTTCTGTTGTTAAGCTGAGAAGTTCTAACAAACCTCTAAGTCATTATGAATCCCTGGGGCCCCCTCGCACACGTGGCGGCCAGGCTTCTATCTCCTGCGGGTTCCACCTGTGAACCATGCCTCCTGGGGGCTGTGCTGTGGCCGGTCTTCCTGGCAACCAGGTGATCCAACCCTCTGTCTTTATTCACCTTCATGGCAGACCTTTCCCGCTGGGCTTTGGCTACAGAAAGGAGGACATTTGAATGACAACTTGTAGTCTACTTGAAATCTCCCTTCCCTTTACCAAAATCCCTTTGCTCTGGCACGGAGCTTCCTTCTCTTCTAGCATGATGCCGCATAGGCAGTCTTAGGTTCTGCCGCTTCTGAGGTCCGGGGCTCTTGCATTAGAATGCTCAGACTCTCCAAAAAAAAAAAAAAAAAATTCTCTTCTGAGGGTTTTGTGTTTACCTTTCAGCGATAGTCCAACAGTTATTTTCTACCAGTTAAGACAACTAATCACTTTGGAAGAGGTAATTTGCAATGCAAATGGACTTTTTCCCCTCTAGATGTATTTTTAGCTCCTTAGGTCAGTGTTCCTCAAAGTGGAACCTGAAAATGCATTTTCAGAATGACTTATTTCTCTTTGAAGTGTCTTGTCAGTTGCTTGTATTTGAGAAACGAGGCTTTTGAGAGATGCTAGCGTTTCCCGCGCATCAGACCTTCCCTGATGTGTGGGAAGTGAGAGCGTAGGATGCCAGGCACGCCCTGCGGGGCATCCCTGTCCCTGTCTCTGTGCACCTGCCCGGCTCCGGCGGGATGGCGGCGGAGCACACACCCTGTCCCGGGGAATTCCTTCAGTGGGATGCCTTCTCCCTGCCGGGTTAGTCTACTCATGCCGTCCATGGAAGGAAGGTTGGGTTGTTGCTCTCAAATGCTGACTGGGATCCTTTTTCCCAGCTCTGCCACTGGCCAGTGGAGTGTTGCTCCCAGTGTGCCTGGGGTGAAGGCACAAGGGTCAGTCGGACTGGACGCTGGTCTGTCAAGCAAACTGGCCTATGGTGGACAGACCTTGACAACTTTGGATTCATTCGTTCCCTCTGGAACTTTCCGCCACCATCAAGTGTCACAGCGGAAGGAGGTGGCTCCCGGGGGTCTCTCCACTACTGCCCCTCCTTCATCTTACCCTGCTCGCCTGTCCACTCTCGCTTAGCCTCCAGGACACGGGATGGTCGTAAGGTGCCCTGGGACGCCAGGCCAGGATGGATAGGTGTGTCCCCTTGTGTGCTTCCGTGACGAACCTCCACCCCAGCACAGAAGACAGAGCCTATTAGAAAGGACGCCGGTGGCTCCAGCTGATTGGGATGAAACTCCCGCATGACTCTGATGGTTTATTCTAGCTCAGCGACATCGACGGTACCCCCATGGGCCTGGTGGGGGTGGAGCACTGGGCTTTAACGATCCCTGAGCCAACCTAATGCAGTAACTACTTAGTAGTAACTAAGGGGACTAAAATCAGTCAAATGCCCGTACCTGGGAGAATGATCTGTTGGCCTGCGTCTCATGTTCACGGACACGGCAGTGATGGTGGACGGTGTTTGATTTCGTAGGTGGCTGCTCTGAGCACCTTAAACACATGCTCTGGAGGCTCTGCCCACGTGGGCGGTGGTGCCGCCTCCTCCCGCGTTTGCAGCATCTGTGTCCACCCGGGCTTTATTTTCCCTGTGGCTGTTGTTAGGGTGCGGGGAGGCCAGCCTTCGTCGAGTCTCGTAGCACCTGTGTGTCTTGGGAGATGGTTTCACCTGCTTAGGGGGACAGAGGTGGCATGGGGTCAAGGCGCAGCCAGAGTACTCATTCCTCATGGGAATCATGAACCAATCTGAGGGCGATAATTCTAGTAAGTCAGACCCTTCGTTAGACGAAGTGCGGTGGGATGCCTTGCCTCAAAGAAGTTTCGGTTTCCATTCCTCATAGCGCTCACTGCCCTTAGAACGGCTGCGTGGGCGCGGGCACTCGTGGCTCTATTGCACAGAGGAGGGCACAGAGGCCGTGCCGCCGGGGAGGGGTGATGGCGGGATTTCAGCCCTGCTGTGGAGAGCGCCGGACTGGCACCCAGGTAAACGCCGTGCCCTAGAGGCTGCGCGGGTCCTCCCTCCGGAATTCCAATTCCTACTTGGAAATCCTGGGCCAGTTCCTTAAATATTCTGAACGTCGGCATCTCAGTGAAAAGAAGACGAGGATGGTAGTCCTCCCTCGCTGGGCGGGACGGGAGGGGGCGGCAGGGCTCCGGCAGGACGGCGGTCTTCCCTCAGGGGGTGAGGCTCACGGAAGCCAGTGCATCCCTACCCGCTAGGGTGGCACCGGGCACTTGCTTGCACAGCAGTGACATAGAAGCCCCCAGGGGCGTACCTGTACGGTGCTGACACTCAGGCTGTCTGACTTTCCCTCCACAGAGCTCTACCAGCTGCCGGCTGCATGCAGGTCACTGTACTGGCCATTGAAGGTGATACAGAAACTGAGTCCCTGGGCTGGTCTTCAGCAGCTCCCAGTGAGGGTGGGGAACCAGGCAGAGCAAAGAGAGGGTGATTGTTCGGTGCACCCACACACCCATGTACCTGTGCACACATCCCCATGCACACACACACACGTATATACCAACGCACACACATGCACACACACAGACACACAGACATACAGAGACACACATGGGCACACTGATGCAGAAACTCAGAGACACACAGACACATGCGTGCAAACACCAATGCGCACACACACATATGGACACACACATGCAGATGTGTACATGCACACACGGACACACAATGCACACACCGATGCATACATGTGCACATGCACAATTGCACACACACACATACACCAACACAACACACAGAAACACACACGTGCACACTGATTTATACACATGCATACATGGGCACAGACGTGCACACACCAACACACATGTACACACATGCATGTAGAGATACACTGACACACACATGGACACACACATGCACGCAGAGATGCATATGTGCACACCGACGCACACACACATCTCATGCTCTCAGACTCTGGCAGCGCAAAGAAAAGAGCGGTCGCTGGCACAGAGGCTTCTTCTGACAGGGTGGGTAGGGTGAGGAGAGTGCAGGTGGGGCCCGGCCCAGCAGGAGGCTGAGGAGGTGCCGTGGGTGGAGGGGGCCTGCAGGCCGTGCAGAGGCACACACCGCGGAGTGTGGTTGACGTGATGGGCTCAGGAAGGGAACAATGAAATCAGACGAGGATGTGAATGCTTTTCTTCAGGACTGTGCCTGTGGAGAGATGGGGAATTTTCTGTAATTTGTTCTTTCAACCTTGAATGGACTAGAATTGTGCTAAAGATGGGAGGAAATACGGTTTCATGGGAAGAAACGGGCTCATCACCAAGCTGAGGACCGTCACCTGATTGTAACCTGCGAAAACCTGTAGATGTTTGGCAACTCACCGCACCCTACTGAATCTGGAGTTACCCTCAGCTGAGTCACACCCTTTGGGAGAAAGGCCCGGGTATGACCCCTGGTGAACACAGTGAGGGATTACTGTACCTGAAGTTGGCCAGTGTTCACTCAAGGACCAAACTGTCACGTCCTGCCTAACGTAGGTCTCCACACCGCAGTGCACTGCCTGTGGAAACCACCATGGAGGGCAGGGGGCAGGGGTCCTGGGTGGGGACAGGAGGCTGGAGATAGGGATGGGGGCAGGAATATGGGGGTCGGGGGACAGGGGACAGCGTGCGGGGAGCTGATGGACAGGGGCAGCAGGACGGGGGGAGAGCCACCCCTCTGGCCTTTGTCTCCCTGAAAATCAGGTTGGGGACTTTGCTGGAAAGAAGTATTAGAATATGCAGCATTTTCAGAGCAGGATTGTCTCTACAAATGAAGACACTTTCCTGTCCTTTCTGAACTGAGAGCCGTGGGGTACTGGACGAAGGTGCATGGACCCCAGCCCGGGTGCTCCTTCTGCCCTTGGTCATTACATTTGACACAAGGACATCGATTAGGAGCACAAGCTGTCTGGAAAGCTTGTGGGGCTTCTGGACAGAGTGAGCGAACAGCACGTTCCTGCTAAAAACACAGGCGCAAAGTGGGCTCTGGGGTCAGAGGTCAGATCGCACAGCGGGGGTTCATTTAAAGAGCAGTAATTAATAACAATTAAGGGGACACACTCTGCCAGAACCTCTGCAGCAGAGTTGTACCTTTCCTTGACGGATGGATGGAGTTTGGTTTTGAAGAAGGAACGCATCGCCTTTGTCATTTAAAGGATGTTCATCATCACTAGCCATCAGGGAGATTCAAATCAGAACCACACTGAGATACCACCTTACACCAGTTAGAATGGCCAAAATTAGCAAGACAGGAAACAACGTGTGTTGGAGAGGGTGTGGAGAAAGGGGAACCCTCTTCCACTGTTGGTGGGAATGCAAGCTGGTGCAGCCACTTTGGAGAACAGTGTGGAGATTCCTCAAGAAGTTAAAAATAGAGCTTCCCTATGACCCTGCAATTGCACTACTGGGTATTTACCCCAAAGATACAGATGCAGTGAAAAGAAGGGCCATCTGTACCCCAATGTTCATAGCAGCCATGGCCACGGTCGCCAAACTGTGGAAAGAACCAAGATGCCCTTCAACGGATGAGTGGATAAGGAAGATGTGGTCCATATACACTATGGAGTATTATGCCTCCATCAGAAAGGACGAATACCCAACTTTTGTAGCAACATGGACGGGGCTGGAAGAGATGATGCTGAGTGAAATAAGTCAAGCAGAGAGAGTCAAGTATCATATGGTTTCGCTTATTTGTGGAGCATAACAAATAACACGGAGGACATGGGGAGATGGAGAGGAGAAGGGAGTTGGGAGAAGTCTGAGGGGGAGACGAACCATGAGAGATTGTGGACTCTGAGAAACAATCTGAGAGTTTTGGAGGGGCGGGTTGGGGGATGAGTGAGCCTGGTGGTGGGTATTGTGGAGGGCACGTATTGCATGGAGCACTGGGTGTGGTGCATAAACAATGAATGTTGGAACACTGAAAAGAAATTAAAAAATAAATAAAAATTAAAAAAAAAAAAAGGATGGGTCCGGATCACAGAGAAAGCTGCCTGGCAGGAGATGGGTTTTACCTGCTTATGCAAAAGAGAGAAGAGAGAAGCTCTCTGTCCGAGAACCGGTCGTGTGTATGTTCCATGGAACAGAAAGAGAACTTTGATGACGTTTGGACGTGTGTAAGAAACAGACTCTGGGGTGTCAGCCACATGTCCCTTTTCATTCCAGCCTGAGAGGACACGGGGTGGAGAGTGCCAAGGCTGAGTCCCGCTGCCTTTAACACGCGATGCCTTTCCTCCTGTGGGAATTCGGTAGCAGCCCTTCAAGAACATAGGGCGGACCTGGGCTTCGTACAGGGGTGGGAAGCGTGAGCAGACAGACATCCACTGTGAAGGACACGCAGGAGTTTACAGTGTCTCTGGAGGGACAGGCAACGTGGGTCCACTGGCCACACGACGCGGGGCTGTGCCCGAGAGTACGCAGCGGGATTCACACGCAGCGGGAGGGCTGCTTGGCCGCGGGTTCTCAGAAACCCGGCAGCATCAACAGCGTGTCCTGTGCTTCTGACGTCCACGGGCTGAGACACTCAGTTACGTGGGACCGTGTGGGGTGATTTCTGCTCTCCTGCTTGAGACCCCGAGGGCCTCCCCGGCCGTCAACACCTGCCTGTGCCCTGCCTTTGCTGATTTCCTGTTTGCAATTTCTGGAAGTTTTCAAGGTTTGTGTTTTATTGAGTGTCGGATGTCACGGGAATCCCAAGTCACAGGTGTCCTCTGAAGAGCCTTCTTTTTGGTTACGTGGACCATTAAGAAGATTGCTTGACACTGAATTTACAGAACCTCTTTTCTGTATTTGCTGCCCAGACCCTACTTTTGTCTTCCCCTGAGCCGAATATTGGACTTCGAGCCCAGTATCCAGGGATGTTCGAACTCTCGCACCTTGGCTGGTGGTTCCTTGCCCTCTACTTGAGCACCTGCGGTGGGGGGTGGGGGAGCAAACTTGGGAGGAGGCCTAATCCATCAGCCTCAATCGTTAGAAAACTCTCCTCAGGTTTCATTGCACATTTCCTTCCCGCCGCGTCCCCCCCGAGGTCCCAGCTCTGTGTTTGAAGCGGTTTCTGATGAGGCCGCTGTTCACAGGACCGCTTTCCCAGTTTTTGTAAATAGTGTTCGGGCGTCTTTTCTCCCACAGCAAGACCGTCTTCTCCAGGTGCCAGGTGTCTGGCCTGCTCCTCTCCTGCCCTTTCTCAAATGGCCCAGGGCCTGGGCCTTTTGGGGGTCTTACTCCCTTACAGGTGGGACCCCGACCCATCTTGCCTGTTAGACTGGCCTGATTGGTGTTGCCTTTTGAGTGAGGCCCCTCATTCATACTTGTCTTTCCCAAGCTCAGCTGCCCCTGAGTTATTCCTGCCCAGGGAACCTGCCCCAGGGATGGTGACCGTCCCCTCTTCCACTCCAGTGCCAGCCTCCTCTCATGAGCTCACACACCAATTGCAACAACCATGGGAGAATACACATCTAGTGATGGTTTTATGTTGAAAAACCGTTCTTAGCTTTCATTGGCCTTGAGGAACCTGTCCAGATCCCTTGAGAGAGCTCACCGAGGCCACACAAACCCCTCCTGGCTGCGTGCCTGTCCTCCTGGCCGTGTGTCTCCCCAGCTTCAGTCTGCAGCCCACCGCCCCACGGGATCCACACCTCACTGCTCTCAGTGGTCCACGTGTGCAGCTCTGAGCCTCTGGGCCCTCAACACCCCTTTCTCCAGGCGCGTTTCCCTCCCGCCCTGCATGAGTGTGGGACCCCTGCACCTCCAGCTTCTAACCCGTACACCCAGACTGCCACAGACGTGCTTGGACAAGATTTCCTCTTCTGTTGAGTTAATTGCAAGCTGAGTGCTCACTGTCCCACCTAGCTGTAAGCGTGGGGGTGGCAGGGACCACATCCCTTTTCTCCTTCTCAGTCACGGGGGCACAGAAGCTCCACACGCATTTCACTTGGGACCGTGGGATCGGTGTCGTGAGGTTGCTCTGAGCTGTCCTTCTGGGAAGTCATTAGGAGCCTCTCACTCCTAAGAAAGGGCCTCGGACCCCCCACATTTGTTCGACCTTTTTGCTCTTGGGTGTTGAGTACCGTGTCTCTTTTTCCAAGACCGGACGGCTGTGCTGTTGAAACATGGTTCCACCTTTACAATGTCAGCTCAGGAGTGGCTCACTGGTCATATCTGGATGGCACACCTCCATCGTGCCTCCTAAAGCAGTATCTGGAGATTCTAAAGCAGGAGGAAATGTCGGACCGAAATTATCGCATGTCCTAACAAAGTCTGTTTTGATTGGAAGCTCTGCTGCATAATTTGGTGTCAAGCAGAATAAAATTATTCTTTTTTTTTTTTTCCTGGAGTTGCTTTATAGTTAGATTGTAGGAGATCTTCATGAAAGACGCCGACCACATGTCTTTGATTCAATATTCATGTACTCTCCCACACACCCAATTTCAAGGCCGTGTTTAAAGGGAATTAAAAAAAAAGGTCCTATAAAGAATGACAGTTTATGTGGCTTACTTGAAAAAGAGAGGCTCTGATAAACTTTTAGCTCTTTCAAATTCCCAACTTTTATCTCTAAATCCACTAGAACATTAGTCTCTAAATATTCATTGCTCAGCTCTATGGATAAGATCATGATAGCACATTTTTTTATTGTGGGAAAAAATACATGACATTTAACTTACTTTTAACCATTTTGAGTATGTGGTTGAGTAGGCTTAAGTGCACGTACACTGCTACACCATAGATGTCTGCCCTTAAGGCACTGGAACTCCAGACCCAGCCCCTACTCAGTCCCTTCCCCCCACCCACCCCTGGCGTCCACCATTCTATGCTCTGTGTCTACGAATATGGCCTCTCCAGCTACCTCCCAGTAGTGGAGTCACACTTGACCTTTTGCTTCTGGCTTTTCACTCGGCCACGTCCTCAGGGTTCATCCGTGTTGTAGCATGGGACAAGATGTCCCTCTTTTTAAAGGCTGCGTAGTATTCCACATGGTGTACCTGTCGCATAATCTTTACCTGTTCATCTGGCAGTGCGCCAGCCCACTTATTGGCTACCTCGACTGGTTCTGCCATAAACGCGGCTGTGCAAGCATCTTTTTGTGATCTTGCATTGGTCCTCTAGATAAACACTCAGAAAGGAATCATTGGACCCTATGGCTTTTTTATGCTTTTTTTTTTTTTTTCTTTTCAGAACCTCTGTGCTCTTTTACGTAAAGCCTGCAGCTTTTGCAACCCTACCCAGCTCGGCTAGGACATCTTTGACCAGTCATGTAATTGTTACACATTGTCTCACTGCATAAACTCATTATTGATTGGAATAAAAGATATTTCTCGTGGATCAATTTACAAGGGCAGGAGACATTCGTCATTTGCACATATGGACATGCAGCACTATGCCAGGGAAAGGTTGTTTGATGGCAGAAATGTAGCCATTTCCTTCTGAGAGTAAATGAAATTCTGGAAGCCACAGAAAGAGCAAATCAGAACGGACCGAAATTCTCAGTTACTCCTAATAAGTGTAGGGTAGGCAGAGCCCTTCGTAGTTTGCTGTGAAGACCCGTGAAATATCACCTGGAGATGACGTTTCAGAAGGCCCACGTAAACACACACACATGTATCTGGACGGGAGAAACACATGCGTGCTTCACTTAGCAAAGCTACACCATGAGCATGGGTCGGCCAGCATTGATTAGCAGGATGGGGGGGGGAGGAGGGGGGACACGGGGCAGGCAGGTTCTGATGAGTAGTTACAAATGGTTGTGTATAGGAGGGAGCTCTGCAGTGAGACACCTGGGGTCTCATGGGATTGGGGTCTGGGGTGGTACCGGGGGTTCTTGGGCAGCCAGCATTGGCTATTAAAGGACAAGCGAATGGTCACCAGAAGGACAGCCTCATGATGTCAGGGAGAGATTTCCCTGTTTGCAGTTTCGTTCAGAGCTTGTCGACCAACAAACGACAAAACGGCAAGCTGCAAAGTAAGATATGTACATTATCTGGGGTCTCAGGGATTGCAATCCTGGAGACAACACTGGCTGAAATTGGACGTGTGCTCTGCAAAGACAGAGAAGGTGAGAGTTTGTAAAGAGGAAGGGGGGGATTCAAGTAAGTTGTTTGGAATAAATGGGATTGGCGCTGGTCAGTTTACAGCAACTCTAATCCCTATGTGACTGGTCGTGAGGCCCAGTGCTGGGGGAAAGTCCGCTTGTGCCCATTTTAGCATGTAACAGATGGCTTGGCTTTTAGCTGAGTTTAGCAAAAATTCTGAGACTTTGAGACAGGAAATGTGCCTACGCGCCACTCCCTCGAAGTTTTCCAAGTTACATTTAAAATAGCCCCATTAGAGACGCTCACTCCATTTTATTCCTTCCGTTATCAAGCTGGACGTAAGTATTGAAATTTTATGTGAAGCATCATTAAATAGTTATATCCGTGAATTACGCCACATTCAAACCATCTGAAGAAGAAACTAAAATATTTAACTTAAACTCTTAAAGCATAGCCCAGATAGTAAAACAGACAGGAGAGAGAATTTTGGCAAGCTTCTTGATTGTACATCATATTAGGTTTAAAAAAGGTGTGTTTTCATTTTTTCCCCAAAGCATTTTATTTTGGCTATACAAAAATTTTTTTATTCGTGCTTTTCTGGCTATCTGTGTCAACAAAAGGTACCCGAGAGACTGTTTCAGTAGGTGGATATCAATAAGTTTTTATTTATTGGTGGATTCATTTAATTCCTAGCTATGACGGTTCTTGTATATTTTTATAAGTCGATTTCTGTCTTATCATAAATTCCAAGTCAATACTTCTCGTACCCAAAAGAACGTTTAAAACTTATCTGCACAAATCATCGTGATGTGACTACGACTTCATCTGAGTGAGGTCAGATTCTTATTTATCCAGCCAAAGGCTGATTTCCGTGATGTTTGAGGCGGAGCCTGATGAAAGAGCCGTGTTCCAAAGCCAGTGACTTCAATCCATTTAAGAGTTTTGTCTTCCGGGTCTAGAGTCGGGTTTATTTAGGCTTCATTTTTTTCCAGAGACTAAATAATTCACTACGTAAGCATTCGTTCATTTTTCAACCTTCACCATTATCCGTTCCGGCTAATGCTTCACAAATGCCAGACGGGACCCCCAGGAGAGACCGTCCACTATGACGTGCCTCAGCTCTTCTGGCGGGTGAGGGGCAGGGTGAGGGGCAGAGGGAGAAGCAGACTCCCCATTGAGCGGAGACCGCGGACCACCAATGCAGGACTGGATCCCAGAATCCTGGAATCATGACCTGAGCCAAAGGCAGACGCTTAATTGACTGAGCCATGCAGGTATCCTGCCTTATTTGATTTAAAGAAAAAAGAAAAGGAAACAAAACCAAAAATACAGAAGAAAGAAAAACACATGAGGTGAGCAGCAAAGCCTTGTCACCCCCACTTAACAGCTCAGGACACCGAGGAGCAGACGGGAAGGAGGAGGTCTACTGTCCCCTGCTGCAAAGTGACAGCTCTTCAGGAAATATGGGTACAAACGCAAGCGTAGCATCTCCCCCAGCCCTGGGTGTTTCCTCTCCTCACAGACTGTGGTTCAGGGACTGGGGAGTGTGGCCCCTGGAGGCGAGGGCAGGATCCTCTGAGCTGTCTCTCTGGTGCTGGTGGGCTTGCTGTGTCAGTCACGCTGGCTTCCCACCTACCCCCTAACTCCAAGTCAGCCGTGCCCAGTGCCAAAGTTATCATGAGGACTTAATTGGAAATTTCCTATTAAGCTCCGGAGAGTCTAATTAAACGTGGTGAAGAAATCTCCAAAAGTTAAGCCCCTCATTATGATTTTTTTTGTTGTTGTTCTGGACTCAAGAAATCATTTCCTCCTGATTCCTTTCTCGGAATAAAACATCAGATGTCTCCCTGCAAAGGTGAAACCCTGGAATCCACTCCTGTGGGTACTAGCCTCTCCCTGTCCACACTTGGTCTCCGTTCTCAGCCCATCCTCGGCCCCCCAAGTGGGCATGGGGGCTGAGTTCCTGCACTTCCCATCTGGAGCACGAATTTTCAGTGTTCAGTGTTTGGTTGGATTTTAAGAATCAAGGCTTGGGCTGCTGAGAGGTCAGGTCTGTTTTGTTGTCGGGCGCTCGTAGAAGTTTGTGATCTGTTGATGGTCAGCCGTCCCACGGGGGCAGCGGTCCTGCGGGGCTCCTGCACCTGGGCTCCTGCAGGGAGGAGCAGAGAAGAGCAGAGCAACTGTAACCTGCTCCAGAGTGAGGAGCTGTGCCGTGTAACGGCCTCACGCCTGGTTATGTAACCTGGATGCCGGAGGGTGGTGGGTCACAGTTGCGTGGCAGGCAGGGAGGACTCTTCAAGGAACTTAGGAAAATGGATTGTTTGAGCACAGATCGCGGCTAAGCTGCTGCAGAAGTGCTTTCCCTGTGCCGAGCTGCTGCCCGATCTGTCCTTCCAGGAAAGAGGGAAGGGGATAGATCGGTGGTCCTCCTGGGTTCAGGTACATGCCTGGTCTCGCCCCAGGTGGAGGCTGTCTGAGAGACAGGAAGTGGCCGTCTGACAGCTCCGTGCACTTGGGGTCTGCTGCAGGGTGCGGCCCACCTCACGCCCCCTTCAGAAGCAGCCCGGAGACTCAGGGCTCACAGCTCGCTGGCTGTGACAAAGAGGAAAGTAGACCAGGAAGCCTCATGGAGTCCCTTCAGCAAGACACACCTCACAGGTGACAGTCCCTCTCATCCGTTTAGATGAGACTGTAAGACCAGCCTGGAGTGTCCTAGGGCCTGGTTCCAAGTCTTGTCATTTCCTAGTGGAATTCTCATTCTGCTTTGGCATTTAAACCTTTTATCTATTTTATTTATACCTACATGGGGAATAATTTATGTCTGTTCGAAGGGTTGTAGGATTAAAGTGCTTCCACACTTTAGGTATTATAATCATGAAGCATTTTTCTTCTTTCATATGCCAATATCTTACAGTTTTTCTAGTACCTTGTGAATTCATACGGTTTTAGTTTGTTATATGTTATTATGTTAATAACAAAGTTACTAGCATAACATTTTTTTTTCTCATGAGATTTCCTCATAATTCTGGTTTATTATCACCGTTTCTTTCTGGGTAATTCAACTGAAACACACTTATTTTATGATTTTTCTCATTTTGCTTGTGATTAATACTATTATTTAGCAAAGACTCTGGGATGTCACCTCATTCCCACCTTAATATCTTGCTGTGTCTCTAAGGAACGCCAGGTGATTTCCAAAGCAGATCTATCCTGCAGGTTGGAACTGTGCAAGGTATACAGTATCTGCTGGAAATCACTCACATGCTCGCCCACCTGCTGAGAAACTGGCGTCAGCAGCTACAGTGTCTGCTGAGGAGTTTGAAAAGAGAGATGAGGGTTTTACACAAACCGTCAAGATTTATTTAACATCACAGATTTCATTTTTTTCTCAAATTTAAGGCTTCATTTGTTTTTTTAATTACCGTTTTTTAATACACAAGAAATGTCATAGGCAACACAAGCAAATAAAGAATAATGGTGTTTTGGGGAAGAAGGACTGGTAAGCTGTAATTAGTGTAATTTCAGGATGACAGCCACAAACCGACCATCAAAATACACTGTCAAGAAAAGGCCAACAGCCGAGTCCCGTGTGCACACGAGTGGCAGGTACACAGTCTCTGTCACACGTCCCATCTGCGTGACCCTGGAAGATGGGAATGCCTACAGAGGAATGCAGCAAGAATGATAAGAAAACTTGGAATTCCACCAAATATGGACTTTTAAAAGGACTTCGATGTATTCAATACAGATGGGATCAAAATAGCTTTCTTTAAACACCTAAAGACCCGTTGAGTATGAGAACTAGATTTAAATTGTGCAGTCCCAGAGGAAGTCAAAGAGCCACGGGCGGGAGTCACAGTGAGGCAGACGTCAGCATGGTGCTCAGAATGAACATCCAGCAAGTCGGCCTCATTACCTTAATGCCAAGTGTCACACTGTCCTCTCCCACTCGCACGTCACTGGCAGGATGCAGCCGTGACTTGGAAGTTCCGCCCTGACTCTGCCGACGGCGCTTCTGCCCAGCTCTCTAAAGGTCCTCCGTGACACTGGGGTCACGAGTGGCTTCCTTCTGGGCAGTCACCCATCTGCTCTGCGGAGAGCTCTCTCTGCTGCCGGACTTACCCAGTCCGCTGAAGCCCCACAGAACTTGCTGCCCTGGCTGGACTACCAAATTTATCCAGTTACGCTCGACTCGGCTCAGCTCCACTGGGTGCCATGTATTGGCATGACAAAGAATGGACTAGAGCCAGACTCCATTTCTGACACTCCAGTGCGGAAGGGGAGAGAGATGAAGACAAGCAGCAGTCGTGCCGGACAGGGAAGGAAGTGCCCCAAAGAGGGCCGACGCGACGAGATGGGTTCGAGAGGAGCAATGAGAAGTCTGCCCGGGGGACAGAGAGGGCTCCCTGGATGGCGCAGAACCTAAGGGACTTCACGGACAAGCAAGGTTTTTGTAGCAAGAGAAGCAGATTTGAATCAGAGGCACAGGCTGAGTTCTGTGTGTCTAGATCTGGAAGTCTGAGAACCTCTGCCCCGAGACTTCGTGCTAATTGGTGACTCATTTGTGATCAGATACATTCTGGGTTCTTCCCAGTGCCACCCATCACCGTATCTGCTAGCGGGTTAGCGCGCTGCACCTGCTGTATCCACCAGGACCTTTGTGCCATCCTAAAATAAATCATGTCTACCACGTGCAAACTATCAGAGGATAAAAGAACACTTCACAAGATTAGTCATCCTGAACCTTCTATGACTACATGTTAAAAACACATGGATGTTATTTTACCCACTTGAAAAAATGACATGATTAAAAGCTCACTTTCTGTATTATGAGTAAAATGACAGATGAGCTATCATTTTAAAAAAAGATACTTTGAGTAAAACACCCGCCCTATATTTTCCACTGTAAAATAACTTAATTTGACCTTGGAGGTTTTCATTTATCATGTCCCTTTTGCTCCTTTTGAAATTCAACAGGCTGGATCAGTAACCCTCAAGCACATTAAGCAAGCATAACGGAATGCCGTTATTCATTTTTCTGAAAGCACCCTTTATTTAGATACCAAAGGAAGAGAGATACTGTTTCTAGACTTTGGCCATTCTTCTCTCCATGTGTAGATGGTAACGTAGAGAGAGAGCATAGAGAGGAAGCTAGATAGATTTGATAGACGATAGGTAGATAGGTAGATAGATAGGTAGATATGGTAGATTGGTAAATAGATCTATTTATGGATCTACTAATGATGTGACCACCTTGGGCAGGAAGGGCTCTGGGGTGGGCTGTGGAGAGAGAAGGAGAGAGTGCGAGGGAGAGGGAGATCAGTGCGGGAGAATGGACATTCTACCATCTAGCCGCCTGAATTGCTTAACCCTTGAGAAGATAAAGTCCTCATCTCTCAGTGAGAAATAACAAGAAACAGACCAATCAGGCACTATAATTTAATACAATATAACATTGTCCCCGAAGAATGACGTTTGTCTGATTCCAGTTCTCTCTATTCTTGGAAGGTTAGTTTTACCTTCACTTCGCGATCTCCAGGCTAGCAGGAATGGTTCAATTGCAGAAGGTAATACCTCCCCTGGG
This sequence comes from Eira barbara, assembly GCA_020311275.1. Taxonomy (NCBI): domain Eukaryota; kingdom Metazoa; phylum Chordata; class Mammalia; order Carnivora; family Mustelidae; genus Eira; species Eira barbara. Next base: position 38,784,921 of record JAHRIG010000045.1, on the reverse strand, counting down.
AAAGAAAATTGGGAGGCGATAGCAGCTAGAGCTCAGCGTACAACGTAGGGGAAATGAGGGAGGAGTCAAATTAGTAAGAGTGTCCTGTGCTCCAAGAACTTCTACCACCAGACTGGATGGTTGGCATTTGTCTGAGCCACACATATGGTGCAACTAGACTTCTTAAATGCTACCTGGCAAGTAGGTTACAGGCTCGTGTTGTCCATGTATTTCTGAGAATTAAGCTAAATATGAAAAGTCCAGGCAGACTCCTTCTCATCTGTGTTGGTTTCCTGTTAAAATGATAATGAAGTCATGCCGCGTCCGACTCTCAAGGGGCAAGGGCACGCCCGCTGATCAGCCCCTTGAAAAGCTTGAAGTAGCCAGAGGTCCTTGAGAAGGAGTAGAAACTGCTTGCCAGCCGGACTTCTTAGCACAAATTCTCTCCCTTTGCCTGTCTCCTGTACATAATCCTGGTATTTAGGACTGAAGCCCTAACAGAGCTTCTGGCCTTAATTTTTGCACACTGTGAGTGCTTTAGGAATCTGGTGTAACGTAAACATAAAACATCTAACTTTGTATCTAAATATTTGTCTTCAGTTGTCATCTTTGTCATCAAAGAACAATACTTAGATGCAAAATTGACAAAGAAAAGTGTTTTTTTTTTGCTTTTCAGAAAACAGATTAGTGACTATTTCTTCTTGGAAACCTGAAGTAAAATGACGTCATTCAAGCAAAACTAAAAGTACACTTCGGTTTTGCTCCTCCGTGGATTCCAAGACTGAGAGGAAGTGTCGGGCGTCGGCCATGCGTGATGTTTCAAATCCAGAGTTTCCCACATTTCGTTTTGGTGGTGACTAATGCTGGAAACACAGCTTTCCCATAGTTGGCAGGAGAATTAGCATATCCACAGTTTTCCCCCCTTCAGTCAGGTTTTGTCAATAAATGCTGGAATTTTCAGATACTCTCCTATTACGTTTCATGTAGCCTCATCCCCTTCCTCTTGAGTCCCAGAGCCCACGCATGGCTCTTATCTCCTCTAAGTTAGCAAGAAAAATAACACACGTCTAGATTTCTACTTTAAGGTTGTTTGCTCCGAAAAAAAATAACAACCTTCAGGAGAATTTTGCTTTCTTATTCAATGCATCTGAAGAATTCAAATTGCAATGAAAAGCAAATTCCAGCCTCAGAAACCCGCCTTCGGGTGGGAGGTAATGCTGTCTCTGGGTCCAAGCTTGTGCTTCAGAGCTGCGTTTTCACTGAAAGAATTTATCTGTTTGTTCATTTGTTTAAGCTTCAAGCTGGACAGTGACTGCGGGGACTCAAGCCGGAAGGCACATCGATTGTCCTCCTGGTAAGACGTTCTCCAGATAAGGCTTTGCGAATGGGCTCCTGCTTCTCCACCTGTTTTCCAACAAATTATTTTCTCTAAAATAAGTGTTTTTTTAGGAAGATCTTTTCCTTTTCCACTCTTGGTAAACTTTCTTCAAACGGTGATGGTTCAAGACCGTGCGGTATTTCCGGTTAGTCCTTCTGGGGGAGGGCTGGCTTGAGCTGGGTTGTTTTGAGACTCTTGGATTTTCTCTGCTAGCTGGGGAGGAGCAGTGGTGTCATCACTCAGGAGTTATATGTCATCACAGTCAGGAGTTAACTTGGAGCTCCCTTACTTACTCGCTGGGTAACTTTGGGGAAGAGAAGCCTATTAAAACTTACTTTACTTTCCCGTAAGATTGGGATAACAATGAGACCGTGCCCATAGGGTGATTGTAAGGATTTAGCAGTTGAATCTCCTTCAGGGCTTAGCACAGCATTTGGCACATAAGTGTTCAATAAGTGTGAGCTCCCATTTCTGTTATCAGTCAGCACATTCCAGTGCAGGAAATAAGGAGCCAAAAACAACGTTGGGTCATGATCCCCGAATAGAATAACCAAAGCATAGGATGCAAAGTGTTTCAGCATGCTTGAACTGGGCGCAGATGTCCAAACCTCCTGTGGTCAGGGATTTCCCTGGCACATCCATGTTTCACCATTTCTCAGATAACAGACTTGGAATTGCTAAGGGGATTGGAATTCATCAATGCTGCCAACCTGCTTTTCTGAGCAAGTCTGTGGTTTTGTTAAATTTTACGTTGATTGGCAGGGGCAGCTGCCAGTTCCTTTGTATTAAAGGAAAGACCTTAAATTATGTAAGGGGTGATGTTGATTGAAAGAGGCACTGATTCAATTCTCTTCCTCTGCTCTAAGCCATGGAGGAACTTCTCCAGGGCACACGGCTTCACCAAGGTCTTCTGAATTATGTGTACCTACTTTGCCTGTCATCTCAACGAACAACTTTGAAGGGTGCTCTAAGGTGTAGATCTGGGGAGGAGGCAAATACGGATTTGGGTGAATTTCTTGGCTTTGCACACTAACGTTTTTTTTTTCTCTAAAGAAAAGCCCATGGGTCTGATGTAAGGAACACATGCTATGTGTGGCTTCACATACATATATGTCTATATGCACGCCTCTGGAATGACATCTCTCCACAGAGCAGACTTCTAAAAATTCCAGTTTTGTGCTCTGCTGCTCTACTGCTTGCCGGTAAGTGGCTGACGAAGGCTCCCTCTCCCTGCAGTCTCCCTTCCCATATGTCGCCTCAGATTCACGTTTCCACACGTCTTACCTTCCTGAAAGTGGTCGATTTTCTGTTCCTAGAATCGCTGCTTTTCTTCTCTTCGATCTCCAGAATGGTTTGATACCTGTCTCACTGAATTCCCGGGATCAGAGGAAATTTAGGTCTCCTACTTCTCTGACACCTCGCTCTTCCCCCTGAATTAGTATTTTTGTATTCTTTGGGTAAATATCCAGTAATGGATATTTATCCAGTAATTCTATTTTTAATATTTTGAGAAACATTCATACTATTTTACACCTTGGCTATACCTGTCTGCATTCCCACCAACAATGCACGTGGGTTCCTTTTTATCCACTTCCTCGCCAACATTTGTTATTTCTTGTTTTTGATTTAGCCATTCTCACAGGTGTGAGGTGATATCTCACTGCGGTTTTGATTTGCATTTCCCTGATGATGAATGATGTTAAGCATCTTTTTACGTGTCTATTGGCCATCTGTATGTCTTCTTTGTAGAAATGTCTATTCATGGCCTCTGCCCATTTTTAATTGGATGATGATGATGATGATGATGATTTTGGTGTTGACTTCTGTAAGTTCCTTGTATATTTTGGATATTAACCCTTTATTGGATATATCATTTGCTAATATCGCTAATATCTTCTATTCAGTAGGTTGTCTTTTAGTTTTATTGATTGTTTCCCTTGCTGTGCAGAAGTTCTTTTTATTTCGATGTAGTCCCAATACTTTATTTTTGCTTTAGTTTCCCTTGCCTCAGGAGACATATCTGTTATGGCTGATGTCAAAGAAATTTCTGCCTGTGTTTTCTTCTAGCATTTTAATGGTTTTAGTTTTCACATTTTGGCCCTTAATCCACTTGGAATTTATTTTTGTGTGTGGTATAGGAAAGTGGCCCTGTTTCATTCTTTTGCATGTTGCTGTCCAGTTTTCCCAACTCCGTTTGTTGAAGAGACTGTCTTTTACCCATTGCATATTTTTGCCTCCTGGTTGAAGATTAATTGGCCATGTAATTGTGGGTTTATTTCTGGGCTCTGTATTTTGCTCCATTGTTCTATGTGTTTATTTTTGTACCAGTACAATACTGTTGTGATTACTCCAACTTTGTAGTAATATCTTGAAATCTGGAATTGTGATGTTTCTAGCTTTATTCTTTCCTGAGATTGCTTTGGCTATTTGAGGTCCTTTGTGGTTCCATACAAATTTTAGGATTATTCTAGGTTTTTTTTTTTTTTTTTGAAAAATCCTGCTGATATTTGATGACGACTGAATTAAGAATAGATTTCTTTGGGTAGTATAGCTATTCTAACGGTATTTGTCTTTTTAATCTATGAGCATGGAATGTTTTTACATTTCTTTGTGTCATCCTCTATTTCTTTTTTTTTTTTTTAACATTTTATTTATTTGAGAAAAGGGGACACAGCAAGAGAGGGAACAGAAGCAGGGGGAGTGGGAGGGGGAGAGTCAGGCTTCCTGCAGAAGAGGGAGCCTGGTGCAGGGCTCTATTCCAGGACCCTGGGATCATGACCTGAGCTAAAGGCAGATGCTTAACAACTGAACCTCCCAGGTGCCCCTCATCCTCAGTGTCTTTCATCAGTGTTTTACAGTTTTCAGAGTACAGGTTTGTATCCTTGGTTAAGTTTATTTCTAGATATTTTATATGTTATGATATGATGGGATTAAGAACAATTGGGATTGTTTTTAATTTCTCTTTCTGCTCCTTCATTATTGATGTATAGAAATGCAATGGATCTGTGTACGCCGATGTTGTATCCTGCAACTTTGCTGAATTCATTTATCAGTTATAACAGTTTTTTGATGAAGTCTTTCAGGTTTTCTATATACAGGATCATGCCATTTGCAAATAGTGATGTGGGGCTTGATCCCAGGACCCTGAGATCATGACCTGAGCCGAGGGCAGAGGCTTTAACCCACTGAGCCACCCAGGTGCCCACCTGTTGAGGGTTTTAATCACAAGTGGTTATTGGTTTGTCAAATGCTTTCTTGGCATCTATTGAAATAATTGTATGGTTTTCATCTTTTCTCCTATTGAGGTGATGTATGGCACTGACTTATTTGTAAATATCGAACCACTCTTGTATCCCAGAAATAAATCCTATTGGATCATAGCAAATGATTTTTTTAATGTATTGTTGGATTTGGTTTGCCATATTTGGTTGAAGGTTTTTTCATCTATATTTATCAGTGTTACTGGCTTCTAGGTTTTCTTTCTTTCTTTTTTCTTTTTTAATAGTGTCTTTGTCAATTTTGGTATCAGGGTAATTCTATCCTTATAGAATAAATTAGGAAGTTTCTTTCCTCCTTCTGTTATTTGGAATAGTTAGAGAAGAATAGGTATTAATTTTTTTTAGATGCTTGGCAGAATTCATCTGTGAAACCACGCAGTCCTGGACTTCTGTTTGCTGGGAGTTTTTTCATGACTGATTCCATTTCATTGCTGATAACCAGTCTGTTTAAATTTTGTATGTCTTCCCCATTCAGTATTGAGACATTATATGTTTCTAAGATTTTATTAATTTCTTCCAGGTTATCCAGTTTTTTGAGATATAATTTTTTCGTAATGTTCTCCTAGAGCTCTTTTTTATTTCTATGGTGCCAATTGCCAGTAGTTATTTCTCTTCTTTCATTTCTAATTTTGTTTGAGTCTCTCTCTCTCTTTCTTTCTCTCTCTCTTTCTTTTGACTGGCTAAAGCTTTATCAGTTTTGTTAATCTTTTCAAAGAAGCAGCCCCTGGTTTCATCGATCTATTCTTTGTTTGTTTGTCTTGTTTTGTTTGTTTGCTTCTACTGTAATCTTTGCTATTTCCTTCCTTATGCTGGTTTTGATTTTGTTGTTGTTGTTATTCAATTTTTTTTTCTAGCTCTTTTAGTTGTAAGGTTGGGTTATTTATTTGAGATTTTTCATGTTTCTGAGGTAGGCATGGATTGTCCTGACCTTCCCTCCTGGAACTGCTTTTGTTGCATCCCAAAGGTTTTGGAATTTTATGTTTTCATTTTCATTTGTCTTCATTTATTTTTTGATTTCCTCTGATTTCTTAGTCGACTCATGCTTTGTTTCGTAGCATGTTATTTAGCCTCCACGTGTTTGTGCTCTCTTTGGATCTTTTCTTCGATTTCTGGTTTCATGGCACTGTGGTTCAGAAAAGAGGTATGGTATGACTTCAGTCCTTTTAGATTTCTTGCGACTTGTTTTGTGGCCTAAATATGATCTGCTCTGGAGAATGTTCCATATGTACTTGAAAAGAATGCGTGTTCTGCTGCTTTTGGATGGAATGTTGTGAACATATCTGTTAAATCCTTTCGGTTCAGTGTGTCCTTCAAAGCCATTTTTTCCCTGTTGATTTTCTGTTTAGATGATCTGTCCATTGATATAAGTGTGACGTTATTATATTACTATCAATTAAATCCTTCGTTTATTATTAGTTGCTTTATATATTTAAGTACTCCCATGTTGGATGCAAAAATATTTAAATTACTGTATCTTGTTTGATTGTTCTCTTTATGATCGTATAGTGTCCTTCTTTGTCTCTTGTTACAGTCTTTGTTTTACAGTCTATTTTGTCTGATTTAAGTATCACTACCCAGCTAGCTTTTTCTTCTGTTTGCATGATAAATGCTTTTCCACCCCTTGACTTTCAATTTGCAGTTGTCTTTAGGTCTGAAATGTTTTTCTTGTAGGCAGCATGTAGTGGGTTTTGCTTTTTTATTCATTCGTTCACCCTACGTCTTTTTTTTTTTTCACCCTACGTCTTTTGTTTGGAATGTTTAGACCATTTACATTGAAAGTGGTGATGACAGGCATATACTTATTGCCATTTTGTAACTTGTTTTATGGTTGTTTTTGTAGCTCTTGTCTGTTCCTTTCTTCTCTAGCTCATTCCTTTCATGGTTTTCTGGCTTTCTTTACTGATATACTTGGATTTCTTTGTCTTTAATTTTTGCATATCTATTACTGATTTTTCTTTTTTCTTTTTTTTTTTTAAAGACTTTTTTTTTTTCTTTTAAAGACTCCATTTATTCATTTGTCAGAGAGAGAGAGAGAGAGCGAGCACAGGCAGACAGAGTGGCAGAGGGAGAAGCAGGCTCCCTGTGGAGCAAGGAGCCCGATGCGGGACTCGATCCCAAGACGCCGGGATCATGACCTGAGCCGAAGGCAGCCGCCCAACCAAACTGAGCCACCCAGGCGTCCCTATTACTGATTTTTCATATGTGGTTACCATTAGGTTTATGTATAACATCTGCATATAGCAGTCTTTATTGACTGTCACTTAAGTTTGAACTCATTCTTACTCCTCTCATCCCCACATTTTAGGTATACTTGTCATATTCTACATCCTTTTGTTTTGTGAATTGTGTTTATTTTGTCACTGATTTTTATAGATATACTTAATTTAACTGCTTCTCTGCTTTCCAGTTTACTTGCTCCTAGTTATGTTCTTTCCTTTCCATTCGAAATGTCCCTTTCAATATTTCTTGCAGGGCTGGTTTAGTGGTCATGAACTCCTTTAATATTTGTTTGTCTGGGAAACTCTTTATCTCTCCTTCTATTCTGAATGATAACCTGGCTGGATAGAGTATTCCTGGCTTGGCTGCAGATTTTTCTCTTTCAACACTTGAAATATACCATGCCACTCTCTTTTGTCTTGGAAAGTTTCTGTTAAAAAATCTGCTGGTAGCCTTGTGGAATTTTTCTTGTATGTAACTGCTTACTTTTTCTCTTGCTGCTTTAAAAATTCTCTTATCACTACCCTTTACCTTTTAAATTACTATGTGTCTTGCTGTGGTCCTTCTTGAGTTGATTTTTTTGGGTGTTCTCTATGCCTCCTCGATCAGGATTTCCATTTCATCCTAGCATTTGGGAAGTTTTCAGCTATGATTTCTTCAGCTAAATTTTCTTTCCCCTTTTCTCTTCTTCTTGCATTCCTTTTTTTTTTTTTAAAGATTTTATTTATTTATTTGACACAGAGACAGAGAGAGAGAGCATGAGAGGGGAGAAGGTCAGAGGGAGAAGCAGACTCCCTGCTGAGCAGAGGACCCGATGCGGGACTTGATCCCGGGACTCCAGGACCATCACCCGAGCCGAAGGCAGTAGCCCAACCCACTGAGCCACCCAGGCGCCCCTCCTTCTTGCATTCCTATAAAGCAAGTGCTATTATGCCTTATGGTGTCATGGAGTTCCCTTCATTTTTTAGTATTCTTTTTTTGTCTTACCTATTCAGCTCGACTGCTGTTCATTACTCTATCCATAGGTCATTTATCTGTTCTTCTGCTCCCTCTAGTGTACTATTTTTTCACCTTTAGTCTATTTTTAACTTCAGTTATTGGGTTTTTCATCCCTGATTGGTTCTTTTTATGTTTTCTGTTTATTGAGAGTCTCACTGAGGTCCTCCACTCTTTTCTCCAGTCCGATGGGTTCTGGCAGGTGTCTGTTTGCTGAGGCTGTGAGGCAGGGGAGGAACGTGGTGCAAGGCAACTCCTTTGTTCCTGGAGAATTCTCCTTAAGATACCTGGCTTTCCAGCACACACTCTGAGTTTAGTAAATAAATCTCCTTTCCATATCCTCCAGGTGTTTTTCAAACCACAGCTTCTATACTGTATCTCCAAGGGGCTGTTTGGCTCTTCCTGGCTGTCCCAGAGCTGACTGAGCCTGTTGAATTTTAAAGTCCTAGTTGTTAAGTCACACTGGTTATAAGAATTCACAACATTAGGCCCCTATGGTTTTCAAAGCTAAATATTATGGGTAATCATCAATCCCGTGCAGGTTCCCTGTGCCTGGGATGCTTGGTGTGAGGGTCTGTTTCTCCCTTCTCTAGGCCTGCAGTGTCTCTTCCTCCTCCAGACAGTCTCACTAGTCCATTTGGCTTCTGGCTCTATCTCTGCCCTTCCTACCCTCTTTGATGTGACTCTTCTCTACATTTAGCTGTAAAGAGTCTGTTCTACCAGTCCCTAGGTCATTTTCTGTATTATCATTTTCTGTATTATTTACACTGATGTGGGTTATTTAGTCGTATCTGTGGGATGTGGTAAGCTTAGGGTCCTTCTACTCTGTCATCTTTCCTGGAAGTCAGTTAATTATCTGCTTCCAATATTACTACTGGAAAATAATTAATATTTCCTAATGTTTGAGGTAGAGGGCCAGGAATGAAACCATAAGCATTTTTTTTAAAAGATTTTATTTATTTATTTGACAGACAGAGATCACAAGTAGGCAGAGAGGCAGGCGAGAGAGAGAGCTGAGCAGAGAGCCCGACGTGGGGCTCGATCCCAAGACCCCGGGATCATGACCTGAGCTGAAGTCAGAGGCTTTAACCCACTGAGCCACCCAGGCACCCCGTAGGCATGTTTTTAACTGGATCTGTGACCTTAACTTGAGCTTTCTGGGGTCCCTATAGAAAAGTCACACTGAATTCTAACTCAGAAGGTTGTAAAGAGGATTTGGTGTCATCAGATGTGGGAAAGTGCTTAATACAAGGCCTGATACCTACTGATTCAATGTTTCTTTTGAACATATTTTTGAACATATTTTTGACTAAACTAAATTCTATGGGGGAAAAAGGCTCCCAGATATGTTTCTAATTCTCAGGCTTCAGTCAATTTTTATTTTCCCTTCCCCACTCCTTTGCTTTCCTCTCCTTCATTTCCTTACGTAAGAGTTGCTCCAGGTGTGGAACTTCCCTTTGTATTTGCCTAAGGAATGAGCGGAGGAATGTCCCGAGGTCATGCCCCCTTCTTTCCTGACCTCCTCTTGTTCATGGGCTCTCACACCACCCTTTATGTCAGGAACTTAGGCCAACACACTTTCATTAAGCTTTTCTAAAAGACCCTTTGTCCAGAACTTTTAGAGGAAATAATTGGTGCTTTCCAATCCTTGCAGACATCGTTACCTATTAAGACAACGTTGCTGAGAAATTGGATGAAGGAGGTAGTGCAAAGCCAGACTCCTTCTGGGTCATTTCCCAAATCAAATAGTAAAGGTGCAGGTATCTTATACTAATGACATGGTTCAGCCTGTCCTCCGGGGATTGCAATAGAAACGAGAGCTCTTAGCGTTTGACCCTTGGTCTCACTTGATAGGAAGGCCAGTCTGGCCCCTGAGGAATGACACAGCTGCCAACCCCAGTCAGGGAAGTCTGCTTGTCTCAGCATTCTTCATACTTTTCATTCTTCTGGCCTTCACGCAGTTTGGAAAAGAACCGATTATTTAGAAATGTGTTCCTGCTTTTGTAAAATATTACCAAGAAGAGGTAAGTGCCCTTAATTCATAGCCGTGCATCAGTGGGACTGCTCACGGCCAAGCCCAGAGCATGAAGAGCTGAAGGTCACTGCAGAGTGGAGGCCATCCTTGATTAGATCTTCTCCTGTATCTGCTGGGAGAGCCTAGGTAGAAACTGGGAAAATGTCTCACACTCGTTTATCTTTGGAGGGAAATTATTAGCAGCTCAGCAAACACCTGCTACTCACAACCTCTTGGATGGCATTGAATTCTAGGTCTGCAACTTTAGGTTAATTCAGTGTGTTTTCATCTGTACACCAGGAACTAAGGTAAACTTTGGAATAATACAGATGAGTTAATTAGGCCTAGAGCCTGCCCCCTTGGGATTCATATCCAGAGAAGCTTATCCAGCTGTGTGGGTGACATCTCTGAGACAGTCCTTTGTATCTGTCCTTGGCCAGTGTAAGCACCAGCACACTGTGTAGCATAAAGTCAGAGTGAACACAGTCCCCTTTCTGTAAGGATTGGGCTCATCAGGCACCATGGTTAAGTGGTATGGTAATCAGGCACCATCTCCTGAGCTGGTTTACTCTTTCACACTTATTTGTATGTAAACAATCCTCAGAAAGGATGTGGTATATTTTTAGGTTTTTAGAAAAGCCAGTAATTCAGTTTATAAAAAATTGTTCAAGGCCAAAATATTATGAATTCGGTTAGCATTTCTAGAATAGTTAGGGGACTGGTATTTTGCTTAATCATTTCTATAATTCATCCTAAACAAAGATCAGTCCATGTATTGATTGTGGTCATGGGTATGTGATAGTTAGTTTGAAATTTCTGATCGTCCTCTCTTCTTTTCTGACATGAACCAGCACATCAGCTGGCTTTGTGCATGGACCTTTGGGACTCTCCTTCCCAGAGAGGACCACTGCTGGCAAACCTCTACCTTCCCGCTGGTCTTCACCGTGACTAGCCCCTGTGATGGCTGGCGTTTCTACATGGACAAAGTAGGGAGGTTGTGCATGGTTAGTGATGACTCTTGGATACAATGGGAGGATCTCAGTCCTCAAAAACCACACACACACACACACACACACACACACACACACACACACTTTCAGACCTTAATAAGAAAAGTAATTTGTAATTAAATAAGGGACTTTTGCTTGTACCCAGTTGTTACAAAATTCACAATAGGTGTGATAGCACTTCATGCATTACTAACGTCTAGCCTAAAGACACACTTAAGACATATCCAGGTTAATGGGCTGTGCCTCAGTCTGGCTTCTTTTGTAGTACAGACAACATGTGCTTCTGCGGTCTGGCTGCAGAACATTCAATGCAGTTACAAATCTGTCTAGCAACTACCTCTGGCATCCTTTGTCGGATTCTCAGGAGTTGTGTGGGGTTCTACATATGAGTTCTATAACAGAATCCAGATTTGTGGTCTTTTTTGTGTCTGCAAACTAATGCAACAGATCAGGCTCGGTCTGTGAGATCTGTTATTGCCATCGGTACCCTACGTGCCTCAGCTCAACGCTGAGTGTCTAGGAAAGCAGAAAGATCATGGGTACCCATCAGAAAATCAGATGACGACGCCGGGTCAATATTGTTTTCTCTGCCTTATAAAGTTCTGGTCTTATCAGATAACATCAGCATCAGATAATGGATATTAAGCCCCTCGTGGGCCTGGTGCCCCGCAGGGGCTATTTCTTTACAGTTACCTCATTGGGCTGGTTTCCCAAATATACCTAGCCAGTCTGGTTGTGAAATTGATTTCTTTCTTCTTAACAAAATAGGTTATTTTGCACTCATTAAAATCACAAGGTAATTGGGATTTCAAGGAAAGTGGTTCGAGAGCCGTTAAGGTCCTGGTGCTCCGTGCCACTGGAGAAGAGCGCCGCACCAGGCGTTTCCTGGTCATGAGCCGTCCTCCTTGTGGGACGGCCGTGAGGCTCAGATGGGCATTCCCAGCAGATGCCACTGGCTGTGCATTTCCAGGACATAAATAAGCACCACAAATATGCACCGTACTTAGAAACAGGCGTTTGATTTCCAAAAAGCTATTCAATCACCCTCGGTATTCTTGAGCTGCCCTTTACAGTTGTTCATGGTACATTATTTTTTTTTTCCCCTAAACTTTCCCCAAATGGGTAGGTAGAAAAACCTCCTGTGTCTGATAGCCATTTGTATGTCTTCATTGGAGAAGTGTCTGTTCATATCTTCTGCCCATTTTTTAATATGATTGTCTGTTTTGTGTATGTTGAGTTTGAGGAGTTCTTTATAGATCCTGGATATCAACCTTTTGTCTGTACTGTCATTTGCAAATATCTTCTCCCATTCCGTGGGTTGCCTCTTTGTTTTGTTGACTGTTTCTTTCGCTGTGCAGAAGCTTTTGATCTTGATGAAATCCCAAAAGTTCATTTTCGCTTTTGTTTCCATCGCCTTTGGAGACATATCTTGAAAGAAGTTGCTGTGGCTGATATCAAAGAGGTTACTGCCTATGTTCTCCTCTAGGATTCTGATGGATTCCTGTCTCACGTTGAGGTCTTTTATCCATTTCGAGTTTATCTTTGTGTACGGTGTAAGAGAATGGTCGAGTTTCATTCTTCTACATATAGCTGTCCGGTTTTCCCAGCATCATTTATTGAAGAGACTGTCTTTTTTCCACTGGATATTTTTTCCTGTTTTGTCAAAGATTATTTGACCATAGAGTTGAGGGTCCTTATCTGGGCTCTCTACTCTGTTCCACTGGTCTATGTGTCTGTTTTTATGCCAGTACCATGCTGTCTTGGTGATCACAGCTTTGTAGTAAAGCTTGAAATCAGGTAACGTGATGCCGCCAGTTTTATTTTTGTTTTTCAACATTTCCTTAGCAATTCGGGGTCTCTCCTGATTCCATACAAATTTTAAGATTATTTGCTCCAGCTCTTTGAAAAATACCAGTGGAATTTTGATCGGAATGGCATTAAAAGTATAGATTGCTCTGGGCAGTATAGACATTTTAACAATGTTTATTCTTCCGATCCAGGAGCATGGAATGGTCTTCCGTCTTTTTGTGTCTTCTTCGATTTCTTTCATGAGTGTTCTGTAGTTCCTCGAGTACAGATCCTTTACCTCTTCGGTTAGGTTTATTCCCAGGTACCTTATGGTTCTTGGTGCTATAGTAAATGGAATCGATTCTCTAATTTGCCTTTCTGTATTTTCATTGTTAGTGTATAAGAAAGCCACTGATTTCTGTACATTGACTTTGTATCCTGCCACATTACTGAATTGCTGTATGAGTTCTAGAAGTTTGGGGGTGGAGTCTTTCGGGTTTTCCATATCACTAGCCATCAGGGAGATTCGAATTAAAACCACATTGAGATACCACCTTACACCAGTTAGAATGGCCAAAATTAGCAAGACAGGAAACAACGTGTGTTGGAGAGGATGTGGAGAAAGGGCAACCCTCTTACACTGTTGGTGGGAATGCAAGTTGGTGCAGCCACTTTGGAGAACAGTGTGGAGATTCCTCGAGAAATTAAAAATAGAGCTTCCCTAGGACCCTGCAATTGCACTACTGCGTATTTACCCCAAAGAAACAGATGCAGTGAAAAGAAGGGCCACCTGTACCCCAATGTTCATAGCAGCCATGGCCACGGTCGCCAAACTGTGGAAAGAACCAAGATGCCCTTCAACGGATGAATGGATAAGGAAGATGTGGTCTATATACACCATGGAGTATTATGCCTCCATCAGAAAGGACGAATACCCAACTTTTGTAGCAACATGGACGGGACTGGAAGAGACTATGCTGAGTGAAATAAGTCAAGCAGAGAGAGTCAAGTATCATATGGTTTCACTTATTTGTGGAGCATAACAAATAACATGGAGGACATGGGGAGATGGAGAGGAGAAGGGAGTTGAGGGAAATTGGAAGGGGAGGTGAACCATGAGAGACTATGGACTCTGAAAAACAACCTGAGGGTTTCGAAGGGGCGGGGGGTGGGAGGTTGGGGGAACCCGGTGGTGGGTACTAGGGAGGGCACGGATTGCATGGAGCACTGGGTGTGGTGAAAAAACAATGAATACTGTTACGCTGAAAAGAAATAAATCATTTAAAAAAAAAAACCTCCTAATCCGGATAAAGCACAAATTTTTAATTCTGGAAAAAGCTGTTTGGGTTTAGGACCTTAGCAGATGTCCCCCCAGTTCCCGTGCAGTTGGAAGACCGTTGAATGTGAGCCTGTATTAACCATTTCCAGCCGGTACGGGTATTTAGGTGGTCCTGGCTAATAGTGTGGACCTCTAGGGTTTGTGCCATTAGCCAGAAAGTAGGCAACAGAGTAAAAATAAATTGGTGCCATCACTTTTTCATCACTATGAAGGGCGGGAAATGCCGTTACCTGTTCACGTATGCTACCATCTTCGCTCATTGCACAAGCTCATGGGGTAGATACGTTCAGCACCCCGGTCTTAGGGATGCTGGAAAACTCACCCGAGGTCACACTGCCGCTGAGTCCAGACCCAGCTCAGGGAAACCTCACACACTTGTCCACTCTATACTTTCTCTGATGCTAGAGGTTCTCAGGTGGTATTTTCCAAAGCCTTCCCAGCTCAGATGCCAGATTTCTGCTATACACAGAGTTTATTTTTGAAAGAACCGAGGATACACAGGCTTAGAGGAGACAGTTTGAAGGACAGGGAGCGGAGTGGGCCCCCATCCTGGGCAGAGCAGTGGGGGTTCAGCTTCGGGGAAGTCGAAAGGACCCAGGACACCAGCAGACCAGCACCTGAGAATACTGCTCACTTGCAAACATGAAGAATTTGGACTCCGGCATTCAAAGGAGAGCAGCAGCAGCGGCTCTCTTCAAGCCACGGCCTGGCTGGGAAGGGTGGCCAGAACAAAGGTGTGATGGCCAAACGCAGAACCGGATTCTTTCAGGAGAGCTTCTCAGATGCAAGGCCTGTGAGAGCGAAAGTTCTCACAGAGGACGTTGAAAGCCACAGCCCTGACTGGCAGCGAGTTTTAGAATCAGTCAGGAGACTCGGGTCTGGCGTTGGCTCTGCCCACAGCATCTGGTGGCAGCCCTGTGTGTGATGGCCATTTCAAATGTGCGCCCCATCCCGGATGGTCTTACGAACGGCGGGAAAGTGGAGCCGTGGGTTCCCTTTTCTTACATAGCCGGCCCTCCGGGGCGGGGGAGGGGCTCCATGAATACGGACTCCAGAGGGACCGATGGATTAAACCTGCAGCAGAGACTGCTCACTTCTGGGCCACCAATGTGGATTTCAGATACACGGACTGTACAGTGGGCCTTTAATAGGGTTTGCTTAAGGCGTAAGTTATGACATTACATTTTACATCTGGCAGTTATAGACAACATAGGATATATAGGATATTATGTGGGACATAGTAACAGAATTGGTGAAGTCATAAGCAACCCTATTAACAATTTATCCTGATGGAGCTCCCGGCAAACTTTGTAATTCAAAACCGCGCTCCGCAGACCTGTAGCGGTTGCTAAAATACTCACCCGTCTCTCTGTTCAAAGGAAAAATCCTAACCTATGTGGTGACAAAGCCTCATTTCTCTTTTTCTTCTTTAAGATTTTATTTATTTATTTGACAGAGAAAGAGAGAGCGAGCGAGCGCACAAGCAGGGGGAGGGGCAGAGGGAGAAGCAGGTTCCCCTTTGAGTAAGGAGCTCAGTGTGGGACTTGATTCCAGGACCTTAGAATCATGACCTGAGTCAAAGGCAGATGCTTAACCGACGGAGCCACCCAGGCGCCCTTAAAACCTCATTTCCTAAATAAAGTGTGAATCCAGACACATTTTCAACTAGGAGAAAGTGCTTATTTTTTTATATGCTCCATGGATTTTTATCTTATCACGAGATTTATCTAAACCCATAGACTTCAAGACTGGTCTAAACCCTGTGACCCAAGAATGTACCCAGTTTTGATAAAGTAACTCTCGGTCTCCTGAAAGGAAACAGAAAGCATTTGGTCTGTATACTTCAAATGTAACACAGAATGTGGGTGTGTGTCATTACACACACACGGAGATGATCTCACGGTATTTCTGTTAATAAACCAGGCAGAGAGACTCTGCCTTATATTTCCTTCCCTAGAAGGCAAGCTCACTGGTACTCATTGGGGCAGGGCTCATATATTTTCTTCGGATACATGAAATAAAGGTAGACTGCAGACCGTTTGTAAAACAAAACAAAAATATTTGGGAAATCAGGAACATTTAAATACCTCAGGAGGAGACTGGACAAGCAGGTGATTTATTTAGGAGAGAAGACATGTATTAGCACTATTAATTGTAGAGTAAAATCTTGCTCGGTGGTTTTAAAAGATTAATTACTCATCAGTCTGTAGGTGACAGAATAATTTAAGGGCCTGAAGAGGGAGACACCCCCCAGCTTCCCAACTCTTCACCCTCACTGCTGGTGGACTCACAGCTTCCTGTCTACCTGCCACAGCACACCTGAGGGCAAGCAGGGACCCGGGCACAGCTCTGCACGGATTTGGCAGATTTGGTTGCTAACTTTCTGTCAAGAAAAGTAGAATTGGGGGGCACCTGGGTGGCTCAGTGGGTTAAGCCTCTGCCTTCGGCTCAGGTCATGATCTCAGGGTCCTGGGATCGAGCCCCGCGTCGGGCTCTCTGCTTGGCGGGACGCCTACTTCTCCCTCTCTCTCTGCCTGCCTCTCTGCCTACTTGTGATCTCTGTCAAATAAATAAATAAAATCTTAAAAAAAAAAAAAAAGAAGAAAAGCAGAATTGGATCTATAGCCTATGAAAGAAAATAGCTTCCTTGCATGACTGCATGCATGTCAGCCACTGAGTTTTCGTCGAAGATCTTGACCCCGGTTATTGTAGCACAGAGAAGTCAGGAAGACCTGTCCCCGTGGCCACCCCCCGTCTCTGCCGGCCCTCTTCCTGTTCACTCGAACATTCGCTCAAGTCGCTTCACTTACAGGGACTTTCTCTCAGTTCTGGGAGTGTCTGGACTTCTTTCTCCAGCAAACCCTACTCTCTTCCCCAGCAATGTCTTGGGGGACACACCCCTCCCTCGGTCTGGCTGTCTCGGGTCTGGATAGGCTCTGTCCATGGGTTTGGAGGTCTGGCTTATGACCCAGACCAAGACGGCAAACGCTGTGGTGGGTTCAGCTAGAGACGAGTCTGTGGCCCGTCCCTTCAGAGTGACCCTTGAGGCTTCGTGCGGACTCCAGGAAGGAAGGCAGGATTTCTGTTGGCTGGGGACTTTGGGAACTGGAGGCTTGCTAGGTTCTCCACTCGGTGGTCCTGGAAGTGAGCATTCGGCTGACAGAGAACCAACAGGTAGGAGATGAGAACCAGCCCTGGGGACTTCATTTACGCTCTTGCCTGACATCTGCCTGCAGTTTGCTGAGCTAGCCCAGCCCTTCCAGAATGTGACCCTGTTCCCTTTGCCCTAAGCTACTTTTTAGTGAACAAAATTCTCCTAATTGGCTCATGCCCTGAGCTCTTCCGTCCTCCGTGTTCTCACTGACGCCGTCCTTTTCCCTGGACCGGTGTCCCCGCAGCGTCCCCGTCTTCCCGGGACCGTCCCTTCCACACTTCCTGCCTGCTCCCATACACGCTTTGCTCTTGTTTTGTTTTCTTCAGCGTCCTGCTTTTTAAATAGCAATTCTCACAATTTTAGTTAATGATCCAAACCACACATCAAAGCTGAATATATTGCCGGGCGGGGAAGAAAGCGTCACCTTGCTCCAGCCCGAGCTTTTGGAGCCACCTTGAGAAGGATCAATGTAAAGCAAAGGGCGGGACAAAACACCGAGGACAAGGCTGCTTTCCGGGGTCTGGGGCTCTGATCTCTTACTCGCTACGTGTGGGTCTCACATTCAAGGTCCTCCTCCCTGTGCTGGAGAACCCGGTGTCGAGGAGCCCCAGACGGCTCTATTTCTGCCGGGGGGCAGGGGACAGTCACCTGTACCCTCCTGGACCTGAGGATTCCATCAACACAAGACAGAACACCAGGAGGAAAGCATCCAGATTTGTTTAATAGAAGGAGCCTCATGAAGAAGGGAAGACCCGAAGAAGGAGCAGAACCCAAGAGCTTGTGCCGAGCGGACAAGGAGAAGGGACTGTGGACGAGGACTAAGCACGGGCCGGAGGAGGGCGAGTCCCCCTCGATGAGGTCTGTGTGGCACCGTCGGCCCCTCCCTGTCCTTCCTTCTTGGATAAGGAGGACGTCTCCCATCTGGAGTTTTATCTCTGCTTCTGGGAGGAAAAAGGAGTGGGTCGGAGCACTTTCAATACCTGCTGCTTTTTCAAGTGCCTTTGGCTCGAAATAAATTTTATGTCAAGACTCGTATTCTGAGGTGAGATGTTCAGTTTCCTTCCCTGCAGAGACTCTGCCCCGTGTCTGCAATGCTCAGCCAGGTGTCCTGTAACCGGACATTCACGGCTCTGGGCTTCCTCTGCTCTGTCTCCCCCTCCCATCCCTTTCTCTGTCTGCCTGTCTCTTCCCGTCCCCCAGGAAACGCACGTGAGGCTGGCGGCGGTCTCAGCCCGGCCCGCGGAGGCGCGCGGAGGGAAAGCGATAGCCTTCCTCGCCGCTCCTGCTCTCGGAGCGCCGGCCGCTCTGAACGCAGGCCCACGTCTCCCCCAGAGGCGAGCGAACAGGACACAGCATGCAGACATGTACACGGCTTTGTGACAATGTCAGCAGTTTTGTGGACCTGGAGGGACCCTGTGGGGTGCGGACCGCTAGGTGGACGCGGATGTGAGACCAGGAGCTTGCAGGCTGCAGCGGCCTTCTTGCCAGAAGACGGAAAATCACAACGGCCGATTCCTCTGAAGCCCGGCTTCAGACTGGATGTAGGTCTCTCAGGGGTGGCACCCCAGGAGCGGGTTCAGTGACCCATTGTAAGTTCATCTGGGCAGGGGCGCCTGGCTGGTTCAGGCAGTTAAGCTGCTGACTCTTGGTTTGGGCTCAGGTCCTGATCTCAGGCTCATGAGCTGGAGCCCTGCACCCGGCTCTGCACTCAGTGGGGAGTCTGCCTGGGATTCTCTCTTTCTACCCCTCCCCCACTCATGCTCAGTCTCTCTCAAATAAATAAATAGCATCTTAAAACAAATTCATCTGGGCACCTCTCCCGGGTGGGTCTGCCACTGCCTGTCACCTCCTGTCCTTGTTCTCTCCGGGACGAGAGTCGTCAGACGTTAAAAGGAGGACAGCCACCCTCTGCTGGAAGCCTTCCTCTTGACATAGTTCCTGGACCGAAGAGTATTCTCCAGGGCACTTTGGAGGAGGTCGAAACAGGGTTCTTGTCCCTGGCATTTTGTGTGTTGACAAGCGCATCCCAATTCCCCATATGGCGAGACCTCAAATGTTTACGACCGCAGACGAGAAGGCCAGTTTTGCTTTGCTCATAGAATGCAGTGGAAATTTCTTCTCTTCCAGAACTTCAACCTCTTTAAGGCAGGAGGTCCCTTAAACAGAAGTCCCTGCGTGGTCCGAGATGTGTGTGAAGGGGCAGCGAGGGGGCCGTTCTGGCAGGCTGGCCTGTGATCACCCTGTGCATGCCGTCCACACACCAGCCTCTCCGGCACGATCCCTGCACACGCAACAGCACGGGGCTTGTGAAAACAATCATATACGGAGAGAGCCTCAGGTGATCGGCACGGATGTGGTCCTGTGCTGGCCACCAGCTCCTTGAGGCCGGAGCAATTCTGTTCTTTCCGCAGCTTGGAGGTGACTCCCCATTTTACCAGCTTTATTGCGTGGTGTTAATGAGGACTCACGTAAGTGCATTAAAATCACAAATGAATAGATTCCGACAGTGTTTGCTCTACCAGTTCAGCATGTTTGTCTGAATTACTACCTCTTGTGCTGCCTTGCCAATGGCTTTGCAGTTTGATTACCCCTGCCTGGTCCAGCTTGGCGTCCTTCAGGCTCGATGATGGGGGCATCTGTTCTTAGCTTCCCAGCCTGGGTTCCCGGATCATCTTACCTGGAATGGTGTCATGGAAGCTTCTGGCATCTTTTACCAAATGCTCGATCCAGGCGTCTTGGGAATGTCAGACTTCTCTTCTTTTACGCATGTGTTTGTTGGGACGATCACTTTTATTTTTCAAGCACATTTTAACCAGGACTTTGATGCAACGACTGGGAGTATGACCATCTTTCAGTAGGCTGCCAGAGTTCAGGTATCTATGAATACAACCTCTGGGTTTCTTGCCCTACTGAATCGTGTCCTTCACAGACGACCCTGACTCAGGTCCTACGCAGGATGTCCTGGGTTCGCCGAGAACAGAAATGTTTGCTGCCCTTGTTTTCCCTGTCTCAGAGCAACAGAAGAGGCAGAAGGCGAGTCCCCGGGCCCTGCCCGCAGATGTGGGGTCAGGGGGTGAGCTGCTTCTCAGCATCAGGGAGGACCACAGGGGGGTCAAGGTGTTGGGACGGTGAAGCGAGGGAACTGGGATGGGTTAGTGCCTTTGGCATCCCACGTGAGCAACTCAGACCTCAGGCACCAGGCAGCACACTCCACCTAAGGGAACAAACGCGGGGCAACTAATCATACGTAGCCAACGAGCCTTTCCCAAGTCAGACAACCGAGGACACTGCAGTTAACTTGCCGGTTTCTTCACTTCGCATCTCGTCTTCCTTATAAAACCTCCACCCCAGACGCCACCCAGAGAGCTTCCCCAACCACTTTCAGTTTTGGTATTTGCTCAAACTCTTCCAAGTTTAATGTGCCTCAGTTTACCTTTTACAAAGGGAATAGCAACCATCCAGAAGGAATCCCTGCCCGGGCTGGTGCACGGGAGAGGGTTCTCCTTCCGGCACCTTCTGCCTGCTCGCCTGTGATTTCGAGAGTCAGGGCTGGAGTCCACACTTGCTCCGCGAAGCGTGTCACACGACCTCAGTGGACTGAGCTCTCTCAGCCTCTCCCCGTGTACCGGTCTGTGCCAGGAGCCTCAGATTCAGTCTCGGCTTCCTTGAGCCTCCGGTCCTCAACTCCCACTGGGACACACTTGCAGAACTGACTTTGGAGTGTGTGTCGACCACCTCTTTGTAGAACGTGTTCTTTTGAGCCCTGGGGATCCCCGGAAGGTCCCAGTCACACACCACAATTCCACAAATCCTTACACATCTTGAACACCTGGGAACACGAAGCGTGTGCTCAACACACACCTCCTGACAGAGATTGACATCCCTGCCTGGAAACTGAAAATGGTATTTTATTTTTTATTTATTTTTATTTTTATTTTTTATTCTGAACTTATTTATTTTTTCTTTCTTTTTTAAATTATGTCATGTTAGTCACCATACAGCACGTCATTAGTTTCTGATGAGGTGTTCTATGATTCATTGTTTGTGTGTAACACCCAGTGCTCCACGCGGTCCGTGCCTCCTTAATACCCACCACCAGGTTCACCCAACCCCCACCCCTTCCCCTCTGAAACCTCAGTTTTTTTTCCCCCAGACTCCATAGCCTCTCATGGTCTGTCCTCCCTTCTGATTCCCCCCTTCATTTTCCCCTTCCTTCTCCTAATGTCCTCCATGCTATTCCTTATGCTCCACAAGTAAGTGAAACCATGTGGTAATTGTCTTTCTCTGCTTGACTTACTTCATTTAGCCTAATCTCCTCCAGTCCCATCCATTGATGCAAAAGTTGGGTATTCATCCTTTCTGATGGCCGAGTAATATTCCATCGTATATATGGACCACATCTTCTTTGTCCATTCGCCCACTGGAGTGTAGGGATAGAGAGAACATTCCTTAATTTCAGTTATTTGATTTTTTTTAAATTTTTTATTGTGTTATGTTAGTCACCATAAAATACATCATTAGTTTTTGATGCAGTGTTCTAAGATTCATTGTTTATGCACCACACCCAGTGCTCCATGCAATATGTGTTCTCCTTAATACCCACCACCAGGCTCACCCAATCCCCCATCCCCCTCCCCTCCAAAACCCTCAGTTTGTTTCTCCGAGTCCCCAGTCTCTCATGCTTCATCTCCCCCTCTAATTTCTCCTGATTCACTTTTCCTTTCCTTCTCCTAATGTCCTCCATGTTATTCCCAAACAATGTGGAGATTTCTCAAAAAGTTAAAAATAGAGCTATCTTATGACCCTGCAATTGCACTACTGGGTATTTACCCCAAAGATACAGATGCAGTGAAAAGAAGGGGCATCTGTACCCCAATGTTTATAGCAGCAATGGCCACGGTCGCCAAACTGTGGAAAGAACCACGATGCCCTTCAACGGATGAATGGATAAGGAAGATGTGGTCCATCTACACTATGGAGTATGATGCCTCCATCAGAAAGGACGAATACCCAACTTTTGTATCAATATGGACGGGACTGGAAGAGATTATGCTGAGTGAGATAAGTCAAGCAGAGAGAGTCAATTATCATATGGTTTCACTTACTTGTGGAAAATCGTATTTTAAAAACTCTAGATTTATGATGGGAAACACGTATGATTGGGAAAAATACATTTGTGTGTCTGGACATGTTGAATTTTCAAAACTTTTTACATATGGTGATACACGTACGATAGGGAAACATATATGTGCATGTCCAGATCTGGTTGGTTGTACCCACGTTAATGGCACCCGTCTTTCAGGATCTATGATGCTGATTTCCATTCACGCCCCACCGCCTCTCTAGGGTCGCCCTTCAGCCCCCTTTCCTCTGCCCACTTGCTATATGTTGCATGACTGCTGATGCTCCCCTGATCTTCGTCCTTTCACAATGAACACTGCCAGCCCAATGCCCATCCCCACTGCAGCTGGAATTCCCACCTCTGTGCTGAGAAGCTCTTCCCCGACCTCATCACCTGCTGCTCCAGGATTCCTGAGAATCCCTCTGTCTGCACATGGGCACGTCAGGTTTAACCTTCTCTCTGTTGTGTGACCAGAGCAATATTTCTAAATTCAGATCTCAGCGTGTCTCTTCTTGGCTTCACAGCCTGGTGGAGATCCGTATCGCTGTCAGCATAAAACCCAAATCACAGAGCATGGATTACCTGGCCCCTCTGACCCTCGTCCAGGTCCCTCTCTCGACTCAGCTCTCTCAGCCACCATTGGTCATCTATGCTCTATTCATTCCAGATTGTTTTTCTTTCTTTCCCTGGAACCTTCATGCTCTCTTTTACTGTTCTACTTTAGAATATTCCACCCGTTTTTTCTAGGAACCATCTTTTCCTCTTAGATGACCCCTGGCTAGGTTAGGTTCAAGCCAGGACTCACCTCCTCCAGGGAGCCTTCCAAGACCACCTGTTTTCCCTCTCTTCAGTCTAGACTGGATGCCCCTCTTATGTCCTGATGAAACAACAGAGGATTATATTGACCTACTTATTTGTATGAACACCCCCAGCCCCATTTAATTTCTAAGATTTGCAGACAATGGACCACTGATACTTGTCCATTTTTCTATCTTCTGGAATGATCACAAAGCCGGGATCTCAATAAACGCTTTGTTAAGATTGTAGCACTGGAGATCGTGATTCAGGCTGCAACGGGGTCAAGGATATATATTTTATTTTAAACAGTGTTTAAAGATAAATCTGCTTCCCAGCCAGATTTGGGAGACATTAATGTAGCTGTTGAAGGAGGATAACCTATACATAATACACAAAGAATTGAGGGTACAGAGAAGGTGCATCCTTGATGGGTCTATGTAACATTCCCTATACTTTCGAAGCAATGAAGGCACTTGCTTTGTTAGACGATAAAACCAATAACTCAGACGTGGTGAAGAAGTACTGTTTCTATTAAGTCCTGAATGTATTTATTAAGCACTTAGTGTCAAACACTGTGCCAGGAGGCAGAGTATATTCTGCTCTTTCAGGAAGCTTAGAAATTAGGTGGGAATCAAGTCATTAGCACCTCCAATGACATGGGACTTAATCAGGTTCTGCTTTGAATAATCTCTCCCATTATCTCTCTGTATATCAGATGCCTCTTGCTCCACTGGTTAGAAGAGTAGTAAAAACCCATTTTGCCAGGAATTCAGAGGAGATGCTTCTCGTAAAGTTTGAAATGCACTTGCAAGATAAGTCATGGATATGTCCAAAGTAAAGGGAAACCCACAAACCCACCTTGCCTGTCTTAGATAGGTCCTCTGGAGGAGTGGGGACTCAGTTCTAGAGGAGTTCACAGATGGGGAGGACTTGGCTCTTAGGGAGAGACTTGGAGGGGGTGACAGGACTGGAGCTAACTTTCGAATCAGGGTTGAGATTAGACTTGTCTAGGGAGAGATGAGCAAGTGCAGATGGACACAGGGTATTGTAGGGGGGCAGCCTGGATGCATTTGGGCATCTGTGTGCACACGAAGCCTGCCCCAGAGGAGGGGAGGGCAGGGTCTCGGCATGGACACAAAGTGTGGTTACAGGTGTGGGAGTCCCAGAGGGCAGTAAATGTTCTAAGCAGTGTCTTTCAAAGAGAAGAAGAAAGAGAACATCAAAAGGATTTAAACAATTGAATAAGTGCAAAATTTCCCTATATTATTGCAGCTTTAATCATCTGCTTCAAATTTCTTAGCAAAATATTGACTCTATATTACATTTCAATGAAAATATCACGTATTAGAGCAGCAACCCTCAAACTTCACTACGTGATAGAAATAGGCATTTTTGGAACACGTGGCTCTTCAGCTGCTCACCTAGAAATTTGGGTTCAATTGGTTTGATGCAGAGCCCACCCAATGTGGATATCAAGTTTCCTGCGGTTGAGAATGCCTGCGGCAGCGAACACCCAAGGAATTTTATGATCGGCGTTGCCAAAATTCAGTGCCAGCTTTCATTAGATCAAGAAAACGATTCTTTTTCCAAGCTAAGAAAGTTAGTCATCATTAACCTTAACGAAAGGTGGTTTTGCTGTAAAGTGTTGTACTAAAGCTAGGCAGACATCATGCCCAGGGACATGGGCTGGTATAAGTGTTTGCAGCAGATGTTGGGCATTTGTGTGACTTCTGTGCAAACACGAAGGTCTGAAGACTGAGCTACAAGCTTTACCCGCCAAAGAGCATGTGCGGCCGCGGAGGCTGGTTTTGAGTCATAACTGGACTGAAAACCATTTCAAAGCAGTGATCCCTTCTTCTCATCTTCTCTAACATAAAACTGGGCTGTATTTTTTCACATTTGGTAAAAAGTATGCTTCCGATCTTCAACTTAGAGAGCCAAGCTGTAGTTGGGCGCACATTTTTAGAACTGATTTATGGGCCCCAGAAGGCCACCTGAAGAAAGATCTCTCTGGTTTCCGATGTTCTTTTTTTTTTTTTTTTTTTCTGAATTACTTTGTATCTGATTGAGATAGTTAAAGTTTTCAGCATGGGATTTTTGCATACAGATTGGGCACTGCTTTGAAACCTCTTCTCCAATGCATATTTCATGATTAGCATCCTCAAACCCCAAAACCTCTATGGAAAAAAGTATATTCTATATCTTTGTGGTTTGTTTAATAAACTGGAGGTAGACAAATTAAAGCAGCTGCCCCTTCATTTAATAAATACTTTTAAAAACAACACTTGGGATAATTGAAAATGGCATTGGGCAACAACAAAACTACTACAGGAGAAAAAGATTTAATCTTTAAATATGGACTTTTTAATGAGAACATTTTAGAAAGAATGACTTTAAAAGCTGTGATGAGAAAAGTCAGTTCATTTTAGAGGACATGGTGGGCCAACAGCTTTTTTTCTCTCGATGTCATGGATTAAGAAAACAGATGCAAAGTGAGTTTAGATGCCATCAAAGCTATGCCTTCAGCTTAATTTCTGATGGAGGCACCAAGTGCTGATGGGAAGACATGGGTGTGAGGACCGATCTCCACAGGTCAGGAATGGAAGACTTTCTAGGGTTGAGACATGAAAGATCTTCTCTCAAACACAGATTTCCTATTTCCTTGGTAGAAAACTGACCCTGGTCCAGCACATTTGAGGCTCTCCAATCCCCGTGAACCCTCTCCCATAGGATTTGTTGTCTACCTACATGTCTTCAAGGACATGCAGATGGAAACGTCCTGCTCCAGGTGTCTTCTTTCCATCTTCTGTTCTCTAAGTGACGTCACTATTTCCTCTCTCCAGACCCACCCCCCTCACTTTACCGTATTAACTCAACCGCTAGTACTTGGACCCTCTTGAGGCTCCCAGATGCAGGCTATCTTTTCTCCGCTGCCAGTGTGACTTCCATTGTCATGGACCTCCTTCCATTCCTGGTCTCCTAAGCACTGTTCTCATAATTCTGCAAACCTGAAGATTTTCTCTTCACTGTAGACAGAATGACATTTCTAAATTTCAAGTTCAGCGTAACCTTTCTGTACTTAAAACTCTCCAGTGTCCTCCCCCCAGCAGACAGGAGGCAGGTCTCCTGCTCGTGGCTCACTGTGCCATGCAGCATCTCCCCCACCACTTTCTCTTTCAAGGTCATCTTTCTCCACTTGCACTTTCTGCATTAGCTGGATGTAACTGGTAGTTTCTTCAATTTACTTCGCTCTGTTTTGTGGTAAGATCTTTGCATATTCCATTTTTGTTTCAAATAAGATCTGCCTTTCTTTTCCTCTGGGAAACACCTCTTTGTCCTTCAGAGCTCAACTCAAACACAGGGCCTCCGGGAAGTCTTTTTAATTTGGCTCAGGCATCCCCTTAGCCGCTTGCCTGCCGTCACCATAACCAGCATGATCTGCACAGACTGTTCACTCTTGAGCTGAGAGAGACGCATTCCTCTTACAACCTCATCGCAACCAAGGTTCATTCAACAAGGCTAGGGGAAATTTACCCTCCCAGCTTCCCCTTTTCACGCCTTACTGGTGTGGAGCGAGGTGCCTGTCATGTGAGATTCTGAAGGAGGACCCCTGCAAACAGGTTAATTGCTCCCGTAGCTTTACTCTGTTAGTACATTTTGACTCACACCAAGTTTACCTTCTCTGACTTTTTTCCTTTTGGAATCCCCAGGACATTGGGGGTTTGATTAAAAAGGTTTCTGGGATATATTTATGTGTGCATGATTTTGTGTTTTCAGGTTCATACAGTGATTGCTTGGTATGCAGACAGGGACCAAATATCAACTATCTTGAAAAGCTTGGCTAATATATAGCAGTAGTTTTCACAAGAGCTAGCATGAGAAGCAACCCAGGTGTCCCTCAACAGAGGAATGAACGGACAAGCAAGACGCAGTAGATGCATGGAGTGGAACGTTATTCAGTCCCGCAAAGGAGGGGCGTTCTGACACCTGCGACCTCTGGGAGATTTCTTAGGGATGAGCCTCGAGGACCCAGTAAGCAAAGGACAGATACTGCTTTATTCCATTTATATGAGGGCCCTGGTCTAGTCAGATTCATAGAGACAGAAAGTAGAATGGTGGTTGCTAGAGCTGGGGAAGGAGGATTGGGAAGTTAGTGTTTAAGGGCACACAGTGTCAGGTTTGCAAGATGAAGAGGTATGTGACGCGTGGTGGGGATGGTCATGCAACACTGTGAACGTGCTTGATGCCTCGGAACTGGACCCTTAGAAATGGTTAAGCAGTAAATTTTATGGTATGCGTATTTTTACTATAATAAATGAACAACCAAACCCTGATGTGAGCTCTTCTGGATCTGCCTGGCACGTTCATTTGTGGCCAGGTCACAAGGAGCATCTCCGCTGGAGGGTGGAGAGGACCAGTTTTATGACGAAGAGTGCAAATGCTCTGGTTTCCACAGGACTTTTGCAACATACCCAGTTGTTGATTTGAGAGTTTGGTCATTGTTGGGAAGACCTTCTTTGTTTTAATTTACTGAACATATAAAAAATATATTTATTTATTTTAGGGAGAGAGAGAGAGCTAACACAGAAATAGGGAAAGAGACAGAGGGAGAGGGAGACAAAGAATCTTAAGCAGATTCCTTGCTGTGCATGGAGGGGCTTGATCTCATGACCCTGAGGTGACGACCTGGGACAAAACCAAGAGTTGGCCGCTTAACCGACCGAGCCACACAGGCATCCCTGTCTTTGGATAATTCTGAAAGGGGCATTGCCCTCAGCGTCTTCTAATCCAGTGTCTGGAGATTTCTTACGGTAGGAGATAGGAGAACTTAACATTTCTCTGAGCCCGAAGCTGCCTTTCCAGCTTGGGCAGCACAAGTGTGACGTATGATTGCTTTCCCTCAACCCATCAGAACTCAGACACTTTGTCACATCTCCTGAGCCCGTAGCATTTTTGCATGAAGTTCTCTCCTCACTGACCTATCTCTGAACTCTGCTGTGAAAACAAACGCGAATTCTGGGGAATCTAAAAATAGGGTGACGTAAAACTAAGTCAGCACTAAGATGGAATTTGAAGGATATATGATGCTGATATTCAAAAACGTGTTAGAAAAACCCCAACTGTTAATGATTCTTTTCCAAAACTTGAGAACTCGTCTAATGAAAATGTAAACTGAAGCAAGTTGAAAGCGAACACATTTTACACCAGGAGTAATGGGATCACGTGTTGGGTTTAGGAGATTAGAGTGGAATCGAGTTATATTTTGCAAGGAATCTGACAAAAGAGATACATTCGTGCTGAGAAGAAAGATAAAAATCAATAGATATTCCTTGTGCAGTTTCACAAATGAAGTCGGCCTGCTGGTACGAAGCAGACAGAATGCAAATTCCATCCAATATGCTCCCGTGGGCTTTGTTTTAAAGCAAACACAGAATTGAACTATCTGAGGTTTGATGTACTGATTGATATACCCAACTATTACAAAATAGAAATGTTAGCGACTTTAAGTCATAAAATTGGGAAATTTCTAATAAAAATATCTCTTAAAAAAACAAAACATCAATTTCTAGAGATTTTCCATAGGCGTCTTCTGTGTGTAATTTAATCCTTGGTGCCTTCCGATGCCCTGCTGCTGCCTTTAGAGTCCGTCTTCCATAGGTGTGCCCTGCAGGTCCAGATGGGTGTCAGTCCCACCTTCTCCTCCAAAGCATTGCCTGGAAAATCAGGATTATTTTATGACAATTTCAAGTGACTCCTTCAAGCAGGAGGCACTTAGCTTGCAAAATTGGTTCAGAGGAGGCTTTCTGTCTCTGTGAAGAATATTGCATCCGTGTCAAAAAGTTTAACCCGACCAGATGTTCTTAAAAGTTTCTGAAGTCCCGGGTCACTGTTAAGGCCATTCGGAAGGTCAATGGGCAATGCTCTTCCCGCCCAGGCACCACCCCACCCAAAGTTTAGCATCCCTTTGAAGCTTTTATTTATTTATTTATTTATTTTTATTTAAAATTTTATTTCTATGGGAGTGCCTGGGCGGCTTAGTCAGTTAAACATTTGACTCTTGGTTTG
This sequence comes from Eira barbara, assembly GCA_020311275.1. Taxonomy (NCBI): domain Eukaryota; kingdom Metazoa; phylum Chordata; class Mammalia; order Carnivora; family Mustelidae; genus Eira; species Eira barbara. The sequence continues at coordinate 38,755,782 of JAHRIG010000045.1, read as the reverse complement.
GGCTCAGGTCATGATCTCAGGGTCCTGTGATCGAGCTCTGCATTGGGTTCCAGGCACAGCTGGATTCTGCTTGAGATTCTCTCTCTCCCTCTGCCCCTCCCCCTGCTCTCTCACTCTTTCTCCCTAAAATGAATGAATAAATCTTTAAAAAATAAAATTTTATTTCTGTGAAATAAACCTTAGAATCTCTGTCTTGTCAGCTTATTCAATACAACGATATTTCTAAGATGTGGAACACAAAGCAAATTTTAAAACATTGTTATTGCTAAAAACCATTTAGAATTGCCTTGCATTTTTCCTAGACACAAAACTCTTCCTATGCTTAATGTTTGTGTTTTTATTTGGTTTCCTAAATTCCTCAGTTTCTTCAAAATTCTTGAGATGGTCCTTACTTCCTGGGAGAGCATGCTTAACTGAGATTCAAGGACACAGTTTCAGAACATGAGCAGTATATTCTACAGAAACATTGTATCAGTAACTACTCACTTATGATATTACGTCAACAGTTTTTGTATTTTGCCCTCAGGATCTTCCTCAACATTTTTTATGAAATGGGAAGAGCTTAATGTCACACAAAGATTAAAGATACACTTGAATCCTCTTGAAAGCTGGTAGAGGCAGCAAAGCCACTACCAATCGCCAACGTGGAGTACCTCATTTCTAGGTTTTGACATTATCTGAGGAACTTAGCTAATATGACGCGTTTTAACCCGCCTTAGCCTCAGTAATTACTTCAGGTCATTACAATCTCCCCATTATTCGGTCAGATGACCTTGGTCTAGGAAGTCTTAACATGGCTTGTCACACGAACATTGTAATGATTCAATTGAATTAATTACCTTTTTCCCCCTGCTGTTTCAATGTTTCTACCATTCGCTTTTTTTTAAGGGCTTCTTCTTTTTTAATATTGTAATTTAATTTTTTTTCAGTGTTCCAAGATTCATTGTTTATCTTTTGAACTCCTTGAAAACACATCAGCTTGTTTTATCTGCACATCACAATGATAAATGTATTTGTTAAGAGAGCTAATGAGGATGTAAATTTAGATACCAAGGTAGGATCTGGGATTTTTTAAAAAATATAGCAATAGAAAGTGTAATATTGGGACACTCTGATGAGAAAGCAGCAAGAGTAACCGACTTTCACCTTGAGATTCGGCGGCCGGAGTGTCAGTGCGTTTGGTCACGGGATCCCATCCCAGTGGTTTACGGAGTGTCTTACTCTTGTGAGAAATGGAGGCCTATAAAGAAAGTCCACACAGAGTCCTTGTCCTGAGGGGTGACGGAACACTATTTGAACAAGTAAGTACATTAACACACTTACTCCAACATCGACGGCAATTAGGAAATGTCCCTTGAACTGAAAAGAAAATGACATAAAATTACAAATAACACAACTGAATGTTATACATTTTATTCGAAGTGACGCAGACCGCGCGGGGGTTCAGGAGAGGTTACAATGCGAAGGCGTCATGTCAGCCTTCATAAGACTCTGTGGACAGACAACCTTCACAACATCCACCTGAAGACGGTCACCTCCATAACAAATCCGCAAAGAGGGACCTTCCTAAATTCATCCCAAATCTGTGGCAATGTTTTTGAAAGTCTACTTCTTATGAAAGACTATGTACGATAATGCTGTTTTATGCTACATTAAATGGTGATATTCCCTAAAGCAAAGTTTTCAAAATACTAGAGTGTCTCCTTCCTAGTCCTTTTAAACTATGAAGAAAGTTTTAGGTTCAATGTTTGTATGTTTTGGAAAACAACAAAAATAAAAATTTCAAGTATTTTTATTTTCCTGGTGATTTAAAAGAAATATATGCATCATAATTAGTGTGGGAAAACAGCATAAATATGGAGAAAAAAGTGCCTTCTGATAACTTGATAGAATATCCCAGTATCTTAAACTGTTTTAATTTTCAAGTGTACATTTATTTCATGTTTCCATTAGGTGGCACTGTGACAGTATTGATGGAGGGAGCAAATTCTTCCTTTCATAGCAAATGTAGATTTCTTTTGTAATTCTGGCTTTATTTCACTAGCTTTTAAAACCCTGTTGTATGAAGGACTTCAGTCATTCTACAGCTCGGGGCGCCACAGAAGTAGGTGTCAGTCTTCACTCTGAGGCTCATGATCCAAAGGTCGAGAATCACGGAAGCAGTGGGAATGGGCTATACCAGGTCAGAGTTGGCCCCCAAAGTCTGAGGCAATCCAGCTCTGCTCTGGAAAAGATATTCCCATAGGGAGCCCATGAGGAAAGGTGGTCGACAGGAACTAGAGCTTCACTAGGGTCCTGGGGGAGGACGGAGGGCTTCGTTTTCTAGAATGGGCACTGGCCAACGCACCTGCTCTCCCACTGAAGGTTTGGTCTGCTGGTTGAGACACGTTTGGTGAATGGACTGCAGGATCCCTGAACGGCCTTTGCTGGCCGGTCAAGATGGGATGCTCAGGGCAATGCAAATGGTGTCTCAGGGACAGACACCTGCAGCCACGGTGGACAAGCCCCTTAGTCTGGGTGCAGCTGGGGCCCGGTGGTTTCAGGACACATCCAGGCAGTGCTGGGAACCTCCCTCCCTCCAAAGTGTCTCATCTGGCAAAGATGAAAGAACAGCAGGGAAAAAGTTTGAGATCATCGGGAACACACCTTCACACAGAAGCGCACAGTGACTGACTGCACAGACCACACATCCCGAACACAGAAGTGTTCTCACCACACAAGCACAGCATGACTCTGCAGCTGGTGGGTGTGTTAACTCATTTGATTGTGGCGGTCATTTCATGTTGGATATGTATATTAAAGCCTCATCTTCTTGCACACATTAAGAAAACAAACCAATATCATGATGTTAAACCTAACTACAGAGTTTTAAACTTCACTGAGTTTCAGTGAGTTTAAACTTCACTGAGTTTTGTCAACCAAACCTCAGTGAAGTCGGAAATAATTTAAGAAAATAATAGAGCATCGGCTTTGGCTTCTTGATGCTGTGGAATATTGGAATATTCGTGAGAACATGATTAACATACTCTGTTACACGTGATTTTAGATATAGAAAAAGTGTTATTTCGGTGGTAGTTGTAAATCTATAAAAATGGCCAAATTAAAATAGGAACTTGGATTTCAGATCTTTATAGATACTACCTATAAAAGTCTCAAATGGCTGATATGTATTTTTGAGACTAGTTTCCATTTTTGCATTTATGAAATGATTTTTGGTTAGATGTCTCTTTGACGCTTGTTTAAATTCTCTTAAACATATGGTCAAATATATGCTCTATAATAGGAAACTTATTAAGATAGTTTGTGATAGTGCTCAGGTCTGGAAAAAAATATAAAAAGAATAGAGTTTAAGTCTCTAGTAGATACAAATACTAAGAATAATCTCGCGTTCCCCCTAGCCACGGTCATCTGAAAGCTGAAATATCATACATCCTGTCTCTGGTGCCCTTTGGAGAGCACTGATCTCTTTGGACCGTGAGACCACAAGGATGCTCATCGTGGAAAAAGGTCATCTATGGCCGCCTCTGTGTTCATTCCTTTCAGATTGTGTTGGACATGAGGTAGGTAGGGTTCCCCAAATGCCAGGGAACTTATGCCGCGGTCATATGAACTCAGGGGACAAGTTAGGAACGGGTTAAACCAAAAAGCCCCATATGGATCCAGATCCATTTTGGGAATTGTGTGTGACTTTCTCCATAGGCATAGAAAGAGTGGATTCTGAGTCTCTCTAGGAGAGGGGGGTCAGCGCATGCCCAGCATGCTGGATGGGGACTTCGTTGTAAACTCGGCAGCCACAGGACAGGGGCAGTCACTCTCCTCATGGACCCCTTCGTAGCCTCAGATTTGGGTTGGATGATTCTGCACATGACAGTGAAGGTAGTGTACAGCTCTAATAATGTTTTACTTTCCAGCGATCTGTTCACAAATTTACCACCACACACATATTTTTGAGAAATGGAGGGTATACAGCTGGACTGGGAGATGGAGTTTTCCTTCTGGTTCATGTAGTAGCTGAAAGGACACAGAAATGCAGAACCAGGCCCCCAGCTCTAGATTTGTTGACTTAGAACCCAGACTTCCAACACATCTCCAAGCCATTCACAGCCACACTGCAGTTTGAGAAGTCCCTCCTGGTGTTCCCTACCTGGAACAATAAGTGTAGTCCTAATGATCACAGAGAATCTGACTCTCGTGTTGGCCCATTATCTGCAAGGCTTCCTTGATTCCGCACGACTGCTGGCCCCTTCGCCATCCAACCAGAGCTGGGAGAGCTGGAGGAAGGGTGTGAGATGCATTTGGATTGATCCATTTTATGACTTCCTTGGAAGCTCTTGAGACATGCTTGATGAGTGCAATGCTGTGCATGTGTGGGATGCACTGGTGGGTGGGCTGTGTAGCACTCCCCCCACCCCCCGAGTCTGGTGTTGTTAGTGCTGCTAATTGGCTCTGCAGAGAAGGAAAAGCCCAGCAGTTTCAGAGTGTGGGAAGCTACCCTAACCTCTCCGTTAATGGTTGGAATAATGAGCTGTTTGCCATTTTATTAGTCTTTTTTCCAACAAGTCAGATAAATACTTTTGTTGTGAATGCTTCTATAGAATGAGCTTTGGACTGAGCACTCAGAATCAGCCATTGGCCCCTAAACAGTCATATTTCCAGAAGTCTTGGAAATATCTTTAATTAGAGAATTTAAATGAGAGCCTTGTCATGGATTCTCTTTTCCTCTTTCCACCCTCATTCCTATTAGTGTGTGAAAAATGGAAAGGATTCTCAAACGTGGTGCAGAGAAAATCTTGTAAATGATATCTTCATGTTGGGAGGGAAGAAGGGTCAGGGCATGAGGGAGCAACCCATCTCTGTCACCGCAACATAGGGCAGTCAGGCTTCTCGGGGGCGTGCTCAGCCTGTGGACACAAAGCCACGTGGAAATTTATCTCCCTGCTCTGGCTCAGCTCTCTGACCCCCACCCCTGCTCCCTGTGGCTCCAGGGTCCCCTTGCTGTCTTTAATTGTGCTTCTTCGACTCTCCGCTCTGCTCTCCCTCCTTGTCCCCTTTAACACCCTTCTTGTGGCCTCAGACTTGACATTCTGGAAACCCATGTAGCAGATGGTCTGACTGTCTCTCCCGGGCAGGTTAGAATGATAATCACGACAGCTAAGTGAGGATGGTGATCAAAGCATATAAATTCAAACGAATACAATTTAGGAAGGGGGGTCTCCCAAGTCGAGACTGGAGACTCCATGTTCAGACTTCAATCTCATACCTGCTTTCCTCTATCCTACAACGTAGCGTCAGACCAACAAATCTCTCTCTACAGCAGGATGACAGAAGGGAAGACCTCTATGTGTTAATGAAAACAATCTATCTGTTTGCTCTTTTTATTTTTCTTTATATTTGGATCCGGGAGAAAAAAATATATATACACATTGGATAAGGTGCTTCTGAAAGCAGAATAGATATTTTTCTCCGTGTCTTGTCACACATGTCTTCTCCGACCTCGCTACATTGTCTAAACTTCCAATGCCTTGCACTCAGTCTGCAACAATATTGAAGACCTTGTTCTGTGTGCAAAGTCATGTATCTTTAACGTAAAGAAAATAAATAGTCTTTTGTGATGTCTTTTTGGATCTCAAAAGTGCCCATTATTTTGACTGTTTTGATGCCATTATCGGCTACACAACGCAAAAGCAACTTTCTAAACATAATTCAGCTACTAGAGATGTATTATTCCTTATTTTCACATGTCTCTTTGTTAGCTACATTGTATCTGGTAGCAAATTCATCTTTTGGCCCTTTGTTCAAAGAGCAATGAAGAATGTCCTACTCTCGGTGATAATAATGGTAATTATAAGTTATGCAGAGTTTTGCACCACCAAAGCCTTTGCAGTCATCAATTAGCTAATTCAGACAACATCCCTAGGAGAGGACCACCTTACTCCTCTCGATAATATTGTAATGCTTGGCCATTATGTGCTGAACTTTGACTCTGCTGTGAGAAGAACTGGTCTGATGGTTGAATTTAAATGCTAGTGTAATTTTCATCCGTCCTTGTGGATGCTGCCATGAGCACATCTTTCTAAAATAAAATGCAGAGATCTAAATTTCTCAGTGATTTTATATATTTCTGTGCCTCCGCAACCAAACGAATCTTATTTCTCCTGCATGAGGGCATAGTCGGTGCAACACATTTCACATATGACTGGAGGTCCTACCAACATTTCTAGGGTGTCTGCTATGAGCCACAGTAGAAATACACAGCACAGTTACAAATCCATGAGAATCTATGAATACAAGTCTGAGAAATGCGATCCTGCCCTCGAGAAATGCACACTTCTGTTCGGAGAGACAGACGTTTAGACCAAAATTTCCATACAGCAGTTAAGGAAGCAGCAGGTACTTAGAGGAGCCATTAGTAGATCATCGCATTTTCATTACCTTGTTCTGAAAGCATTTATCATAGCGTGTCGCATAACACCAAGAACATGATAACTTCGAAGAAGTTAGGGGTGAGTGCTGTGAGCTAGGGATACAGAAGAGCATACGGAGAGTGGGCTCTTCAACCAAATAGCTTCAGTTTGTTTTCAACTCTAATAGTTGTTCTGACATAATGACCAATCATTCACCGTGTTGGGCTACTAGATAATTTTTGCTCTCTTAAAAGTAACTCCGCGTGTGTTAGAGTTTGAGGGAATCAATAAAATTATTTTTGTGTCTACTGCATATAACGAGAGATATGCAGATATATTCTTAAATGCACCAGGGTCTTTTGATCTTTATAAGGAATAATCGTCATCAGCTGGAAATTCTGGGAATTGAACTGGGAAGATATGTCATAGGAACATAGAATGCTAGACCTAGACATGATCTATTCTGGGATCCCTTGGGTTGATTTATTCCAGTTTGTTCATGGTGCAAAGAATGAATCAGGAGCTAAAGGGATTGGTGACTTATTCCAGACCACACAAGGACTCATGAGGAGAAAGAGGAACGAAGTCCGCACCTCTGGCTTTCTTGCACTTTTTCTCTCATCCCTGGAAATTAACTCACTGGGCTTTATGTGTTCTGTAGGATTTAGACGAAGGAGCTGGGAATTCAGAGTTAAGCAAGGTTAGTTTGAAAGCTGGCTTTTCCACCTGTAGGATGAAATTGAAAAGAAGAGTGTAGTGATTGCATTTTAGCTGATTTTCAAAAGCAGAGTTTGGTACACTAATCATAAGACAGCAGAAGTGACACATGCTAAGATAGTGTGAAGCTGCTTTCATGCCCTCATCACCACTGTTTTGGAAGAGCAGAGAATGGACGAGACTGGCGTCGAAGGGGCTAAAATTAGTATCTATTTGGAAAAAGTTACCCGTTTTCAATGAGGAAGACCCATCACCTCTACCAGATGGAGGACACTCCATCAGCATCTCCTAGAGACCATCTTCCTTCTGACATCTGGGGAGTGCTTCGGCTTTGTGACTGGAGAAGTTTTTGGCCCTAGCCACGTTGTTCCTGAAGCAAAATGAGGAGGGGTGTCCAGATAGGGAGGCAGCTGCCCTGCCGTCTGCCATCAACAGTGGGATGAGGATGCATGATGGATTCCCAGTGTCAAGTGCACCGTCTTGAAATATTCTCCCCCACACAGCCTCCTACCTAGGGTAGAAGATGTGAGTACGAAGAGGCTACAGGTGGATCGTTGTATACAGCAGGTAAGAATGCAACACCAACCCCATGACCTCTCCACGTGACCTTCTTAGGAGGCCCTCAAAAGAACCCAGGCCAGCACACCGTGGGAGAAAACCCCAAACCATAATGCAAGTGTGCTAGCGAGACAAGACTTGTTCTTCCTAATGCTCTTTTCCCCTTGATGCACCTTCCTCCGGTGAGTAAGCTGGAGAGGTAGAGCAGACACATGGTGGGACGACCTAAGGTTGGGCTGATCTGAGGGAGGTCAGACATTTTCATTGAGATGAAAGATCGGAATTTAGAGATTATTTTGAACTGGACGCTTTCCTGTTTGAGGGTGCCCTGGGAAAGTATGAGCTCTTCGCAAGGTTCCTTCCCTGAGCGAAGAGGAGCACACTGGAGGAAGGGAGAGTCTGTACAGTGAGCCTGAACGGAAGCCTTGAGAAGGAGTGACGTTGAGTTCTGTTTCACCCTGTTTCACCAAACTCCGCTGATACTAGCCACACAACTTGGCAAGTTATGGAAGTCTTACCACAATGTCTCTTTTTTCTTACATTTCACGTTGCTTGAGTATCTACAAACTACCCGACCCAATGCTTGCCCCCAGTGAGATATAAAAGTAAAATAAAGACCTCCTGTACTCCTCACCACTTACCGTATACGTGTAACAACAGGGCTGGGAGAAATAGAGGGTAAGGTGTTCCACTTCAAAGATTTTGTTTCTTTAAGGAGATAAAACATACGGAAATATAAATAGAAATGTAACAAAGCAAGAACAAGGAAAGATGGGGTTAAGAGACAAACAAACAAACAAAAAGAGTCGTCTATCCCTCATTTCAATGAGTTAAGAACTCTGGAGGGCACTCCCAGGACAGATAAATTCTGGATAAGAAACACTCTAAGAAATTGCAGGCTTTATGAGAAACAGGAGAGGTTTCAAAGGATTCCAACCTTGAGAGGGAGAGAGAATGCGGAATCACTACGTCTGGACGGATGGACCCATGCCGGGGATCTGACAAGGGCTGGACAGGAGGAGTGAAATGTCGTGTGGTAAACGTGTGATCACGTCCAGATTCTAGGACTGCCGTATTTGGAGAAAAATAAAAACCAAGGGATTTCAAGCAACTTCTAAAGGATCTACTTTAACAAACAGAAAGAAAATGATTCTAGAAGTTCTGGGTGAGATTCAAGAAAAATAGCAAGTGGAGAGACCATCTTCTGTGGAAATCCAAGCTTTGTAAACTATAATACCAATCTTTTGACTAATTTTTGGATTATGTTGAAAAAATGACAGATTGTGATAAAATAATGTGTTGGACAGCAAAGCATCCAAGTAGGGAGGTTGACGAACTAAGTTAAGGTGGTTTTAGATTCTTTTATTGTTACAGTGGGGTTTTAGATGTTCTTAATTTTGTATTTACATTTTACCTTGGAAAGATTGCAAGGTAATCATTTATAGAACAGAATTAGAACGAAATGAGTAGAAGTTGGACTAATCAAAGAAAGTTGGGCTAATTATATTAATTTTATGCAAGATAGACTTTTCAGCCAAATGCATCATTAGTGCAGACAGGAAGTGTCCGCGCCACATTCGGTCGTGTAGTCACGCCCTTCACAAACAATATAACATCTTCCAAGACAGAACTGGTAGGAAACGGAAGCACATATTCAAAAAAAATGGTCTTATGCAACTACAACTATCACATATCAGTATTAACTTCATTAGGTCAACAAGAACTCGTATACCCTGCTGTTAGGAGGATAATTTCTACAACAACTTTGGGAAATAATTCGACTTTATATTGTAAAGCTGCTATTGGAATAGCCAAAATTATAGAAATATTCAAATGCCGATTAATGAGAGAATGGATAAACAAATTATTATGCACTCATAGAATACGACAATGAAAAAATCATCATTGTGCCGTATTCTTATTATAATAGTACTGAAACATAAGGCGGGGTGGTATATTCTGGTGCTAAGTGTGTAATAACTACGCTTTCCATAAATCTTCTGCTTTATTGGATATGTTATGACAATTTCAAAAAAACATGCCTTTTATATACTACCAAATGATCAACGTGCAAGGTTAAATATCTGAAAATAACTTTCTTTACACCAAATCTTATCTTCTCATCAACTTACGATGTAGAAATAATGTTCCAGTGCTATTTAAAAAAAAAGTTCAGTCTCTATGGGGTGATTTTATTTCTTCTTCTTCTTTTTTTAAGATTTTATTTATTTATCTTTAAAGTAATTTCTACATGCAACATGGGGCTGGATTTCACAATCCCAAGGTCAAGAGTTTCATGTTCCCTCAGCAGAGCCAACTAAGTGCCCCTGGGTGATTTCCTTAAGTAATGCTTTTAGTTAGGGTTCTCCAGAGAAACAGAACCAACAGGAGATAGATGATAGATAGACAGACAGACAGACAGAATAGAGATATATTATAGGAATTGGCTCGTGTGATTGATTCTAGAAGTGAAGAAACTCCAGCACGTGTGGGGCTGGAGAACCAGGAAGGCCAGTGGTGTGACTCAGTCCAAGTCTTGAAGTCTGAGAACCAGGGGAATGGAGGACAGGAGAAGATGGGAGGATCAGCACAAGCAGAGAGAACTCACCCTTCCTCTGCTGCTTTGTTCTAATCAGACCCTTACGCGATTGGGAGAGGCGACCTGTAGAGCTGAGGGTGATCTTCCCTACTGGGTCTACTCATTCCAATGCCAACCTCTTCCAGAGATGCCCTCACTGAGTGCCCAGAAGTAATGTTTCCTGAGTTACCGGGGCCTTCCTTATCCAGGGGCCATGTGGACACATTAAGATTATCCACCATCCACAGAACTTTATTGGAAAGAGATTCTTATATTTGTAGACCAAATGAGAGAAAAGTCTTTAAGAAAAATTATTATTATTGGTGAGTGCCAAGGAAAACCAAAAATCCATATGTGTTAATTGTCCAGAAAATATTCTGTGCAGCCTTCCTCTTAGCACTGGACCAAACGCCTGCTCCTGTCACTGGCTAGGGTAAAAGTACATGCCCGTCCCATCCAGTGCTGTTGGTCTGCCTCTGCTCGGTGTTGGAAGGTCTCCAGCAATCTCTTGCACAGGGTGTCCTCTCCTCTTGCGTGTTTCTTGCACATTACATGCATCCCTTGATGAACTATAAACCCCTTAGGGCTGAACTTTTGTTAACCAATCCCTTATTTACCTGGAATCCTGCCTGATGCAGGAAGCAGCACTTAGAGGTCGAGGTCATGGATTCTGTGTTCGGACTGCCTGGGTTTAAGCGTGACCCAGTAGCTTTTGATTTGCACTTTGCTGTTTTATGGTTCAGTCACATCATCTAACAAATGGTGGTTAAAACCGATGTACTCCAAGTGTTACAAGTGCTGGGACGTTTGGAGACGCTGCTGACCTTTGCATCTCGTTCTTACAGCCGTGAACTTTGCAGACGCTTCTCCATTTTCTGTGGCTTTCCAAGCCCACATGTGCACATCGTAAGTCCTTCCACTGGACTGTCATCAGTGAATGTCATTGCCGCTTCACCTGCTTCCCTGCATTTTCTACTTCGCACTTGCTGTAATAGATGCCTGGGGACACTTCTTTCCCTGATGCCTTCAGGTTGTGACTGGTTTGTCCCAACCCTGAACTCACCCTTGTCCATCCCACCATTAAATGCTCATGTCTGAAATCTCGTGCTCCCTGTTGCACATCCCGCTCCTTGTCCTTGCCGCCCAGCCGGGAGCCCCTGGTCACCACCTCCCCCGTGGTGGCACATTTTACTGGCTGTCCATCATCATTTTCTCCAAAACTTCCAAAGTGGCTCCTCCTCCCTTGATGTCACAAGTCTGTGTGATCATTTCTTCGGTTATGCTCTTGTGGAAAACACCCCTGTGCACTGCGTGTCTAACCTACCTTAACTTTGCTCTGATTTTCTCTATTATGAAACTTATTTTACTGTTCTTTATGTTGTACTTAATTTCTTGTGCTCAGGTCTCATCCTGTCTACTCTACATACTCTCAAATGTTTCCAGAAACCACAATTCAGATGCTTACGAAAGTGCCCTAATACCTTTGCTTTTTTAGAAAGCATTAACTTTCATGCATTAAAATTCAGTTTCTAAAGGGAGTAGTTTTGACAAGTGTTGACCATTGTGTTACCAGCACCACAGTCAAGATACAGAAGATTCCTGTCCACATCTGTCCTCACCCAACAACTGCTGGCAACCCCCGATCAGGTCTGCCTTTTCTAAGTGTCCTACAAGGGAGTCACACAGAATGTGGCCTTCTCTCTGCATCTTTCCTCAGCAAAGTGCCTCCTTGATTCGTTATGTCACTTCAGGCCTTCCTACTTTATTCTTTTTTATTGCTAAGTAATACTCTGTTGTACAAATATGTGATAATTTCTGTATATGGTCTCCTGTTGGTGAATATTTAGATTTTCAAGTTTTTGGCTATTATGAGAAATGCTGCTATAAATGTTTGCATGTGGGTCTTCCTGTAGGAATGCATTTCCAAGTCTCTTGGGCACGTAACTGTTGGACCATATGGCAAGTCTATGTTCAAACATTGTAAGAAATTGCCAAACTGTTTAACGAAGTGACTATACTATTTCTCATTCCCACCAGAAATGTAGAAAATTCCGGTTGTTCCAAATTCATGCCAAACCTTAATATAATCTTTGTTTTTTTAAAGCTATTTTACTGATTTTGTGTGTTATCTACTTGCAGTTATGATTTCTAATTTTTTAAATTTAAAATGAAATAAATCTATAAGCTGATGAAGTTTCAAGATTTATTCTCTTCTTTGGTCACAGCCTTTTACCTTTGCAATATTTTATTGAATTTTGGGGTGTTTTCAGCCTGACTTCTTTCAGTATAGATAGGATGAATCACTTCAAATCCCCTAAGAGGTAAATTTTGATAATCATGTATAACTCAGAGAAAATTGGAAAGTATTTCTTTATAGACTGTGTTTGATTAGTCTTCAATTTTTTTTTACAATCTTTTATTATATGGATATTTTTAGAGAGAGGTGAATCTTATAAAATATTGGTATTTATCCCACTAAATATTCAGGAATAATGGCAAATATCTTTTGTATTTTGGATAGAGAACTTTCTTTGTCCATTCAAGGCATTTTCCTTGAATTATGATGTGGAAAAGAAACAATGATTTAAAAGCATAATTTAAAACTCGACCATTCTCTTACACCGTACACAAAGATAAACTCGAAATGGATAAAATTAGACCTCAACATGAGACAGGAGTCCATCAGAATCCTAGAGGAGAACATAGGCAGTAACCTCTTTGATATCAGCCACAGCAACTTCTTTCAACATATGTCTCCAAAGGCAAAGAAAATGAAAGCGAAAATGAACTTTTGGGACTTCATCAAGATCAAAAGCTTCTGCACAGCAAAGGAAACAGTCAACAAAACAAAGAGGCAACCCATGGAATGGGAGAAGATATTTGCAAATGACAGTACAGACAAAAGGTTGATATCCCGGACCTATAAAGAACTCCTCAAACTCAACACACACAAAACAGATAATCATATCAAAAAATGGGCAGAAGATATGAACAGACACTTCTCCAATGAAGACATACAAATGGCTATCAGACACATGAAAAAATGTTCATCATCACTAGCCATCAGGGAGATTCAAATCAAAACCACATTGAGATACCACCTTACACCAGTTAGAATGGCCAAAATTAGCAAGACAGGAAACAACGTGTGTTGGAGAGGATGTGGAGAAAGGGGAACCCTCTTCCACTGTTGGTGGGAATGCAAGCTGGTTCAGCCACTTTGGAGAACAGTGTGGAGATTCCTCAAGAAATTAAAAATAGAGCTTCCCTATGACCCTGCAATTGCACTACTGGGTATTTACTCCAAAGATACAGATGCAGTGAAAAGAAGGGCCATCTGTACCCTAATGTTTATAGCAGCCATGGCGACGGTCGCCAAACTGTGGAAAGAACCAAGATGCCCTTCAATGGATGAATGGATAAGGAAGATGTGGTCCATATACATTATGGAGTATGATGCCTCCATCAGAAAGGACGAATACCCAACTTTTGTAGCAACATGGACGGGACTGGAAGAGATTATGCTGAGTGAAATAAGTCAAGCAGAGAGAGTCAATTATCATATGGTTTCACTTATTTGTGGAGCATAACAAATAACATGGAGGACATGGGGAGATGGAGAGGAGAAGGGAGTTGAGGGAAATTGGAAGGGGAGGTGAACCATGAGAGACTATGGACTCTGAAAAACAACCCGAGGGTTTCGAAGGGGCGGGGTGTGGGAGGTTGGGGGAGCCAGGTGGTGGGTATTAGGGAGGGCAAGTATTGTATGGAGCACTGGGTGTGGTGCAAAAACAACGAATACTGTTACGCTGAAACGAAATAAAAAAAATAAATAAAAGCATAATTTACTTTTTTTGGGCAAAAATGGAAAATGTTCAAAGGAAGAGAGGCTTGCAAACATATTTAAGTACTTTAGTGAACATTATCTCTCTTCATAATTTTCCAGATCAGTATGAATTAGTCCCCACATCTAGACCACGTGTTAGGTGCTAAAATAAGGGTATTAAAATAGCACGACATTGTATTTTATGATTTTAAGAGCAAAGACAATAACTAAAACTTGGAAAAAATATTCGATTGCTATAATTATGTGATTTAGAAAATTTACTTCTTGCTATGATGGATTGTTTGAGTCAGAGCAACAATCTTACTGAGGATAATTAAAAAGCAGGGTAAAATTTTTAAAAGATTTTATTTATTTATTTGAGAGAGAGTGCATGAGCACAAGTGCTGGGAAGGGGAGAGAGAGAAGCAGACTCCCTGCTGAGCAGGGAGTGGGACTTGAGGCTGGATCCCAGGACCCTGGGATCATGACCTGAGCTGAAGGCAGAGGCTTAACCGACTGAGTTACCCAGGTACCCCAAAGCAAGGTAAATTAAAAAAAATGTTTGAAGGTATCAGAGAACTTCTGAACAAACAAGGTTTCTGCAACCAAGGTTTCACAGAAAGGGAACCCCAAATGTGAGCCAATGAGGGAAGATGCTCCTTACCAGTTCTCATCTTGGGACAAAGTCTGGAAGGACCAGGAAAAACGCCTTGCAGAGAGTCTGCTCTGGCCAGAGGAACCCAGATAATTTTTCTCACCATTGCTGGGTTGGAGAATTAACAGTTGGAGACTTAAGGGCTGGGAACTGGAGGGGAAGATAAGAGAACTGAACCTAATTTTCTGACAATTTTCCACTAAGAAAATTTTCCAGATTCTGACACAGTACAACGCAGAACTCTGCCAACTCATCAGGCAGGCACAGGGCCGTCACTATAGTCCTAACGGAATCCAAGTGCTGAAACTCTGAGATACTGACAACCTTCCCTGCTGCCAGAGGAGAAGGTGCAGACCTTGCAATGCAGCAACAAACAAATGAACGAGCATTGATAGTTCCAGCTGACTTTTCAGTGCGGATGACAGAAGCGGATGAGAATGACGTCTTCGTTGTGTGGAAAGAAGACACTTATTAACATAGACTTCTGTATACTCATGGAATCTCCGAAATAAAAGCAGAATAAGGAGTGTTCAGGGAAAAGGGGAAAAAAAGAAAGAAAGCCAAAGACATTCATCAGCAGAACTGCAGTTCTAGAACTACTAGAGCAAGTTCTTGTGGCGTAAAGAACGCAAGATTGATGCATCGGGTACAACTGTCCAGAGAGTGGTAAATGAGCTGTAGTGATCTAAAGCAGAGTGTAATGAATACAGACAACAATACTGAGCTACAATTATGTAATGTGATAAATATCGCTACAGTGGTACTACATGGAAGGAATGTATCAAAGTAACACATTGCGCACCTTAAATTTACATGTTCCATATCAAATATATTCACAAAAAAGGAAGAAAAAGGTCCCAGGTGGAACATGAACGTTCAGAAAATAATGAAGGCCAATTGAAAAAGAAATTTGTTGGCAAATTGTTTAAATGAAAACCAACTGTAAAAACCATAATAATGGTGTCTTATGCTGGTTAAAGTTATATGTACAATAAAAATGCGTGACTGCAAAAATGCAGACCAGGAGGGTAGGTTGAGGTAACGTGCTCCGAGTTCCCAGCTTCACTGAGCCATAGAACGAAACACAATTTGGTGGGACTCTATTAAGTGAAGGGCTGCGTACTTCAGTTTCTAAGGAAATAACCAAGAGAGTAAACGATGCATTACTGACAAATAAATGGAAGACCTTCTTTAGGTTTGCCAAATTATTAAAAATAGATTAAGACTTTTTTATCAGAAAAATGTATCTATGAATAAGCTCTTTTGACAACTGTTTTAATTTTTCTATTAAAAGATCACTTTGTATAGGAGCGATACTGTTCACTTATGAACCTATACATACTCATATTAAATAGGATTCCATGTATTTTTAACTATCTCTTAATGTATTCTTTGTGTATTATGAAAATAACTTAAGGCAGAATATAAATCGTTTAATGATAGTATTATTTAAATAACAAGTGGTACAATACTTGAAAAATTCATTTATGTTTTGGCAGAAGTGATAGATTTTCTATGACTATATCTTTTTATATTCAGGTTACATATTAATACATTTTCTCCAGGTCAATTCTACAGCAAGGTGTAGAAGTTTTGAGCAATTTCTCCCCCCCCCCTTTTTGCAACACTGAAGGAGAGCACTGTCATTCATTTTTTTTAAACCAGCTGCGTGAAAATAAATACAATATTTTAATGCATGTATCCATGAATGCAGATCACTGAACAACATACGCACTTGCTAACTGCACCATATGCTCATGACAGTGGCAAAATGATTTTCCTATATAGACACAAGGGTAAAATCCCAAAAAGAGAAGGAAAAGAGATCTTTTACTTGGTACCGTAGTCTTAGGATGTTTTGCTTTTTTCTTAATTTCTTCAGTGCAAAAATCTGAATTATTTGCGGTACACTTTCATCTCTTGTATGCACACACTTGCTGTTGCAAGACCATCTTCTTCTATGTGTCCAACTCAGCCAGAGGAGCAGAGCCTGTCTGGGGACATCATCCAGAAGAACTCCCATTAGCTCTTCCCGAGAAAGGAGATTGAGGGGATTGTGGCCGGGAGTATCTTCACACCCTATACTTGACCCTAAGCCCCCAAAGAAGCTGGGCCTGAGTCTTTACAGGTATAAGGTTTCCTATCGACTATACTTGGAACTAAGAAATTTGGTCTTGGTGGGCTGAAATTGGGCCTTGTGTGACTCCCATGGCAACACTAGCCAATGTCTGTGTTCAGCGGATCTTAGGCACTGTTCTAGTGCTTAACATCTCTTAATCCTCACCAGAACCCCAGAAGTAGATGTTTTTAAATTATCTTAGTTTTGCAGACAAGGAGACTGAGGCATGGAGAGCTTGAGTAACTCCCCTGGCAATCGTATGGCCAGTAGAGATTAGTGTCAGGATTCCAACCCTGACCATCCGCCCCTAGAAGGTGGGCACTAAACCCACCCTCGTCGCCTCTGCCCTGTCTGCGTGGTCTGATGGGGATGGTTGGGCTGAGCTTCCCAATATCCTGTTCTTCTTTGCTTTCAGATGCAAGTATGATTCCCGCTTCCTTGAGCGTAGGCACGGCCTCGTGACTCGTTATGGCCACCAGCACGTGACCAGAGACAGGCACATCACGTCTGGGCTGAAGCATCTGATGGGCATCTCCTGACTCTTTGTCTCCTTTTCCCAATCACAGAAGATGGGGGACATGGAGAACAATTGGCGTCATAAGGGGGTGGAGCTTCCATTAGTCTGAGAGACGGTGGTGGTGGTGGAGGTCGCTCGGATCTTAACAGGCCTTCCAACCAAACTATAGGAAGCCGCCTTGTGATATTTTAACGATGGACTCTTAACTTTCATTTGACCTAATACAACACCTCATCATGCAGCGATGAACACTTTTTGTTCTGCAATATGGTGCTTGCCATTAAAAGTCACATTCCCAGAACAACTCACGCTTTTCTATATTTAAATGTTTAGTGGGAAATCTTATGTCCATGAAATTTAAGAGAAAGCAACATTTTTAAGGTAACATTATGTAAATAAATATTAGGAAATTGCCATTTCTTTGTTAAAATACCATGTTTGAGGTCTTTTCAATACCTTTGTTCAAATGATTTATTAATCTTTTCAAAACAGTACACTGTTGAGATAAACTGAAGGCAGAAATGGTTATAACTACAGATATTCTTCTTCTGTTTTTTCTTCAAAGTCTCTACTTACTTTCTAAATGAAAAATTAACCATCAATTTATCAAAATATGCTTTTGAGGGAGAAGCAATTACAAGCACATTAGTGCAAAGCCTGCCAGTGTAGGGCCTTGTATTGCACTCCAGACAGATTTCCCAAAATATCATAAATAATGTGAACTGTTGATGTAAATTTGAAATCTCAGATGATAAATAGCAATTTATTTTAATAAAATGAACTAGAAATACCAACTCTATAGCATTCCCTTCAAATACAATGCAAACGGATACTTTCCCTTTTAGGGCTGATAGCTATAATCCTTTTCCCACCATGAAACAACCAACCCATAAAATATAACTGAAAAAGCAACATTTTAAAATGTGCAAATGAAGATACATAAATTTTAAAAAATCAAAATATAATTTCAAAGGAACTAAATCCTCTTCGTTCCTAAATATGGTTAAGTAAGGAGTTTTTTTAAAAAATGTATTTCACTGATAGGCAATATAAAGCCAAGTCAGGATATAATTCCTTTACACTGGACAAGGAACCATGAGATAAGCTCCTTCATAAGAAGGACATAATTCTTTCCTCTATGCATGTGATGTCAATCAACATTTGGGATGTGAATATCCAAAAAGGCTTACCATCTCATTTTTATCCTTTCCATCTTGCTCCAGGGTCTTTGAAGTTGTTAGAGGATTTCTCTATGTATTCTTGGGAGTTTGGCAAGAAAAGAAAGCTATTTTCTATGCTTGGGGATCTGAGAGATGAACAAATTATGTGATCCGACCATGCAGAAAGTGAGTTTCAAAACCTCTCTAAGAGCACGGTTGTCTGTAGGGATTTTAAGCCAGAAATGTTCTCCTGGAAGCAGAAGCCTTCCCGTTCTTTTGTTATCTAGGTATGCAATTTATTCTTCTATGTTTCTTTCATTGTGCATCCTTGGAGACTGATAACTTAATATAAGTTTATTTACTCTAATGCAGACATTAGAGTAGGAATCAAATTAAAATAAGAACTCTACCTTCCTATGAAATTATTTGGAGCATGTTTCCTTTAACAACTGTGAGATTTGAAGACATTGTAGAATTCGTTTGATTTAAGGGTCCATGGGGTCATGACAAATAAAATT
This sequence comes from Eira barbara, assembly GCA_020311275.1. Taxonomy (NCBI): domain Eukaryota; kingdom Metazoa; phylum Chordata; class Mammalia; order Carnivora; family Mustelidae; genus Eira; species Eira barbara. Next base: position 38,736,730 of record JAHRIG010000045.1, on the reverse strand, counting down.
CTGCATCCTCCAAAGGGAGGGAGAGCCCGAGAAGAATCACCTCTCATGGGAGCAGATACAACACTCTTTTTAGAAGTGTGATGGCTAATTTTGTATGTCAGTTTGGCTAGGCTCTGACACCCAGTGGTCTGGTCAGATGCTAGTCTAGATGTGGCCGTGATCGTATTTTTTAATAGGATAGCTAACAGTTAAAGGAGGGGGTTTTGAGTAAAGCAGACAGCCTTCCATGTTATGGGTGGGCTACACCCAATCAGCTGATACTCTTAAGAAGAAAACCCTGAGGGGCGCCTGGGTGGCTCAGTGGGTTAAAGCCTCTGCCTTCGGCTCAGGTCATGATCTCAGGGTCCTGGGATCGAGCCCCGCATCGGGCTCTCTGCTCAGCAGGGAGCCTGCTTCCTCCTCTCTCTCTGCCTGCCTCTTCCTCTGCTTGTGATCTCTGTCTGTCAAATAAATAAATAAAGTCCTAAAAAAAAAAAAAGATGAAGAAGAAGAAGAAGAAAAACCCGAGTCTTCTTAAAGAAGGAATTCTGCCTCCAGAACACAAAATAGAAATCTTGCCTGAGTTTCCAGGCTGCTGCCCTGAAGATTTCAGACTCAAGACCGTAGCATCAATTTTGTCTGCAGGGAGAGAAGCCCAACGGCAGAGAGAGGAAGTGCATTTCCAAAAGACCAAGAGTGGTCAGAGGGGGCTTAGCTGAGGTAGCCAGACCCAGACGCCTCGTTACGTCATCAGATGGTCCCCAGCGCTAGCTCCGAGAAGTGAGGACCCGACCGCTCACCATTTTACACTGCTAGCAGACTCTTCCCTCATGTTCTCCTTCCTCTGCAGCACAAGGAGGAGACAGCAGTTTCTTCTGAGAAAGAGGAAAGCAGACAGGCTCTCGAGGCCAGCCGCGGTGGAGGGAGGAGCGGGTCCTGAGGCCGATGGCCAGGGGATGGTCAGGTGTCTGGGAACACAGTGGGAATAACCCTCCTGCAACCTTTCTGCCAGAACATCCGCAGCGAGATGCAGGCATCCAGGAGAGATGTGGCAGGATCCTTCTGCGGAGGAAGCCGGTGGTGACAGGGAGAAATCACCCACAGCATAGCCTCAGAGCGTCCCTGAGGAAAGCCGGGCTTCCTGTAGAGTGAGCCCCAGCAGCCTGAAGGGCTCCCCTGGCACCGCACAGCTAGTGTGTCCTTCGGGAGTGAACGGAGCACTGAGGGTGCACAGACATTTGGGACACGAAAGACGGGGACCAGACTCACAGACTAACAACCCCAAACCTGGATCTCTCAGGATACACCATGAAGATGCCGAGAAGTACAATTCGTATCCCAGAGAAACAAGAGAAGTTACTGCCTCTGAGAACCAAGAACCAAGGGTGTAAAACGAACAGAGAAAACAAGCAAACTTTGGAAATGGGAGATGCGGCGGCTGGACAGGCTGTTCCTGGGAGGGGCTGCAAGGTAGCGGAGGCACCCCCAGACCTGGAGCGAAAGGACAGAGGAAAGCGGGGATGTGGGGCACTTTTGAAGTCACGTTGGATTGTCAACAAAACCACATAGATTTAACACAAGGTATTTAAAAGAAGAAATGTTCGCTCTGAAGAGGAAAACGTGAGCAAGAAGGCAACGGAAGACGTGCTACGGTAATCGAGAACGTGGAGGCCGAAGCAGCAGGATTTTCCGGACGGACGGGGTGGAGGCCTGGCTCACGCTCGGGTGCCCGGGGGCGGGAAGGGTTCGTGTTAGGACTGGACATGGGGAAGGCATCTGAAATTGCTCCACGCTTAATGGGGAGTCGCCGACTGATTTTAGATGCAGAGCACGGGCACTGCACACTCCTTTCATTGTCCGCGACATCCAGAACGTTCTCGAGGAGAGCAGTCCTGGGGTGGAGAACCGCCTTTCCCGACGTTTTGTGCATCCAGGCAGGAGGATACAGGATGCAGGGTGAGAAGTGGGGCTCTGAAGTGTGCGCTGGACGAGGGACCAGGCGCTGGGATGATGGACTAGGATGCGGGAGGACGGAAGGACGACTGTCTGCTTCTTCGCGGATCAGAGCAGGTGGATGCATAAAGCTGGAAAAGGATAAACACTGAGAGAAAATCCGGAGATGAGGAGGTAGGACAGTCAAGGTTGGGGCATGTGGTCCTCGGGAGGACTCTGTGACTTCTGCGACAAGGCCAAATGGCCACCCACCCTCACCGATCTGGGGCTCTGGGAAGAAAAGCCCTCAGAGCATGAGGAGTTCCAATGTCGTGGGATGGGACGGGGTTTCCTGGGCTGAGAACACTGAGGGATCAGAGGGCCAGAGAGTCCCGGGAGCTTCAGCATTTAGAGATGAGGAAGAGGAAGGGCTACCAGAGCTGCGCGGGGAAACAGGACACTGTGCTCTCTTGGGGTCCACCAGATCGCCGTGAGGGGGCAGCGAGGTGTGGTGCGGGAAGGACAGTGACGAGAGGCTCATTGGATGGGGGCTTCACAGGCGTCTTGGGGAGACTCCAGGGGCGTCAGGTGGGACGGAGGAGAGAGATAGACAGAGGCCGCAGGACAGATTCCCCAGCCTGTGTCCCAGCCGCCCCGGCTCCATGTCTGGGAACAGTCCTGAGTCCTCACCAAAACCCGGTGAAACCTCCGAGTCTTTCTGGCTGACTCTGGTGGGCATGGCTGGATCAGCTGAGGTGCAGACCTGTTCCTAAATCAGAGCGCAATGGAGAAGAGGTGGGAGGCGCAGCAGGGGGCAGAGACGCGGGGGAGGCGGGCATCTGTGGTGAGTGATGGGAGGATGTCACGCCGTGTGTGCAGCCCAGAAGGATTGTAGATCTGAGAGCGATGCCGGAGAACGTTCCATCCCAACAGCTGCTTCCCGGGAGGAGTGACGAGCACCCACAGCTGGAAGTGTGGGTGAGGGGAGCTGGTGGTGGGCTGGGGACAGGGAAGGCAATGTGACAGATCGACATGATGAGACCAGAAGCAAAACATGGGGGAAATGAAGTCAGACCATGAGGTAATGCAGAGTGACGTGACCTAGGGGCATGAAGGGACGTCTGGGCGTGAAGAGTCCGTCAGTGAAGAACGACTGTCCAGAGAAGGCAGGTGTGTCAAAAGACCAGGCCGTGTCCCCCACAGCCTGCTTGTCTCCTAGGGCAGGACGCTGGCTGCGTATCAGAGGGGCTCTCGGGAACAGCAGCAAATAGAACTAAAGTAAGGGGATGCTGGCCCTGCGTGCACCTGTGAAAACAAGACAAAACAAAACAAAACTGCTCTTCGGCTCCCCCAGGTAATTACTAAGAACATTTTTTTGGTTCTCAATAATGCTGAGTAACAGAGCAGGTAAATGCAAAACCACGTGCCTTTCTCCAAAACAATAAAGTTTGCACACTGCTGTATCAGTGCAAGAGGATGGTGAGAATGCTCTCTTCCCACGTTTGATGTGGATTTTAGGTTTTAGGTTTCCAATGGGCAAATATTTTCTCTGTGTGTGATAAAGAAGACGTCATTTTATATAAAAATACATATTATCACTGAAGAATGTTCATATGTGTCATCATTCAGAGCTTACAGGGTAAAGGCCCTGGTTCCTTGTTTCCCACCTGCCTTCAGGCCATGGGTGACCCCCGCCAGCCCAGAGAGCTGCTTCCACACGACCCCAGATCCTGCAGAGCCAGAGCAAACCTTCTTTCCTTGCAGGTGGGAGATTAGGGAAAACGATGAAAATGAGAGTGTCTTTATGTGCAGATGTATTCATCCATGGAACCTGAATTTGATTTCAAAGATTAGCTTACAAATTAAGCAATTTTTTTCCCCTTAAAACTCAAGCTGTGTTCTTCACTCAGATTTCAGATCTAATGACACTGGTCCTGTGTTGTGAATTTAGGTGACGCTTGCGTGGCTGATTGATACGGCACTTTCCCAAGCATTTTAGCTCCACGGCCCTAAGCAAAAACAGGCATTTAGTTGAAATATGCAATTAGGAGGGTACGTGGGCGAGGGCACTATTCGAGAGAGCTGTTGACGGGATGATTTTCCATAGCTTCTTTTTCTGATTTTAAATGTGAAAAGTTCTCAAAAATACTGTTTCCATTTCTTCATCTTCTGGTCCCCTCTTCGATAAATCGGCAGCATCTTCTTGCTGCTGTTGTAACCCACAGGGCACCTCCTAGATGCTTTCCAGAAACTGCTTTATTGATGTGCTAACGACAGAAGAACAATGGGTCTAGACATTTCTCCCATTTCTATAGAACAGGTTATGCCATTCACACCCAAGGTTGACGATGAGGCGTCAGGTTCTTTAATAAGGACTAAATTCGCCTGAAATGTTTCAAATTGCTTATGAATGGTGAGTACACAAATGGAGAATCAGCCAGAAGTTATTTCTGAGCTATCTCTGTGATTGATCTTGTAAATGCGCGTGCAAAGACTCATCATGTGATTCAAAGTCAAAGAGAGATTTAGTCGCTTACATGATCACAGCATAAAATGACGAAGTTAGAATTAAGCATAAGTGGATAACGTTGGACAAGGAGTTTCATTCACTGATAAATACAGTGACAATGTGATAAGACACCAGTAGAAAAATATGTCTGTATACACTATCTTTTATGTAATCAATAAAATTGTCTTTTATTGATTTATTTTTGGGGGAGGGGGAGGGTGGACAGAGGGAGAGGCTTTGATTCAAGGAGGAGGAAACAGGCCAGAAGTCAACTGTCTACATTGTGGGGTCTGTGACAAAGGGCATTCCTGAGGGCTCCGTAATCTTTCAGGTTACCTAATAATGAAGCTGGGGGATGTGGTGGGTCACGAGCCTAGGGGCATGTCCATGGGCTCGTTGGTATGAGAGAGCATACCACGTTTGTGTTCATGGGGGCTGGGCTGTGGGAGCAGCGGGCAGTTGGCACGGATTGGGATGCTCTGCTGGTAGGGTTGTTGCGCCATATTGAACAAGAATGGGGGTTGGGGGGCCTCCTGACTCTTCGGTCTCGTTATAAATGTACAAATGTCCTGAAGCCTGAGCTGTCAGTGTAGCTAATGCATTTCCTGAAAACAAATGAAGACCAGAAATGAAGTGATTGCAACCTTGTTGCGTGGAGACAAGTCATACCTTCTGAGCTTCTGAGCACATAGTAAGTCCACGCTGTTTTCTTCTGAAGGAGGTGAAAGTGGTTTCCGAAACTTAGTGGGGACAAGGAGTCCCACTGTGGCTGGTCTTTGGCTCCTCGTCTCCATCTGTGTTGGAGCAGAAGTCCTAACAGAGGGCTGGCCAAGCCCTTCTCCCTCACACTGCACAGACACCTGTTTCTCCAGTGGAAGGTCACCATTCTGTAATTTATTTTCCCCGTTTTAGCATGAAGTGTGATATCATTGGAGCGTTATGGTTTGAATTAAAGTTGCCCACAAGCAATTTATTTTCACGTGTCCCTCAAACCAAAATCTTTGGAAGAATGTTATGGGTTACTAAGACATGCTATTTCTTGTGCCTTTCACAAAGTAAATATAATCTTTGATCTAATCAGAAGGCTTCCTTCCCTCTGTGCATTGAATCAACTTCTCCCAGAGTGGCCGTCATCTTGGGAATTAAACCCCATGTGGGGAGAGGGTCTGTAAAGATGCCCATCTGAATTATTGATTTCCATAACAGTGTGTGTGTGGCAGGCAGGGCAAGTTTTAATAGATTTTCCAGAGTGGAAATGATGAAGTTGATTTCTATTCAATATTTCATCAAGGTATAATGTGCACAGAATAAAAAGCACAAATCCAAGGTTGATTTCTTAAAACACAGACTTATTATAAGGTTGATTATTTATACCTCTAAGTGCCATGGCCTTTTTTTTTTTTTGTCCTAATGAAAGTGCTTATTTTTACATGTGTGATATGAAGTCAGAGAGTGTATCCTAAAATACCCATGTATCAACAGTAGGCGGGCCTATGCGCCTTCCCTCTGTACCCTGTCATTGATTCTTTCTCAGATACGTGGTTTACGACCAATTTCTCCCACTCTGTAATTTGTCTTTTCATCTCCTATCAGAGTCTTTCACAGAGAAAAATGCTTTTAATTATGATGAAGTTCAGTTTGTCATATCTTCCTTTTATGGATCCGGCTTTTGGTGTCAAGTCTAGAAATTATTTTTGCCTAGTTTTAGATACTGAAGGGGTTTTTTTCCCCCCTAAAAGTATTATAGTGTGGAACAGAAAAAATGAAAGAAGATGGGTTCAGGAGGGAGACAAGCCATAAAAGACTCAATCTCACAAAACAAACTGAGGGTTGCTGGGGGGAGGGGAGTAGGGAGAGGGGGTTGGGGTTATGGACATTGGGGAGGGTATGTGCTATGGTGAGTGCTGTGAAGTGTGTAAACCTGATGATTCACAGACCTGTACCCCTGGGGATAAAAATACATTATATGTTTATAAAAATTAATAAATTAATTAAAAAAAGAAAAAGTATTACAATGTGGCATTTTATGTTAAATCTCAATCCATCTTGAATTAATTTTTGTGTAAGGTGTGAGGCTTCGTTCAATGTATGCATATGTACTCTACAGACACCCAACTGTGCCACCGTCATTTATTGAAAATGCGGTCTTTCCTTCATGGAGTTGCCCTGGCCTTGTGGTGGAGAGTCAATTGGGCAAATTTGTAGGAATATACTTCCGAGTCCTGTGTCCCATTCCAAAGATCTGTGTCCCTTCCTTTGCTCAGTCCACAGCCCTGACCACTGCAACTGTAACATAAGACTTAAAATTGGATAGTTGGATCCCTCTTTTGTTTTATGCTTCCTTCCAAAATTGTTTTGGTGACTCTAGTTCTTCTGTCTTTCTATATACATCACTGAGAAATCTGAACAAAATACCTGGCCAATCTATCAACCTTTAAAAACTCTGAATGAAAATATTAAGAAAACGAAACAAAACAAAAGACACCAGGAAAGAGACCAAGATTTGGTCACAGAAGGTTGATTGTTCACAGAAGACCCTTGCTCCCCTTTCTGAACATGGGGTTATGTTGGCAAGTGGCCACTCACCCCCATCACCCAAGTCACGTGTGGATGGAATTCCCTAAGGGGCTGTGCATGAGGGATTTATGCCAATAACAAGCCTGGCTCATCAGAAATTTCCTGACCAACCATCCACGTTCTTCTCTCCTTCTGACTGGCTAGAACAAAGACAAACCCCTGACCAGGATGTTAGGAACCACATATCAAGAGGAAAAAAGCCACGTGATGGACAAGCCTGGGTTTTTAAGTCACTATTTGGAGAGCTCCTGGAACCGGCAATACTTGCATTAGGGGGAAAAAGATGGTGTGGACCCAAAGAAGTGAAGACTCAAAGTTAACTCATAGTTAAGACTCATAGTTAACAAACTATGGAGCTTAATTCACAGAGTTTGCTGTTAATTATGGAGGAAAAATAAAGAGTATAAAAAAAGTTGAAGCTAGTAGTTTTCAGAGGGAGGTGTGCAGGAGACGAGGTAGGGCAAACATAGGTATCATTGTGATGGTGACTTCTCATTCTTACCCCGAGCAGTGGGCTCACGGACGTTCACTCTGCTTCACACTTGGACCATAGACACTCCAGCACCCGCTGTTGCCTCCTGCTCTAGGCCTTCCTTCATCATCCCTATGTCTGATGCCTGCTCCCATAACCCCTTTTACATACCTTTCCTCAAATGCTTTTTTGTAGTACATTTGGTATCACTTCCTATTCCTTCGAAGTAGTCCATGATTAAGGAACTGTGGGCTATTCATTTTTTGGATACCCAATATTTGGTCCCTGGCACATCATAGGTGTTCTAGAAGCTTAAAGACTCACCAGTATTATCCCCGACCCCCCAGATTTAGTTACATTAGGAAACTGTTATTATTTAGGACTTTTTAAAGATTTTAGATTGAACAGAGCAATATTTCATATTCACACATAAGTCTACTCACTGAAGTAATCTCCCCATAACCTGCAAACACACAGGCCATTTCAAAGTGCTTTCATAAAACACAGATGAAGTCTGAAATCTCACACGGTGAGTTTATAAATAAGTAATACAGTTTATTATTGATTATGGATTGGGTAGTGGCATGTCCATTCAGTGTAACAAAGAAATAATGAACAGATCTCATCCCTAAGTCTCGACTTGTTAGACAGCCTCCATCGATTCTCAGCGTACCACTCGCGGTTTTGCTGGATTAATTAGCACTTCTCTTAGAAGACGAATCTTGCTCCAAAATAATGTATTTCCTCTTCCTTTGAGAAATTGACATTCAACAGAAACGACTGAAGTTTGCAAGATTACTTCCCAAGGAGAATCTGTCATTTCTGTAGTACCGCAGATCTATTTTTCATGTTTGGTGGAGCAACATGTTGCTTAGATTTTGTTTAAAGTTTGTAACCTGGCAATTGTGGGTATTCTTTTTGCTTGCAATCTCTGCAGTACTGGAGCATTGGGACTTCAACGGTGCAAAAGTTTTCAGGGTCAAAAATTGATTAGTTTGAGAAAAAATATGAAGCCTTTGATGAAAATGCTTTGTTTTAGAGAAAGAGAAAAAACTGTTTCTACATACATGTCTTCAAAAAAGCTCCCGGTTCAGCATTTTCGAAGCCCATCAAGTAAATTATAAATAGTTGGGATGTCATCCTCTCAAGTATAATGACATAGTTAGAAACTTACCCTGAAAGTCAAAGGTTTTTTCCTTCTTTTTTGAAACTACTGGAAAACACTCTTCACACAATTTATGCAAGAGATAGAACCTAGTGAAATGAAATCGGTCTTTATATCTGAGCAGAAATTTAAAGGGATTTAGGCCGCTGACCTTACAGAAATGCATAGTGCTGCCTGCTTTTGTGTACATTCTAGGCACTTGTGTATGCGTTGACCTTTATTTGAAAAGTTGCTGCAAATTGAGCTAAAATAATATAACATCTTAATGCCAGGACATAGAGACCATGATATCATTAGGTTATATTCAATCTAGAATCGTAGTAGCTCAAATTTTGGAGACCCTAAAATTCATACTGAAAAATCACCTGTGCTCTAGAGGTAACAGCTAGCACCTGCTGTGCTGGCAAGTGAGAGAAAACCGCGTGTGTGGTTTTAAACATTTCTCTCTCTCTGTGTCTCTGTCTCTCTCTTGCTCGGCGGGTGGAGAAATGCACTTGTTCAGTCTGTTGCTTTGTGGTATGTGCCAGGAGGTACTGAAGTAGGCAGTATGTGAAGTATAGAATTGCCTTGGAGAAGTGTAAAATATCTGGAAATGTAGCAGCAATTAAAGTCAGTAATTGTATAATGCATCGAGTTCCTCGAAGAATGGGTCCTCTTAAGGGTCTGATCCAATGTGCAGTGGCCCGATAGGACCTATGGAGTGTGCATATACGAAGTCTGGTGGGGGCACTAATCTCTGGCTCCCCGTTTATGAGTTTCACAGGGAAAGGGAGTCCCCGCATGACTTCCACCGGGGTCTTCCCACGCAACAGCCAAGTATCACGAGCTGCTCACTGTGAAGCGATTAGTGTCTGCTAACTGTCGCTGCCTCTCTCCCACCCACGTGCTCAGGCCTGGAAGACACCACAGGATGACAGTGTGGTGCTGGCTTCCTAGTAAGAAGGACTCAAGCCAAATCCCTTCCGTCCTTGAAGAACTAAGACCCCACTCTGACCTGTGGGCCTCCAGGGCGTTTCAGGTGGCCATGGGCCTCTAATTGTGAGGCACTCAGTGGCATGCAGTCCCAGAGTGCCTGACTGTTTTCCTTTCCCTCGTGCACAGTTATCCTAATGAATGTCTGGGGTTCTTATTGGAAGGCTAGGAGGAGGGACTGCGAAGGAAGGAGAGATGTCACCTGGGCACTTTCCTCAAGCCCACACAGTGTCCCGCACCGAGGGGCCATGGGTGGCACAGGCCTTGGGGATCCTGAAGTTCATGATTCTCTCCCGAGATGACTCAGGAAGGCTGGTTGTAGACCTGGATTTCCTTGAGAGCCCTCACCCAGCTCGTCTCAAACAAACCTTCTATCCTGGGGACTCGCCATCCCAACGTGACTACCCTGTCACGTGTGCTTTTCAGTCCTTCATTGCTTTATCAGGAAAGTAATTACCAATGAGAAAGTTCTTAGAGCCTCTAGAGAAGGATTTTTTAAAGTGATTCATGGACACAGTCTCAGGGTTCTCTGATGGGGATTTAAAATTCTTCCGTTTTGTCTTTTTATTAAGTGATTACAGTTCTTGTAAAATGACTTTTCCCCCCAGTGATCATTTGCCCGTGAAAGACATTTGAGTAGAATGTGACTTTACTTTGCTAAATCAACGTTTTCAAAAGTAGAGAGTATGGTTGAAGATAATGAAAGATCAATGGGAAAAGTTAGGAAATTTCTGCTTGAGAAAAGCCAGCCTCTTTAAAAAAAATGACTTATGAATTGTTTTGAAGGATTTGATAGAAATATAAAATTTAAAATATGCATTCTGTTTTCTTAGATCTGCATTCAGAACATTTTGAGTAATGAATTCCTGGTGTATGATGTATTTAAAATTTTTTAGCTGTGTAAGAGAACATCGACAGAAGCACAATTATCAAATATTTACCTGAAGTAATTTATGGAGAAATACATACAATTGACCTCAGAATCCCACAGGTTTGAACTGCGCAGGTCCACTTACATGCAGATTTTCTCAACAAAGACAGGAAGTGTATGGACCCCTGGCTTCTCCACTGAGGACAAAAAGTGGTTGGAATAATCTGAGTGTGATACATTCAGTGGGCCCGGTTTCATAATTGGGCAGGATCCTTATGCTAAGAGAGTACGCAAGTCCGTGACATTGCCTCTGTGTTAATTCCCCTGGTTCTGCAACTGAGTGTGTCTGTCGTTCAGGGGATTTCTTTTCTGCAGAACCCACATTCTTGAGTTATCAGGTGATGGTGGTTAGCGGGGTGTGAGGAGTCATCCATTTAATTTTTGTAAAAGGGATTCATTGTCCATTTTATTTTTGTTCCATTTACATGTGTACGTGTTAAGTCAATCTCTTTAAAAAAAATTCAGTTGCACAGGGGATGCCTGGGTGGCTCAGTGGATGAAGCGTCTGCCTTCAGCTCAGGTCATGATCTCAGGGTCCTGGGATGGAGCCCCGCATCCGGCTCCCTGCTCCGTGGGGAGTCTGCTTCCCCTTCTGCCTCTGCCTGCTGCTCCCCTGCTTGTGCTCTCTCTCTCTCTCTTTCAGATAAATAAATACATAAATAAATCTTCAACAAAAATTCAGTTGCACAAGAAAAACCACCATGTCACTTTGAATAAGTAAACTCAATCAGTAGTAGGAGCTCCTGTCCCATTCTGTTAGGAATTGTGACATCAATCATTTGTGGGTTTCCCTGGGATTGTGTCAGGGTTCCAGGGAGAGCATTTCTTCCCGCGGTATCAGCCCAGATTGTGACCAGGAAGCGGGGTCCCCGAGAGTGCCACCCAGCTTATCTAGCTGCCCTGCGTCTGTCCTCCATTGTCTGGGAGTGTGAGGACGTCTTACTGAGATTGTAATCTACATTGTGTGGATAACCTGGGTGGCGCCTCCTCTGGGGGTTCCCCAGACTGAAGGGAAAGTTCCTTTTTTCTAGAAATCTGTTCCATTTCCCCATTTGCCCCACACCCGGGGGCTCCTCCTTCCCCAGGGCTCCCAACTGGGGAAAGGAAGAGACACCCTCCCCACCACCCCGCTGCCTCTCCCAGACATTTTGCCCCTGATATACCTTGTTTCCCCACATCATTCCATTCCCTTGGTAAACACTGGCAGTTCTCCAAAGGATTAGAGTTTTAGGACTTGACTATCTACTTGAATGTGGGGAAGAAAAGCAGAAAATATAGGAATAAACAAGAGTATTTCAACACTTTGACCTGGCTTCATGCTAACGTTACTTTAATTAGAAAGCCCAGATGGACGAGAGTGTTGGACATGGAATTTGGAGTCCTGATAAAAATATATAATTTATCTTTTCATTTTTGTGTGTATCCCTAGAGCTAAGCATCATGCTGGGCAAGGAGTCGTTGCTTAAAAAAATGCTCTCGAATAAGGGTATCGAGTTTTCATCTCGTGACATAACGTACACAAAATGGAGGCCCAGAGCTTTTCCGTTCTGTATTATGTACTTTCACATCACATCACGTTTTTAAATCTAAAGCTAAATCATTATAATTCTTTTCATTTCAAGTAACTCACCCCCCCCCCCCGGACTTTATTTATTTCACAGAGGGGGAACATAGGCAGGGGAAGGATAGAAGGAGAGAAGCAGACTCCCCGCGGAGCAGAGAGCCCGATGCGGGATTGGATCCCAGGACCCTGAGATCACGACCGGAGCTGAGATCAAGACTCAGACACTGAACAGACCGACCCCTCCAGGTGCCCCCAGAGTGGTAGGGTCAAGACATTCCTGTAAATTCCCAATTGTTCTGCCCTCATGCAGGCTCTCTGTCTTGTCTGCCTATAACCATTTCCTGAGTTATGGTCCTGAGCGTTTTTACCTTGTTTGGTCGGTTTTGTTGCTATTTTGTGCCTTTCCATCCTGAGAAGTACGGCTTCTATGGAAACCGGTGTGTGTGGGATTTCCTTCCTGGCTCCTATGTCTCCTGCTGCAGGTGACGGCCTCTGGCTCAAGGCAGTGTCAGTGGGCTCGTGGGTCCCCGATGCTTAAAGACACCATGCACCTTCCACTCCAGCACTGCCAGCTTGCTCAGGCCGTAGGGCCTGGGCGCCTGCAAGATTGTCCTGTTGCTGCACTTGGTGGCTTTGGCAAAGGCTCCGAGCTGCCGTTGAAGCCTTGCCCCTGTGGGGGAGGGGCCGCGTGAGTGGAAGCCGGGGGGACTGGAGGGAGGTGGCATCCTCTTAGCCCCGGCCACCTGCCACTGGGGCCAGGGCCACACCGGGAATTCTCACTGCGGTGTGGTGAACCGTGCTGGCGAAGGACTCCGTGTAACCAACGCGGCGGATGGCTGTTATAGCCCGGCTCCGTGTGGCTAAATGGATACACCTGTCGTCTGTCCCTGGGTACAGGGAACGTGGCTCGTGTCCATGGCTCCCACGTTCTCTTTTCAGCTCCACTTCCCCCGGCAGCTAGTGGCCTGCTCCCTGCTCCTTCATTTTTACTCACGTGGTGAATTTGCTTAGGCCGATGCCCACAGCTGAAACGGCCTGGCTATCGACCCACTTTTATTTTTGGAATCGTAATCATGTTTGAAGATGCAATGGAGCCGTCCCCTCCCCTGAAGGCCCCTTGTCCCTGGAGCTTCCAGAAGATTTGGAACGATGCTTGTAATAGAATTTCTGATACCTTTCCAAGTGAATGCCTTTGGTGGGAGCTTGTTTCGGTTACGGAGGTGGGGCCTGTGGAGTCCACAGCTTTCATATCCTTGCCCGAACCAGGTATATCTGTACCTGCCCATGCTGGTGAGCGCTCGGCATGTCAACCACTCACTCCTTCCTCCTTCTCTGGGTCCTGGGGTTTCCTCAGAGGACAACCTGAGTCTCTCGATGTGGTCACAAGTAACAGAGAGCTTTCTGGAACATTCCAGACCTTGGGCCTTGTTCCCACAACCCCAAGCCGTCTGGCATGTCCTCCGCAGTCCCTTGCAGCCTTCAGGGAGCTGGGGAGGAGCTGAGGGCGGCCTTGGCCTCAGGACAGTACCACTTCGTCCCCGTTCCAGCCATGGTCTCAGGGACAACCTCCAGCTCTGAGGACAAGCTTCCTCTTTCACTAAACTCCTGGGTCCCTCCTCCCTGTAGGGTAACTGAGACGTTTGCCTCCTAGAGGGTAGATTGTCATGAGGGCCGTACCATTTCCTTCAGGAGACGAGAGGAGCATCGCACTTACATTCCTGAGGGAGAACCATGCACAATTCCTCATCGGGTCTTGATGAAACATTGAAAAGAATTTGACACTCTGGGTGTACACTGCTCTGTGTGTCTGGCTGTAGACTTCCCTCTCTAGCCGTAGGATGGGCCTTAAAAGGGAAGAATCACATCTTGTTTTGTTTGTAGAAGAATGTTTGTGTGCAAAGAGTATTTATAAACAACACGTATATTGGCTGGTCATGAGCTAAGTGGATGACAAACATAAGAAGCACAAAAACACAAGTGTCAGCAAGTTTAGACAGAGCGCCGTAAAGCCCGGTGTGGTCCGAAGCGAGTTTGGGTAGAGTCAGGAGAGCAGGCGGCGTGAGGGCTCCCGAGCGGCCCCGCACCACCTTCCTTCTCATCTGTGCTGAGCAGCTGGTCCTGGCATCTGGAAGGCAGGTCCGGCTTTGCTGATCTCTCACTTTTCAAGAGAAACTAGGACAGATTTTCACACGCTTTCGTCTAATTTTTAAACATTGGTTGTGAACTGAAAGTGTTTCGTAAACAATCTGTCCATAAAATGAAATATTCCTGCAGGCCAGATGTGACCTGGAGGCAGCTGCTCTGAATGCTCTCGGTTCAAAAAATGAACAAGAAGCACAGAAAACAGAGAACAGAGGAAGGATAGAGTAGGTGGAAAGCGACGTGATGAAGCTCGGGTCGTCCTGGGGACCAAAGAACGTGCCGTGAAGAGCAAAGACAATGAGGGATGAAGGCGAGAGGGTGTAAAAGGCAGGTGAGGGGAGGGGAGACGGAGAGCACCGTGTCACTGCGTCGAAGAGGCCACGTGCGCCATACAATGGCCGTCGAATTGCCTCCGGTTCTCCTGCTAATAAACGCAAACCAGCTGATGCAGTGGCATACGGTCCACCTGAGGTGAAGGACAGTGGACGTTCTTAGTCACTGAGAGAGAGAAACACGTTTGAAATACGGTGAGTCACATGTGGTCGACAGGACGCTGGGATGACTTCCCCTCCATTCCCCCCTGGGATGAGGCAGAGTCATGCACAAATCAAATCAGCGTTTCTTCGGGGACCGGTACAGCTACTTGGTCTATTAGGATTTAGGTTTCTGTTTCAAACAAGTCTGTCTGCCACATAGAGAATATGTTATCATGACATCAGGTTGTGTCTTCTTACGCATTTTAGGGAGCTTGTGTCCCTGGCGAATTCTCACAAACTTAATGTAAGCACAGTATCTGTTACAGAAATCTCTGTTGTGATCTTAGCTGGCACCGTCAGGAAAGGACGTGCTGATGGATAGCCCGTTTACGGCCTGTCCCTTCATCACAAGCAAATCTATTATGAAGCAGGGGGAAGAACTGGGAAAGTCACAGACGGTATTTTGCTGTGCTCGGGAACGGCTCAAATGGAAACTGAAGGCAGACTCTGCTTACACGTGTGCAAGCTGGAAGAGGAGACTCACCCGGCCAGCCGCGGTCCAGTTCAAGAAGCTCCTTTCAGGGATGTGGAACACAAGGCACGTCTCCGACCCTCACCGTGGTCTGCCCAGGCTGTCACGGGCTGGGGTTTCACACAGCACAGACTTACCGACCACAGTCCGGAGGCTGGAAGCCTGGGACCCAGGTGTGAACAGGGCTGGTTTCTCCCAGTCCTCTGCCCTTGGTGTGTGGACACCATCCTCTCCCCGTGTCCTCACACGGTCATCCTTCCGTGTGTGTCTGAGCCCTGGTTTCCTCTCCTTATCAGGACTCCAGTCCGACTGGAGTGGGGCCACCCTCCGTGAGGTCATGGCCTCCTTTTGCCTATTCATCTCCCTCTCTCTCTTTTTCCACGGAGGTAGAGTATTTACGTGTATGTATTACATCCCTAGAGAAGGAATCCCAGGGTCTTCCCTCCTATTTGTTTCCTTCTTTCTTCTTCATGATCCATGATGTCAGCTGAGGTATGTGTATGAAACCAAACTGGTGGGATGGGAGCAAATGATTTTGCCGTTTTTCCAGATCTTTGAGTCGTAGATCAGATCTGGGGCTCATCACCCCACACTCGTGTGTAACCTGCCCACGAGGTTTACAACCATTTCTCCAGCTCTGTAATCATCGGGGACATCTACTTCGCCAGTGTGACCGTGCTTCATCATTACAGGAGAGGACGTTGGAGCATGACCTGATAAGAACCTGGCATTCATGTGTCTGGTTTTGTTGGGGCTCTTGAGAGCTTCTGCCACAGGCACCGTCTTGGTGGCATGCGAAGACGTGGAAAGAGCTTGGTCGTCTCTTTAAAGACCCTGTCTCTGAACACAATCGCATTCTGAAATCCTTGGGGTTAGGAATTCTATTTATGAATTTTGGGAGGGACGCAGTTTAGTCCATAACACTCTCCATGGTTTTGGTTTTTTTTTTTTTTTTTTTTGATTTTAGAATGGTTTTTAGTTGATCTTCATATATGAGGAATGATAACTAGTTTCTTTCTTACGGTTGTTTTCTGGGGTAGCCTCTACTGCCCCATTTCAGTCTTGGAGGACCCTGTGTATCTCCACATCCTGTGTCATTTCCATGATCACTGACCACTCAGCTTTCAACCCCATTGTATGTGTCTTGCTCTCATTTTTCTCTCTCTGTCTCAAAAACTTGACCTTTGTGATGAGGATTTTTAATACTTGGCATTACTTCCTTTGCTAACGATAACTTTAAATGAGTTTAAAAGCACCCTCAGGGTATATGTTAGAGAATTATAAATAAGGACAGCAACAAAGCACGCTGCTTATTGGCAGCATCTGTGGCCAAATCCCTTCTATATATTATGACTAATCTTAATCTCAAACTTATAAAGTAGACACATAGTTTTACCCCATTGTATGAATCAAGGGTCTAGTTTCTTGTCCAAGGCCGTCATGATAGAACTTAACCATGAATGCCTGAAACCAAAAATCCCGCACCCCCCTTTTGAGGCTGCTTCTCATATTTAAGGTTAATTCTATGTCAAAAGTTGTATTGTTAAAGGTTCATCCAGTTATTGATTCACACTCTTATTTAATAAATGTGTGTTTATTGCTTGCTATGTGCAAGGCATCTACTCTGATACACACTGTAAATAAGGGAGGTTTTATAAGTACACACATATGCACACACACATGTGCACATACAGTCTTCCATTTCTGATATTTTGAAAATGACACAGAAGTCCTCTAAAGTAACATTTCAGAAAAGCTCACGCAACTTAGTGCAGATGTCGAAACTCAGATCATAAGAACTGAAATAAATACTTCCACTTTGGACAGCTGATCATTGAGTGATCCTCCAAAAGAACTTGTTGATCAGGTTGAAGATGAGGTCAGCATTACTATAGGGTAACGCCACCCTAAATGTGTGTGGCAAACAGCTACAAAAATGTGAAGGGGTTGCTGGGTAAAGTTCTGGGTTTGGATTTAGGGTTTTGAGTACAGTCACATGTCTGCTCTCTGATCTTCAGAAGAGTGTGGCATCTGCGAGCCTCCGTCTTCTCACACATCAACATAATGATTACGGTAATTCTGTCTGGCTCCAAAATATATGGTCACAGACGCAGGTGAGTCGCCAATATGAGATGCCATATTCTGGAGTGTAAAAATTTTCTCTCTTTCCCCAAACAGGGAAAACCAACCAAACGAGTTTTCCAGTGAGATTAGGGAGGTTCAAGAGGGATATGGAAGTTGAGAAGCCAAAGGAGATGCACAGTGGTCACATGGGAGACGAGACAGTGGGGGGAATGGAGAGATGATGTGGGGAAGCCGGGTGGGTCCAAGAATCACGTGAAGCGAACGATCTCCAGTAGAACATGGGACCACCAAGCATGGTTGTGCCTTTCTCTCCCTCCTCAATCACCTGTCATTTCAGAGGAGCTGGATGAGCAGGGAAATGCCTAGTGTGTCCTGTGAATGTACGAGGTTGAAAGGTACATATATTACACTAAGTTAAATAAGTCAGTCAGAAAAAGATAATACCATATGATCTCACTCATGTGTGGAATTTAAGGAAGAAAAGAGGTGAATGTATGGGAAGGGGGAAAGGAAAAAAAGGAGAGAGGGAAACAAGCCATAAGTGACTTCTTAAAAAATAAATATTTATTTATTTAATTTAGAGAGAGCGAGCGAGAACATTAACATGCGTGCAAGTGGGGGGACAGGCAGAGGAAGAGACTGTCAAGCAGACTCCCCAGTAAGCTTGGAGCCTGATGCGGGTCTCAACCTCCCACCCCCAAGATCGTTATTGGCGTTTTCCAAATATCATCATCGGCTCTCTTAATGCACATTAAAAAATGACTTTAATTTTTAGAGCTAATCTTAGGCTTTCAGAAATATTCAGTAGGATAATATTCAATATTATCACTGAAGGACTGGGTGCCGAGATTTGCTATATTTCCCTCCCTCTCCCCCTTACAACGTTCCCTATTATTAACATCTTGCACTACTCGGTGATTTGTTATAACTTATGAGTCAGTGTTTGGGTCCAGTGATTAAAAGTTACTTAGGAGAAGAAATAAAGATAATGAAGATAATCCCTGAGCACAGACGGGTTGCGCATGACATATATATTAGCTCTTGCTGCTGTTAAATGCTCGATCATTTATTCTGACCTGAACATGTGTTTCCCCTGCTTTGTCCTCCTGCCATGATTTTTCTCATCATTGCTGTGCTCAGCTTCCTCTTGGACTGTTGCTGTCCTCATCTGTGATTGAATGCTCTCATGTCATTTCTTTGGCCATCTCAGACAGGATTATTAAACTTGTCACATTGTTGGAAAGCTAAGAACTCAAGTATCTTGACTAAGGTCAAATAGCTAGAAAGTGCTGAGCCATCAGTGAGCTCAGTCTGTGTGGGTTTCCAAGCCACTGATGGGTGTGGCTTCCTTGTGGTCCAACATTGCAGACAGAGAGAGGGGGTCCTGGGAGAGAGTGTGTTCTTGACAGTGACTCCGCATGGCCCTGTCCTGGGAAGATCAGGAATTATCAGGATCAGAACCACATAGGCAAATGAGCTAAGTTTAGAAAATGCTTAATTGGTCATCTCAGTTTTTTTTTTTAAACCATTCTCCTCTAGCATAAGACTGATGATATAATTTCCTGCTTAAATATCTTCCATGGGGACCAAAATCAAAATCAAGTCCTCACTTCTTTAAAGTGTTTACAAGACCTACATAAAAACATAGCCCTAGAAGTCTCCATGAGCTTTCTACCCATCCAGAGCACATCGAGTGGTCGCCTTGGGCTGTTGTGCAGGTCACAGCATCGGTGATACTGCATGTCCTCTACCTGCTGGTGAAACCACGTGCTCATGCTTACTCGTAAAATATCTGCTCTAATTCCAGGGGCTGTTCTTGTTTGTTTGTGGTGATCTATCCTCTTAGCAATCTTCCAGAGCACAGTCTGAGATTATTAACCTGGTCACATTGCTGTATGTTAGATCTCCAGAACGTATTCATCTTATAACAGAAAGTCTGTACCCTTTGACCAGGATCTCCCTATCCCCCCAACCTCCATGCTACTCTTGACTACGTTCCTGCGACATCTAACATTGGTCATTGTGATTATTTCATAACGTATATCAAAACACCAAATGTACATAACTTTATTTGTTAGTTGTCTATCAATAAAGCTGAAAAACAATCACCACCTGTTCATTAAGACTTCCTGAATCCTGATTCCCAGCAGCTCGCCTGTGCACCCACTGCGCTCCCTCATATTGTGTTCTCAGGTATGTTGGTCTGCTTTTGTCCCTTAAGACGGGAGCTCCTGAGTACTTGGGAAAGTGATAGAACATAACTTGTTTTCCAGATCGGATCGATGACTTGATCCACATTGTCACTGGCTGTGTGAAGTACTGATGCCATTAAACGCTTCCCCCTCAGTGGGGGCTGGGTTAGAGTGGGGCATGAGGTCACCGAGAAGACCTTGAGTGTAGCAAGAGTCAGCTCGCCATGACCACTACAAGTAAAGAGGGGCTGAGAAATAGCCGTGAACTCAGGAGGGCATTGTTGGCAAGGGAATGTGCATCCTGTTTGTTTATTTAAATCTTAAGGGTTTCTGCTTCTGGATTTTCTACGTAGTGTCTATACTACTCTCAGTTGCTTCCTAGGTATTCTAACAACTTTATTATCTTCCCCAGGCAGATAGTGATCAGGCTAATGTATCCACCTGATGGTGCTGTCTTACCTGTGCTGGTTTCCTTACTTTCAGTGAAGTGCGGCTGATCTGAGACGTTTGGTCTTGACAATGCCTGTTCCTCCTGCTGGCTAACTTGCCAGGCCTCATCCCCTTCTGTGGTCGTAAGCAGCCGGGAGGACGTCTGCTCTGCCTGACCCTGGAGTGTTCCTTCCCTACTCCTCCACGAGGATGGTTTGCTTACTCCGTTCCTACTGACCCCAAACTCTGGTCACTGAGGGCACAAGTGGGTTTGAAGAATGATCATTTAGCAGCTGACTCCTCTAGTTCTGTTACAGGTTTATCAGAATGGATTAGATTGATTTATTTCTTTTTCTAAAAAAAAGTGTTCGATGTGATTCATTTCTAAATTGGAGTAGAGGACTCGGCAAAATGACTCTGTGGTCCTTTCCTATTTTCTTCTTATCTTATGAAGTGAAATTTAATATTTTAACCTGCACTGAAATATTCATGTAAAGGAACACAGATTTCCATATAAAGCAGAAATATCCAATCCATTCTGAATTTTTTTTGTAGTACTGCATTTTCTAAGTCAATGTTTGCCAAAAAACCTATTTGGTTCTTTTTTTCCCTTTTAGTAAAGCTCATTTATTTCAAGAGAAGCTTCTATTTGAATCAACCACTACTCTTCTTTGACTATGTGCACTGAATTTTGTGAGATGTTAGGATGGTGACCTGGTTATAGCGAGTTCATTTAATTGTCAAGTTTAGCTCTAGCTCTGACACTTAATGAATAACAATAAAGAGGTTATGAAAAATTCCAAGATAGAGGCATTGGCTGTGGACAGTTTAGTCAAAATATATTACTAATTTCCTATTTACAGCTGGAAGATCAGCCATGCATTGTTTCCCTGGAAGAATCTAAGTATTAGTGACATGGGCCAAACAAATCTTGAACAAGCCATTATAAATCTTGTTGCCTTGTCTATCATTAGCTTCCCTTACACTCTGTGTGACCCTGTCACAGAACGTCATATCAGAGAGGGTTAGAGCATCCAAGATGGCTCATTCTTAACAAATGCCAAAGAGACTCACATTATTTCCCATCATATTCTGAAAGAGAATTTGGCAATAATTCATGATTACTTACTTAGAACGACCCTTAAAATGTGATCTTATTGAACTTATTATATTAAATATTTCTTGAGACATTTACATTAAAAATTATTTTTAAAGCAGATCGGAGGAGGAATGGACTATGAAGTAATGTCTTTATGGGATCTGTCTTGGAGGGTGCCTGTAAGTGTCTGTTCAAAAACACAATTAGACCTCATTCCTTAACCCAGACATTGGACTCCTGCTCTCAGTTTGCCCAGTGTCCAGCATTCTGTCATCCCAGATACTCTCGATGTTTGTTTATTAGACTTCATGACCAATACCTGTTTTAAAAAACTGGTTTCTCCAAAGTCAGATATGGTTCTCTCTTTTTTCTCCTCAGTCAGTATATTTTTGCTTCTTCTTCTTCTCTGAGCCCTTGGTTTATTATTAAATCTTTCAAAATGACATTCCATGCCATGATCTCTACTCCCTCATAACTCAGTTTGACACCCTAGACATTGCTGCCAAGCCTCTGGCTACGTTGGTAATAGCACACTGCTCTTGCATTATCTAATGTTTAATCTCAATAGTAACATGACAGGTCCTGCTAAATAAATCACTTCATGCTCTGATTTAATTTCAAATGCTTTTTTGGTTGGAGTGGCAAAAACTATACTTTATATATATATATATATATATATATATATATATATATATATGGTTTCTACCTCGGGCAAATCCTTCAATATATTGTCTGCCAGTAACCAATGACCTAAACTCAGTATTAGAAGGGATATAATAAGATGGCACAATTAAATTTTCTTTAAAAATGTATTCCATATATCATATACAAATATCAGATATGCGTCCAAAATACTTACAAAAAAAGCAATGCCATTTTTAGTAAGAAAAATAAGATTATAATTTTCTAAAATATTATCATATTGTCAGTGGCATCTCTCAAGCTGCAGATATTTAAAAGACCTCATTTAGTATAATTATTATGCATTTCTCATCTGAGAGGAAATATGTTTTAATGGCAAACAACTTTCATTGAGCAATAAATAGAACAAAAACAGATGATTATGCCACCAAGACTATGGTGTGTTCTACGAATGTTTTTGTCCCTCAAAATTTATAGATTGAAGCCCTAACCTCCAGTGCGATGGTCGTAGGAGGTGAGGCCTTTGGGAGATAAAGGCTTAAATGAGCTGATTTATGGAAATCAGCTCAGACATCTACTTTGGGAAAAGGTATCTATGGTGAGCGAAAACTCAAAAATGTGAGTAGAAGTATTTGAAAACCCATAGCTTGCCAAAATCAGTGTTCTAAACATATCAGGTTTGAATGTGACCTGTCATGTATCTGTATCTTAAGGAAGACTTTGAATTGAGATCTGGTGTTTTCTGGTTAAGGGCCAGAATTTCATAACTCCAGTCAGCACCCTATGTGTCTTACCAAGACTATCATCGCCTTGTCTTAGCACATTTATGACTTGCTGCTGACACAAACTCTTTCTTGGGGCCTTTGGAACTTCCTACAACACCTCTCTTAAACTTAACATATTAGCTCAGGCTGCTTTAATAAAATATCATTGACAGATTGGCTTAAACCATAGGGATTTATAGCTCACAGTTGTGGAGGTGAAAGTCCAGGATTAAGGTGCCAGTAGGGTGGAGGGCCCTCTGGCTTGCCAGTAAGCTGGAAAACTCTTGGCAGATGGCAATCTTCTTGCTGTGTCCTCATGTGGCAGAAAGAGACAGAGTTGGGTGATGGGCTCTGGCCTCTTCCCCTTCTTAAAAGGGTACTAGTTTCATCAGGGGGGCTCCCCCCATGACCTCATTTAAGCTTTTATCTCCCAAAGGCCTCACTTCCTACCACCATCACACTGGAGGTTAGGGCTTCAATGTATAAATTTTGAGGGACACAAACATTCATAGAACATACCTTTCCTCTCCAAGTGTACCTTGGGTCAAAGTCCTTGTCTGACTCCCTTTGGAGCTCAGCATTATGAGGCCCTGTTTGTCTCTCACACACTCCATCCATAGCTTCTGTTTCTGGCCATTGTTATATTAGTCTGCATTTCGATAGAACGTATCTCTTTCCAAAATGTAAAAAAAAAAAAAAAAGTATGATTTTTGCTAAAGAAATATTAACTCATATGCATTGAAAGTAATTTGGATAGCACCATTAAACAAATGTCCAAGTATCAGATAGTGTCAGCTATGATTTTTCTAGAGATAGCCTGATTCTCTACGGAGAGCTGATAATATTCCTTCCAAACATTGAGTTAAGTATTCTAATCAAATTTGTAGTTCTTAAGAGTGCGTCTGGTATAGAAAGTTAAGAAAAATGTATCACAAGCTGATCATGATTTGAGAAGTTAATATTGTGTGCTTACTATGGAAGGATTTCTTTCTCATTTTTCTCATTGTTGCAGCTAACCGTCATATTAGCAGAATTTTCCTTAAACATGTCCCATAATTCCCTTGTACCTAATTTTTTTTCAGCTTTGTTGAGATATAATCAACAAATACATATCCTAGATATTTAAGGTGTAAAACATGATAATTTGGTATACAGGTACATTGAAATAGTTATATTCAGACTGATTAACACGCTCGTCACCTCATAGTTTACTCTCTCTCACTCTCTCTCTCTCTCTTTTTTTTTTTTTTTTTGTAGGGAAACATTAATTGGATTTTGTCTAAGATTTGTAGCTGAGTACATCAGGAGCGGTGGTCCAGGGACCAAGCTTGCCATATTACCGAAGATACAAGTCTTTATCATTTTCAAAGATAAAGGAGATGTTTGTCCCATTGCATGCATGCTCCATTTCTCAGGAGTCAGTAAGCAAATGCAGAGTCTGATCTCCAAATCAAGAATTCCTTCATAAGCAGAATTCAAATCTGCCTTTCACCTTGCATTTACATTTTGTGAATCCTGCAAGATTTAGACATGAATAGAAATCACACAAAGACATACACATGCACACGCACACACACACGGAAATTTCCATATTCCCTCCCAGGTTCAGGGTCTTAGATAATCGCTCTCCTCGTACATATGGGGATATTAGCACAACGTGTGTGATGCAGTCAAGGGAATGCTCAGGGTGATGCTGTTTTCTTGCATGGATTCAATATCGATACAGGTGTTTTTGTCATTTAATATGTGATATTTGACTTACAAGTTTGATAATGCCATGGTTTTTGAATTCTCAGTTATAATTAACCCTCTGTAGTATGTTTAAGATATACAGATGTAATATAGGAGAATAGGCCCCTTTCCTCTTTTTCCTGCTTCACTATGGGTGCATGTAACATATGAGGTCTCATGCGGGTAAGTCATGACTTTCAGGCCCTCACACCAACCTTTACACTCTGCTGATTCTTTCTAAGGGTGTTTCCCACTCAGTTTTATGAATTTAGACTTACAGATGAGTCAACTTTGTACGTTTGAGATCTTTCATGGCGTCATAAAAATTACCTCAGAAAATGAATCTCTATTTCTACTGAAGAAATTCAGTCACAGAAGTTTGTTGGTTTGTTTGTTTGTTGTAGATCTTACAAACATCATTAGTCTTGTAGTCAAAACTTCTCTGGGAATATTACACCCCCAACAAGCTGAACTTTAATCATTTGGTCAGAAGTCTGGAGATCCTCTCGGGAATGGGGCTTTCCTGTGTTGTCCAGCCTTCTCCTGTCTGTGGGTCCAGGAGCCGAGAGAATCGTGCTTGGAGAACAGTGATCATTGTCATGTCATTGGGACGTAGCTTTTGGGTGTACACGCGTGTTTTTAAAATGTGATACACCAGACATAGCTGTCATTGTTAACATATGAAAGTACCTTCTTGTCTGAATTAAAAGCCTCTTTGTAAGCCACAGTCAACTTCTTGATAAATGTCAAAGGTGAGAAAGGATAGCCCTTGAAAACATTCTCGTATATACAGAGAATTTTGCGTTCTGTCGATCTTGAGTGGGGCTACCCTCCAGCTCTCAAAGAACCACCAGTGATGCCATCAAGGCCACACACCTCTTTGTGGAGATAGAATCTGACACTGTGGCTGTCTTCTGTTTCCTTTCTTTTCCACTTGATAGAAAGGCCCTATTTTACATACCTACATACCCACATAAAATTATCTTTCTGTTCAAAATGAAACAAGTAACTAGCAACTGAACCAGACCAGGAACTTTCCAGAACAGTTCAAATATGGCTGCATACAGTTGGGTCAGCTCTCCACTGCTTTCACACCACCACCAAGGCCAGGTGCTACTCTGAACCCCATCGGTTTATGATCTCACATGCCTAAAACGGAAATGAACAAGGGGGTGATTTTGTTCATCCGAGCCTGATTTTACTCTGAAGCATGAGTGAGTCATTATTTCAGCGACAGCGAATCTCTCCTCTAGATTTCCAGTGTGGGAGATTCAGTCCAGAAACACGAGGCCGGTTACATCTCGTCCTCCATGCTCACGCGTCTTAACTTCAACAAAAGAAGATTAAATCATCCTCCTTAATTTGTAAAAAGGAAACAATGTTAATTTTCTAGCCATCTTGTGCATGTTTCGCATTTTCCTTTATTTTTCAGCAGAGAGTAAAATTACGTGGAAGCATGTCCGTAGGCAGTACGGGGAAAGTACAGACATTACTTTTGTAGTGTGGCATGAGCCCACATGCACGCATGCACACGCTCACACACAATGTCCACATATGGCCTTTCGGATGCCTTTTTTCTCCTAATGGCCCTCCCCTCCCTTCCGTGTCTCCCAATTTCAGAATCTGCTTCTGTGCATTCTCCTCCACTTCAAACTGACGTTAAATTACTTCAGCCTTTAGATCCTTGTACCTGATGCTCGTGCACATGGCTGCATGAAGAAGAAAATGCATTTAGGTAGGAAATGTAGAATTACCAAACATTCTGTGCAGCTCAGGAACTTTAAGAAACCCAATTAGATGAAACTACAGAGCGAAAGTGACCTCAAGTGCCCTCAGTTTTGCTACAGAGTTTCGTAGGCACAGGGAGGACCACCAGATAATACGAAGAAAGTAAGCATGTGTTAACACGATCTCTCCATCAATACAAGGACATTAATCCGTTTCTAGAGGAAAAATAAATTTAGTAAATCTAATGATTCGCAGCGATTTGTGGGTGAGTACTTTGTATGTCATGAAACGAGCTCTGTGCACGTACGTGTGTTCACACGTGGCTGACGGAGCCGTAACTTTCACGAAAAACATAATGCGGACAGTTTGAGTCATTGAGTTAATGTTTCTCTGTGTGTTAATTTCAGCCTAAAAAAGAGACTCATGAATTAAAATAAGTGTTAAGGAAGAAGACATCCAGTTGTGGTTTTCATTTTTTTCCTTTTTCTCTCAGCTTTTTTGATGTAGAGTTAATACATAAACACTTCACGTATTTATTGAACACATTTTGGTGAGTTTGGGCACACACACCCCTGATTCTGTCCCCGCGGTCGAGGTAATAGACACAACTGTCACCTCCACAAAATTGCTTGTTTCCCTTCCCTCTTCTTCTGTCTTGTGAGGACAGTACTTGACCTGAGATGTGCCGTCTTGGCAGGATTCTCGGGTCCACAGTGCTGCGAAGTGCGGACAACACGCCCTGTGACCGACCTCCAGAACTCACCTGCAGAACAGTCGCATAGACCCACCGGACGGCAGAGTCAGTGAGAAGAAGGGGGTATTTGAGGGGTTAAGAGCCTTTCGTGTCATTACGTTCCAGGCATGGCTGTTCTTTCAGCTAAATGTCAGATTCAGGTTTTCACAGGACCAGCGTGATGGTTCACAAAATAAGTGTGATGGTTGACTGTTGTAGGGTGTCTGGACCTCTGTCCCAGGACGCCACAGGCTGGTGGTATGTAAGCAGCAGACATGTGCTTCTCGCAGCTCTGGCAGCTGGGAGGCCAAGAGCAGGGGCCAGCAGATCTGGGGTCCGGTGAGGATCCACTTCCCGGCTCCTACACCGCATCTTCCCACAGTGTCCCTGCAAGAGGGAGGTGCGGCTGGCTCCTGGGGTCTCTGTTCCAAGGGTACCAATCACATCCCAGGGGACCCAGCCTCAACACCTCCTCACCCCCAAAGCTCCACCTTCCTGTACCATCCCCTTGGGGTTGGAGTTGACCTGTGAATTGGAGAAGACACAAACTCACAAACATCCAATCTACAGCTGCCACCTTCAGTCAGTAAAACTGCTATCCTTTGAGAACCAGACTATGAGATCATCATACATTTCTGATGAAAATTTAATACATAACTGGAAAACGAATGCCGGATTTCCTACAATTCACTTAGAGATAAAGTATAATTTTCATATCAGCAGGCTTGCAAATATTTACTTTGATTGTGGTTTGAAAATGTGATAGAGTGCCTCCATTTTCTTCCATAAATATGAGCTTGTATGTGTAAATAATCCAGATGTAGGAAATAAAGACAATTTATGTAACTTCTTCATGAATTCCTATAAGCCTTTAATTAAGCACATAAATCATCCTGAAACATTTGAGTCTAATTGCTTCTTGAATCTGGTGTAGCTTCTGAGCTACATTATTATTGATCTGAAAATTGCAGAGGGCTTGCATGACTTTCCTACCTCTAATTGATGCCACTTATTTCCTCCTTTCAAATGCCCCGGACATGGACAAGGCACATGTTTTGTCACCTGATAACCAGCCCGGCACCAGCTCTGGGCTGAGCTCTGCGTCCCAGAAAAGCACCCAAGGATGACAGTTAATGAAACCTCCTTTCACGGCATCATCTTTAAGGGCTTTGTGGATGACAACAAAAATCAGTCCCGGTCCTCAAGAAGCTCCGAATTTAGCTGAAGGGCAGAGACAATGGGAAGAAACAAGACGTATGTTTTGTGAAACAGTAGATCTCATGTATACGATCTCACACAATGCAGAGGAGAAAGAACTTTTGGACCCAAAGGGCCAGGGCTGACTTCTTGGAATGCATGTGAGTTGAAAAGCACCTGAGCTAGACTGACTTAATAAGACTTAATAAGAACAAGAAAGGAGTGGGCTTTCTGTTAGGGTTTCTGGGTTGGACAGAGCATGTGAGCACGAGAAGGATTGTCCTTCAACATTATTGAACCCAATGAGGTGTCTTATCACACCCACCCAGGGACACCGATGGAAGGGGATAAATTGTTTGACCTAAATCAGTCTTTCTCAACGGAGGCTACACTGCCCCCTATAGTTGTGCCCTGTACATCACTAAAAGTCATCCTTTGTTTCTTTCATTTTTTTCTCCATATCGCTTTAGGGAGTTATAATGGTTTAAGGGGTTTTTAAAAATTACATATGTAGGTAGGTTCTATTGTCAATGGATTTTGGCTATATATAGTAATTCATATGAAATACATAAACATACACTTGCATGTGGCTTGATGAAGTCTTCTCTGTTGGATTATTGTATTTTTAAAATTTTATTTTATTTCATTTTTTTCCAGTGTTCCAGAATTCATTGTTTTTGCACCACACCCAGTGCTCCATGCAATATGTGCCCTCCATAAATACGTTTTATAAACAGAGACAAATAAAATCACTACCAGAACAGCAGGGGTGTCCATGGCGGGAAGTGGGTGAATCTGGATACGTGGGTCCATGGGCGGCTTAGCTCTCTCCCACCTGCTGGCATCCCCGCATAGCTGTTCTGCTCACACTGGCTCTCCTCCTGCGTCTGCAGATCCGAGCCCTGTCCTGGCTCCAACCCCTCATCCCTCAGGTTTGGGACTTCTACTTAGGATGCTCTGTATCACTCCGCACCACTTACCCTATTTTATCTTTTCGCATAGCCCTGCACCATCAGATATTACCCTTTATACTGTGCCTGTTTGTGGCATCTTGTAGACACATAGTACGTTGTGCTCGATGAAGGATGTGCAGGCCCCACACATACTCATCCGGGCCCATGATCGGGACCTAGAGATTTACAACATGGACATCAATGAACAAAATTTTAATATATCCCGATGCCATTAAGTTCTCGATGAAGATACTGCATAACAAGGCATTATTAATACATTTGTAATATTTTGAAGACTCCTAACACCACAATGTCACTAAGATAAAATGTAAAATTTGAACAGATATTTCCAAAAACAAATGATTATACACATGGGAGTCAATGCAAGATATCAGAGTTGAAGCAGAAACGTATACGAACATATATATTTTTTCATCCTGAAACATACCTTCCAAAACCCCACAGTTGCACCTGACCATGGATGAATTTGGTGAGGAGGATGCACCCTTGCGACGCACCTGCCTTTTCTGCGTGGAGAGACTTTGATTGCGCGCTTCTTCTATTCCTTCTCCTGGCTGCTGGATTTATAGCTAAAGGGTTTTCGTTCTGTTCTGTCTGATGACTTACGCTTACCAAACAAGCCCCATTCTTCATCTTTTATTAATAAATGCAAATTTCCTTTGGTTCTTTCATGCTCTTTGTACTTTCTTTAAATTTCTCTCTGCACTACTTTTGGTGTGCTTGCCAAATAAGTTCATTAAATGATGTTTTCTCTTTTGCTTCTCGCGTACATGCCGATGAGCTCATCCTATCTTTGGCTTCTTGAAAACAACGGCAACAGAATGGATCGGTATGTTTACAACGTTGTCTAAATTACACTGCGTCTCCTTTTGCTGAGTGATACTTGGAGCTTGAAGATGCCGACCTAGAAGATAAGACTTGACGTTTTCCCACTGAAATGCATTCCATGCTAACGTTTGTGATTACTGATCAGGACAACGTGCATTAGAATTTTTTTTTTTTTTTTTTTTTTAGAGAGAGAGAGAGAATGAGAGAGGGAGAGAGAGCATGAGAAGGGGGAGGGTCAGCGGGAGAAGCAGACTCCCCGCTGAGCAGGGAGCCCAATGAGGGGCTCGATCCCAGGACTCCAGGATCATGACCTGAGCCGAAGGCAGTTGCTCAACCAACTGAGCCACCCAGGCGCCCCTGTGTTAGAAATTTTGAAAGAAGGGAAGGTATTCGTTCACCCCATGTATTTTTCCCTTAAATTCCAATGTCCTTTAAGATTATAGCAGACTCATTCAGGCAACGATGCAAATGAGCTTATTAAGGAACAGGGACTGATTTTTCATAGAAGTACTGTCTATCCAAACCTTATGCCACTGATTGTTTTTTTTCCCCACAGAAATATTCTGTTTTATATCTCTTGCGTGTGTGTATATACAGGAAAACAAGGAGTGGGCTGTTGTGGAAAAGGAGTTGGAGTGAGAATTAGCAGTACATTCAAATTTCGTCCTCGACAACAAAGTGGTACTTTGATTTGGGCTTGGCGTACGTATGGGAGAGGAATACGTCCAGGAAAGTTAATATCAGTCATGATATCTACGTCACCAGACTCTTTTGAGGGTGAAGTTAAAAAAAACGATGTGTGCATTTCAAAATTCACAAAACTGGAAATAACAATTATATCTCTATATTGGGGGTAGTTGTACTTTCCAACGTGACTCCAGAATTCATAAATTCTTCATAATTCAGAAGTTTCAACTTTTAGGTTTCTGCTAAAATGTAGCAATTCCATAGTATATGTTTATTACCGTTCCTATCTTTTCCCCAAACCTATGTCTGTTTAAGACTGATCTTGGCATTAAACTCTGTCACATGTACACCGTGATCTGTACAGCGGTCCCACAGAGAGAATTACTGTTAATTTAAATAAAGGGAAGGCAGTTTGTCATGGCTTCTAAAGACTATTTTGCATTTATAAGCATCATGTTTTCTTTATTTAAATAAGAAAGATGAGGGTTGCTGGGGAAACAGGAGTCCCCATTGAGGGAACATTCTGGCTTGTTTTCTTGCAGGACCCTCCAAGAAGGCGATGTGGTCACCTGCACTAAGGGGGCGGCAGGTGTGTTCTATTTTCTCATGTTAGTCTGACTGGAGAACGTGCCCAAAATGAATGTTAGGAGACCGGCGTTCCTTGGAGTACACAGTTGTCCCCCACTCCCCCTGACTTGTGTTCTGGGACTTCCAGCTTCGATCCTGCCCCCTCCCCAAGGATGTGAGTTTCCAGCAGGTGTCCCTGCCTGACCCTCACCTGGTGACCAGTGCAGGGGTGGTGGCCGGGGTGGGAGACGGTCACTGGTCACGTTTAGTCTCCTCACTGACACCCAGCCCCGGGGTGCCGGGACCAGGAGATGGGCTTCCAGCCGGCACCAGTCGTGTGGGGGACGTGTTCTGCAGACACAACCCATTCCCAGCTGTCTTCGGGGTCCTCCCGGAGTTCTGCTCTGTAAGCGTGCTCCTGGTCCACACTATGGTGTACTCCCCTGCTGCCGAGACCGCAGCAGCTCCGGCTGGAGGGGTCCACACCCCCTCACTGCTTGCTAGAAGCAGATTGTCGTTTCACAGGTGGGATGGAAACGTTTTGTCTTGATGGCTCTATACTAGGTTTGGTGTTTTCATATCTATCATCTATCATCTATAGATCCATCTATGTGTACCTATTTAGGTCTGTGAAGTTCCTTCCTTCCCATTTCATTTCCCTCGCTCCTTCCTTCCTCTCATCATCTAGATACCTACCTGGATTTAGATCTACCTACGGCTATCCATAGATGTCATCCATATCTACATTTATCTGTATTTACTTCTATCTAGACCCATAGCGTCCTACCTTCTATCAATCTGCCAGCTAGATATTGAAGTGGGTTAGGATATCTATCTAGAATCAGCTGCACCGGGACCTGTCTCCCTCACATGTAAGAGTTAAAGTGTTTTGGGTCTGTCCTTTTCCTTTCTATATTTTTCCATTTACCGTTGTCCTTTCAAGTAGAATAACCTTTTCAAATGTAATGATTTCCAATATGTGTTTTGTTTTATTTTTACATTTTGGTGAAACTCACACACATGCCCTATTATACATAATTAGGCATTATTTTGCTCTTTTCTTTACCTCTATAATTCCAAAAGGTGAATAATTCAAAGGAAGTAGCAATTTAAGTAGTAAAAGCACGTACATATTTCCCTAACACTTTAATCATACAGAATGGTTGCTGCCGGAGCACTTTATTTCTAGAAATGTGACCCCAAGACTGCCGTCTGCATTGCTGACGCATAATTAAAAAACAATTTGCCGGCAGTGGTGAAGAAGATGCTCGTGGTGCTTTTTGTGTAGGTGGAAAATGCACACTGGATTTGGAAGATTTAGTACAAACTCTAATGTAAAATATCTCAGTGCTTTAGACCGAATACACAATGAAATGATTATATTTTGGATGTATTCGCTTAAAAAAAATAGAGTATTGAGATTATTTCGCCTGTTTCTGTTTCTTCTCGAACGTGTCTACTGGATCGCTTTAAACTATATACGTGATCCACATTCTAGTGCTACTGGACGGCACTGCTCCCGGTCTCTGTAGGTCAGTTTAAAATTTGTTTTGTTCTTTGTAATTCTGAATACGATGCAATACCATCGAAGGATTTTGAGCAGAGTTGTGATGTGGGTTTACCACAGAAAAGTGTCACTCGGGCTGCTGTGGAGGAACACCCTTAGTTGGGGAATCAGGCCGAGTTCAGGGCGGACCAGCTGGGCTGGAGGCCATTGCAAGATTGCAAATAGATGGGCTGCTGCCATTGTCAGTGGGAAGGACTGTTGAAGTCCTGAGAATCCGTCAGCCTGGGTACAAACTGAAGGTATGCACTGAAGGGTTTGACATTCTGTGGAGTTTTATATTTTATGAACTATTTCCTGTTCTTTTTTATCCTTTAGTCAGGAAGTCATCAGTTATAGCACTTCTGTCTACCCACAGTGTCCCCTGAAACTTCTGCCTAAACCAATGGTCTCTTAGCATTGTTAGCACTGAGGCCCAGGCTCCTGCCCCAGGGCCTTTGCACATACAGTCATCTCTACCTACAGTGCTCTTTCCCTTTCACTTCTTTCCAACTAGTCAATTTCTGTGCATCACTAAGAGATCTACCTACTTAATCATAATTTTTCCCAAATTTCTCCAAAACTTTTCCAAAACTCCTTTCCCTAGAATGTAGATAGGTTTTGGGTGCCTGGGTGGCTCAGTGGGTTAAGCCTCTGCCTTCGGCTCAGGTCATGATCCCAGGATGCTGGGATCAAGCCCCGCATCAGGCTCTCTGCTCAGCAGGGAGCCTGCTTCCTCCTCTCTCTCTGCCTGCCTCTCTGCCTACTTGGGATCTCTGTCTGTCAAATAAATAAATAAAATCTTTTAAAAAAAAAGAATGTAGATAGCTTTTGAAATAGGCTCTTCTAGAATTATTCCTTGTTTTATTTATTTATTTATTTATTTAGAATTATTCCTTGTTTTAGAGATTTCCCTCTTTGTGCTTATGGGGATTGGAACAACTGCCTCTTTCCTTTATAGACCCACGGAGAGATGGGTCTCAGCTGTTGTTCACTGCTGTATTGTGGTGCCCTCTCATGGGGCTTTTACAGAGTTGGAGGTCAGTGAGTAATTATTGATCAAACAAAGAAGCTAATAAGTGATGTGTTCAGTTCTGTTTTGGACAGCCCATCTCAGTACTGAGTACGTCTGACAGGCAGGCCTTTTCTATACTGGACACGGCACCACAGAAGTAGGAAAGTCTACTGATTTGCGTGTGGTACATTTCAAACTAGTTTCGGCCCTACCATGAGCATCATCCCACTTGGCGGTCATCTCCTCCCACTCCACTACACTGATTTTAACTCTTTTTTCCCCGTTGACTTTAGCATTTTACTCTCTGTGTGTTTTAGACAGAGATGCAGTTGGGTCTCCGTTTTCTGACCATCACCTCTTTGTGCTGTGTCTCTTGTGTGATGCCAAGGCAGACTCTTGTGAAGGAGTCTAACGATGTGTTCTGAACATCTTCGGGTTAATGGATTGTACACCGGGGAAATCTTTGGGTTGAACCAGGACGGTGCATCATTTATGTTTATTGGCTCCTACACTGGGACATACATGAGCAGGAAGGTCAGTGGTACAATGCAGGAAGACAGTAATTATCTACTTACTTTTTCTAGACGTGTTTTATTTTTACATGCAATCCTTACCTCATTGCAAACTGCAGGTCATTATACTATACCCCTCTAATGTTATCGACACGGCGACATATTGAACAAGGCCTCTACTGCTTTATCTTGTACTGTGTGTCTTTCTTTGAATTTTTTTGGGGGGGTCCTCTTCTATTTTTGGATGCCAAAATCAACCCAATGCATTTAGGGACTTTCATGATCAGTACGTTGGCGTTTGAATGGATAATCTTTACAGAGCTCTCGGGAAGTGACGGTCATCTTGTCGTCTTACAGGGTGAACAAGTAAAGGCTGCAGAGGGCGCCCACAGGTGCTGGTGGCAAAACTGGACTCTATTGTTCTCATGAGCTCCGAGTTACTTTCAAAGATTTAATTGGAAAATATCTGCAAATTCTACTCAGTGTACTTCCTTACCTCTATCACAAATCTAATATCTCTTTTTTCACGTGTTAGATTAATAAATGTTGACAATAAATTTCTCTTTGTATATCATCTGAGTTGGTAGTACTTTGGGACATTTTTGGTTGGAAATGACCAAATCTAGATGAACTTATTCATCAGGAAACGGTAGGAATGTAGTTGGGCTTCAGTCAACTCCGGCTGTAGGGAAGGAAAGCCGTTCCAAGCATATGGTATCTCTCTCTCTCTGTGAATTATTTCACTTAACATAGTACTGTCTAGCTCCATCGTGGGGTTGCAAATGGCAAGATACCACTCTTTTTGATGGCTGAGTAATATTCCATTGTACATCTATTCCACATCTTTATCCATTCTTCAGCTGATGGACATTGGGCTCATTCCACAATTTGGTTATTGCAAATGATGCTGCTATAAACATCTTTGTTTTCTTCGGGTAAATACCCAGTTGTGGGATTGTGGGGGGGGGAAGAAATGGAATTGTAAAAGTACTGGATCATATGGCATTTCCATTTTTAATTTTCCGAGGAACTTCCACACTGTTTTCCAGCATGGCTGCACCAACTTACATTCCCTTCGGCAGTGTAGGAGGCTCCTCTTCCCCTTTCTCCACATCCTCACCAACACTTGTTTCCTGCGTTGTTCACGTCAGCCATTCTGACTGGCGTGAGGTGGATCTCATTGTGGTTTTGATTTGTATTTCCCTGATGAGGAGGAAGGTTGGGCATCTTTTCATGTGTCTGTTGGCCATCTGGATGTCTTCTTTGGAAAAATGTCTATTTGGGTCTTCTGTCCATTTGTAAATTGGATTATTTGGGGGGCTTTTTGGTGTTAAGTTGTGTAAGTTCTTTACACATTTTGGTTATTAACCTCTTATCAGGTATGCCATTTGCAAATATTTTCTCCCATTACACAGGTTGCCTTTTTGTTCTGTTGATGAGTTCCTTCCCTGTGTGGGAGCTCTTTATGTTGGTGCAATTCCAACAGTTTATTTTTGCTTTTATTTCTCTTGCCTCAAGAGACAGATCCATAAATATGGTGCTAAGGCCAATGTCCAAGAGATTAACTACTTGTGCTTTCTTTTAGGACTTATATGGTCTCACACTTTGGTCTTTGATCTGTTTTGAGTTTATACTTGTGTTTGGTGTAAAACGGTGGTCCACATATTTTACCGATATGTGGAATCTAAAAAGCAAAACAAGTGAACACATAAAAATGCAAAGGGACACTTAAATACAGAGAATGAATGGGTCGTCTCCTGAGGGGAGGCAGGTGTGGGGATAGGCAAAACAGATGAGGGGATGCAGAGGTCCAAACTTCCAGTTATAACAGAAGGCAGTCACGGGGCTGGAAAGCACAGCCCAGGGACTACGGTCAGTCCCTGCATCACTGCAGTGATGCCTTTTGGTGACAGGTGGTCCCTGCTCTCCCTAGGGAGCCAGCCATAAGGTACAGAATTGTCACATCACTGTGATGTACTCGTATAACCTGAAACGAACAGAACACTGAATGTCTCCGGTACTTCCACCATACATTTTTAGGAACTCCAACACTGAAAACATCTGGACTCTCTTCACACTGCCTCTTCGCCCAGCTCGCCAGCATGCCTGCTCCGTTTAGGTCTCTTGTGTTTCAGTGCCTGTGGCAAGCTCAGTGCCCCGAGCTTGCATGAACCTCTACCAGACAGGACAATGACAAGAGTTTGCCCCTGGGTTCTCCGTCCCTCTCTCCTTTTCAATCCCAGGTTTGCAGGGGACAGGTTCCAAGTGGTCCCGCTTCGGCAGCAGGACCAGCCTAGTCTGATGACTTGGGCTGTTTTGTACATATGGCTGCAGGAGCGGGCAGGAAAGGCGTCTTGCTGACTGGGGAGATACTCCAGAAACACTCGTAATAGACTAGTTTATAGCTTCCTAATCTGTTTCAGACTTGGAAGTGAGCTCAGAAAGCAGAGAATTCGGATAATATAAAATCTGCACTAGCTATGGGAGAGGGAGTCTGGATACTGAGAGCCTACGTGACTTTTCCAAGATTGTGAGATCCCTTGGTTTTGCAAGGATATCAAGGGGTTGGTGTGCGTTAGGTGTTTCACGTGATGTTGGGGACACAAAGGCAAGTATGACACTATCCCTGACTATGAGGCTGTCCGGGGTTTCAGAAAATCTACATGTGTATGTCTCTATGTATTTATCGATCTATATTGTCTATCTATATCACCTATCACCTATTATCTATCAGAGTATCTGTCTACCTGCGTCCCTGGCATCTCTCCACTCTGTCTAGCCAGGGAATACTAGGCCGTTGAATGAAGGGGAAGATGAGGAAGAAAGAAAAGGAAGCTGGAGTGCGTTAGTAACAAAATATCCAACTACAATTTTTATGTAGCTTTAAAAAAAAATTGTAGCTTTCTCAAAAAATACTGTGTCCTCAAGTGTAGTTCTGGTCAGCTCATTCCCGTGGACACTGGCCCGGCTCCGCTCTTCAGTCTACTCTCCTCCCGCCACTGTACATCCACTGTCCCAGTCATGGTCACCCACAGCCCCTAGACAAGCTCTCCTGGAGAGGAGTAGAGAAGGAACTTGTCTCCCGAGTTAGACCTTGGGGGTGTCAGTGATCAGGACAGACACTGGCTGCGTGATTGAAGATGTAGGGAGATGCGATTCCAGACTGGAGGGTGCAGGAAACCTGAAATTGAGGGTCTGACAAAATCTCAGAGCAGGGGGACAGGCAGCACCTGGGGAGAGGCCTCTCATCGCCGACCACTGTCCTTTCCAGCTTCTGCCGATGTTTCTCAGGGACTCTCTCCAGGGTCTGCTTTTCCCACAGGCCGCACTGCGCCTGCCCAGAGGCACCGTGTTTCAGCTCACAGGCTGCCCTCCTCATCCTTCTTCTCGCTCTCCAAGGCTCTGCTCTAAAAACCCTAAATGGAAGGATTTATGCAAGATGGGGAGAATATCTGTAGAACCCCCCGAGGCAAAGAACTAAGAAGTCCTAACTAAAGTCAGGGAATAAAGACAATAAACAAAATACACGTTCTCGTCTCAAAAATATTCAACCATAAATGTAAAATCCTAGCACATGAACTCATTGTTCCTTGGCACTGATTAAAGCTGCATTACACATTTTTGGTCCCTATCCATACGTCGGGGTCAGTAGTATAATCTGAAATGAGTGATGGACTTCCCAGTTTGCTTCTCTTATAAACAACATTAACGTTCCTGTCTCTCCCCCTTCCTCCTTCCTTCCTGCCTCCGTATTTCTTTCTCTCCTCTCTCTCCGCTGCGGTAAAATCTATAACTGTTGCTTCAGCCTATGGGCTTTCGACCATAGCTGACCCGCTCATTTAGCATGACTGGTGTGGCCAACTAAAAATCAATTTTTAAAAAGCTGTGGCCACTCCAGCCTGGTTTGCAGCAACTGCTGGCCTGTGCTTGCCGGGGCGCCCGTTTTCCTCTGTTTCTGGTTCCCCAGGCTCCTTCCGATGTCTCAGATTTCAGTTCTTCCCGATGCCCCAGTGCTTGGGACGTGATCGTGCTCACCGTACCCTTGCGCGGCCCCGTCTCTGGGTGCATTTAGGACCAGCCCTGCCTGAGCCCTGCAGGGGTGAGCCATGGGGCAGGGGTGCGAGGTGCCCTCGAGGGGCTGCAGGGGGGCAGCGGGAGGTGCAGCTTCGGGACTGAAGGGGGAGGCACGTGGGAAATGCATGATGATCCAGTGCCCTGGTCAGGCTGAGACCTGGTGCTGGCTGTCACCCCTGTCCTGGTGGCCGAGGGATTGTTTCTGTTCCTGACAACCCACCGGAAGGGCAGCAACTGTGTTTGCTGTTCCTCCCGCAGTGACCGTACAGACTATCACTAATGGCTTGTGATAGTGGATTCATTAATAAATATTGTTAGATTCACTGACTCGTTAAATAAATGAAGGAAATATATTTATTTTACATCCATTCTCCTGGCTATGATAACTGAAATGAGCAAAACCCATGCTCAAGAGTGTTCAACCATTTTCTTGTACACGAATGTACAACCGTTTCTGGGGGGGTGGGATACAGTCACTTTCAAACTGCCCTAGAATGTAGTAAAGATAATGAGAAATTAGTGGGGGTTTCATATTGTAGGATTTTATAACCCTGAATATGTAAAAGTTTCTTCCAAACTTTGTAGAAGGACAACCTTAAATACTATATATATATATGTATATATATATGTTGCACATATACATATAATATTATATTAATGCAATATATAATAAAATAACACATTGTAATTAAATTATAATGATATTATATAATATTATATATATTATATATTATTATATATAATATTATATATATTATATTATTATATATTATATATAATATTATATATTATATTATTATATATTATATAATATAAAATTATATCATATATGCATATGCATTTATAAGCAAATTCTAGTTCTCATTTTTACTGCTTTACCGACCACCATAGGAGCCTGACCCAGGCACTCCATTCCCGCAGCCTTCTTCTCTCCCCGCCTCTGTCTGGAGCTCAAGGCTTTTTAGTAAAGGTGCCTGGCAGAAGTTCCTTTTCTATATCTCACTCCAGTGGTCCACACGGCTCTTCCCATAGAGTGGTTTTCGCCGGTGCATGAATGAGGTAAGAGTTAGACAGCTGACCCTTTGGGTGTTGGGTCTGCCCACTGGTCAGCCTTCAGGAGGGACCCCAGCTCTGCCCAGGACCCTGCAGGGGCCCAGTGGTGATCATCTTGGACTTGTCAGAGCAGACTCCCTGTTGAGTCCCTCCGAGGCCCAGCTATTGCTGGAGGTGCTGGGTCCCTTTTGTATCCTTTCTCCCAGGAGCTCCTCCTGCCGCCCATGCTCCTGCCTGGTCACATCTGGGTCACTTCCCACCCCTGTGTCCTTCGAGGGTCCCGTCTGTGCTTCGGCCTTCCCAGGCCGGTCCGTTCTTTAAAGCCCAGCTGTTTGCATCTGCAAATGCAGGCCTCTAGGATTCCCTCGGCTGACAACTGTCCCTTGTTTGTCTCCAGAGCAGCTGTCACTGGGAAGACACTGGCCTGTCTGGACCTTCTCTTCCTCAGCGGAGCAGTGCCGTCAACACTCCAGGGCTGGGAACACGGGAGACAAAGAAAGTAAAATCAGTACATATTCGCCGAGTGTTTCCTCCCAAACAAATTTGGGGGATGGTTTTGGAGAAGAAAGAGCCCCATGAAAGCCAAAAATAGTAACAAATGAAGTCTTTTTAAGATGCGGGAATTTTTTCTTTTATTTTCCTGGAATTGGATTAAGGAATGTCTTACCAGAGAAGCAAGACGATCAACAAAGTTTCATTCTAAATGTTCCTACTAACTAAATAATGTTTAATATTAATTTATGTGGGAAATACATGGTGAATATAAACCAGAGAAGTGGCCTCTGATGGATATGAAATTGTAATTGCTTTTATGGAGGAAAACAGACCCAGGAATGGAGTGGATTTTTAAATTAGTTTGCTCCTTAGGAATGTGTCTTATACAAAAGCATCTCTTCAGTTAGAAGGGCCTGGAATTTGAAGATATCTAAACTGTGAACGGTCTGTAAAATTGCTGAGTTCCTCTATAATGGATGGATAATCGATACCTTCTTGGCCTGACTCGATCAGTTTAAGGAATTTTTCTTGACATATTTGGGAAAGTATGTTGGTGTATGTTTGATGGACAGCTGCGGGAGATTTTCCGTGTGGGTTCCCACGTCATAGCGTTTCTCGACGAGAAGGCGTATCGAACAGAGAAGGCATAAGTGTGTCACCTCCAAAATGAGGCGTTACATGGTTTTGGAATTGCTGTCTGTGCCAGCAGTGTCAGGCTGTGTGAGAAAGAGCCCATTTCCGTTTAAAAGCGAGGATTCTGGAGCATGGAAAGGTCCTTTGCTCAACACGCAGTGTGTTTTCCAGGCTGGGCCCAGCCGAGCAGGCAGGTGTCCCAGGCAGGGGTGGGCCACACCACGGGTCCACGGGTCCGGGGGCTCATCTGCAGACTCCACTCGTCCACCCAGAAACCTTCGAAACTTACAACTCAGTCAATATTCTGAATCAATGTCTACCACAATGTGGATATGATCACCTGAATTTTTCGAAGGACCCTTGTAAGGAACAGCATTAGCTTATTTCTGTTATTCTGAGGACCTGTTGGAGACTTCCGTCATTTTGGAGGGGTCTTGGACCTATCACTGTCACTTAGGGCCATCAACACATACAAAATAATTGCCTTAATTTTTGCCCACCTTATTTTTTGTAAATGTGAATATAAACAGAGGGGAGCTTTGTTTCCCTCTGCCAGTAACACTGTTGGACACTTAAAGTACAGGTGGGGTTAATTCTACGCGTACACCTTCATTTTCAGAAAGGCTACAAGATCCATTATTATAAGTCAGATGTCTTACTTTAAGTGTGGAAGCTGCCGTGTCCCCCAGATGTGGGAAACCATCCCCGGTGATGTGAACTCTGGGTCTCTACGTCCTCATCAGTGCATTCCTGGTGCAAACACGTCAGAGGCTTATACATGGTTGCTGAGACTTTTTAAATCAAGAGAGCTGCCTAGATTGATAATAATTTAAAAAAAAATAAAAAGAACAAATTAAGTCTCTTCCCAGACTCTACCTGTAGAATGCAGAGATGACTCTCTGCTGTGTGGGACTGAAATACGTCTCTCCTCACGTGATATTGTAACATGAAACACAGAAAGTCATTGGATGATGGATCCTGAAAAAGTGGAAGAGTATCTTGTGGTCCCTTCCAGGTCAAATTGGAAGTGGCAATGAGCGAGAAAAGAAAGCTTAGGGTGCTAGGAAGTCACCAAAAAATTAAAGCGAGTTAGCTCCGGGCATACTGGAGTCTGTTTTGTACTAGTTGGAATGACGGAGAGTTGGAAGGAATCTGTTTCCATTTTACGCTTTCCCCTTTCCAGTCTGCTCCTCTGTGGGAGGGAGCCGTAGCCCCAGAGCTGGTCTCCGTGTCTAAGCAACCACCCCACCGTGGCTCAGAAACCCTCCCGAGGTTCAGGCTCCCGAAGACAGGTGTGGGCAGACGCAGAGGAATAGTACGAGGGTTGACGGCAGAGTCCTCATCAGCGGTCTTGGGTGGAAGGTATCACCAGAGAATACTTCTAAGTATTAAGAAAAACAGCTTTAAGTTCAAATTTTATCCAACGAATGGTTATTCACATGTGGGAATAAAATA
Source organism: Eira barbara (assembly GCA_020311275.1). Classification (NCBI taxonomy): domain Eukaryota; kingdom Metazoa; phylum Chordata; class Mammalia; order Carnivora; family Mustelidae; genus Eira; species Eira barbara. The sequence continues at coordinate 38,695,043 of JAHRIG010000045.1, read as the reverse complement.
CATGCTTTTTGGCTTACAAGGCCTCAGGAATTTGCATAAAGACATACTGGAAATGTATTTATAATTCTATGATGCAGAGACGCGAACCCAGGAGAGACCGGTGTTGAACGTCTCTGCCCACGTCGTTGAGCATCTGTCTTCTAGTCCTCTGTGGGCTGTGTGGCTCGTGAACAACGTCTCCCAGTCTGTGGCTTGTTGTTTCTTTCCCTTCTTGTGCTCTCTTGTGAGAAAAATTTTATGTGCTCATGGGTTCCAACGTATTACTCTTTCCAACAGGATATTTCTTTTGATTTCAAACATATGATCTTTGCGTCTCCCTACTCCTACAGATTTCTTCCTGTTTTTTTCCCCTAAAAGTTTTACAGTTTTAATTTCATACTTAAGTCTGTAGTCAATTTCAAGTGAATTTTTGAGTGGGGTGTGAGGTTGAAGGTGAAGCTCATTGTTTTGCTTACGGATGTCCAATTGCTTCTTGATACCCTTGATTGAAAAATCTGTCCTGTCATTGAATTAAATTCCACCTAATTGCTTTTGCACCTTTGTGAAAGACAACTTGAGCCCATGGGTGTGGGTCTGTTTCTAGGTCCTCTGTTCTGCTGCTCTGTGGGTCATCCCTTTGCTAGGACACTCCTTCGGGCTGTAGCCTTACTGTCAGGCAGGGCGATTGAATTCTCCCACTTTATTCTTCTTCATTAAAGTTGTTTTCATTCTAACAGGGTCTGTGATTTTCCATATAAATTTTAGGTGAAGCTGGTCTGTGTCTGCAAAAAAAGAAACCCCCAAACCAAAGAACAACTTTTTGCTATTTTGATAGGGAATTCATTAACCTATAGATCCAAGGGAGAACCGTCATCTTAATCTCTTGATTTTTCCCAACTACACTCAAAACATTTTACCATTTATTTATGCCTTCTTTGATTTTTTCATCAAAATTTTTGAATTTTAACTTAACATGTTTTGTTAAGTTTTCGCCTAAAATTTTTTTCCCTTTGGAATGGTTATAAGTGGTATTATGTTTTTAATTTTAGTGTTTACATATTTATTGTTAGTATATAAAAATGTAATCTATTTTTTTTGTGTGTGTGTTGGTCATGTATCCTGCAACCCTGCAGCATTTGCTTACTTGGTCTAAATTTTTTTTCCCTTCTTCTTCTTCTTCTTTATTTAGATTCCCTGGAATTTTCTCTGAGGGCCATCCTGTCATCTATAAATAGAGGAGGCTTTATTTATTCCTTTTTAATCTGTGGACTTTTTGTTTCATTTTCTTGCCTTTTCGCTCTGACGAGGACTTCTAGTATCCTGTTAAGCATGAATGGTGAGGATAGGCATTACTGACTTGTTCACAATGACCGAGAGGAACTAGTCCGTCCTTCACCATTAAGGATGGTGTTGGTTGCAGTTGATTTCTTATTTCTTTTTTTTTTTTATAAATGTTCTTCATCGAGCTGAAGTATTTCCCCTCTACTCCCAGTTCCTGAATCCAGTCTTTAATCATGAGTGGTTTGGAATTTGTCCAACATCTTTCCTGCACTGCAGGTCCGTGAGGAAGGACACATATGGATGTTGCTTCAGCACTACTTGGCACGGAGCGGGAATCAAGGGTGAAGGACGCCTCTGCCCCTGGAACCCAGACCGTGATCGTACAACGGATCCATGTCGTGGAATGTTAAGCACATGCATGTATGTATGTGTAACGATGAGAGCTGATCTTAGAAACACAGTACTGAAGGAAAATCACGTAAGCAGTGTGACATGTAACAATATTACCTACATAATTTAGAGGGTTTGCAGATAATCTGTGACACATTCACCAATGCCACATACAAAGAGCAAGATAACCTCCCACACGAACACACGGCAGTGATGTGATGTGGGGAAACGTGTGGGGGAATGAGACTTCGGCTTAGTGTAAACGAGTTCTTTCTACAATAAACTCGGAACTCAAATGGGGAGAATTTTGACCAAACGTAGGAGAGGGAAAAAATTGAAACCCTTGCTGAAAAACTTGTATTTTCAGACATTGCACTAGGAAGTGACTGTTTGCCCAGACAGAACTTTGGATGTTAGCAAGGAGCTGGGACTTGCAGGTGAAGAGCAGAAAGTGTGTCTGGCTTGTGGAGACACAGGTCCAGCTGGTCGTTAGCTTTAGAGAGAGTTTCCGGGCAGAGACAACAGTAGTATTTAATGGCAATGGCTCCAGCCTTCGACCCTGGGGCAGTCTCCCTGCCAACGCGGACAGTCCTGAATGGAAAAGCTGGACACCTCTTGGTCTTTGCTGCCAGATACCTAGCAAGACCAGCCCCCTGAGCAGGTCATCTGCGGGGACAGATCCAGGTGATGGAGTCATCTTGTGTGACCACGACAGTTGGCCAGGTAGGAGGAGGATCACTGTCCGCAAATTCTCTACAGCTGCGGAACTTGTGGTTTGGTTGTGAATGCAAACACGCCAGCAGTAGTGAGTGTGCAGGTGGTGAATGCAAACGCACCAGCAGTAGTGAGTGTGTAGTAAGCCCTGGAGTCCGACCGTGTGGTAGTCCTGCAGCTCCTGGAGTCTCTCCCTCCATGCAGTGTTCACCCAGGCTGGCCTGCCGCTCCGGTCCGTCCCCAGCATTTGGGTCCTGCCTCACATCTGCTCTGAGTTCAGCTCGGCTAACACTGTCCAGTAAATTCCACTGGGGCATTTACAACCGTCTTAAGTAGGACTCCTCCCGAGCCTTACGGGAAACTGCTCACTGGTGGAGAAGTGTCGGAGCCACGTGGAGATGCACAGAGTGTTGCATGTAGACGTGTTCTTGTTGCCCTGTGCGTCCTGGTAGTTCGGTCGCTGCTGAGTTACCTCTGCCTCAAGGCCTGTCTCTTGTTCAGGATGATCGTTCCAGGACTCACCGCTCAAGAGGGGAAACCCGGGGTGTGGATAGACGTCACACATCTGTGAGGGAAAACGAACAAACGGACACGCCAGCACCTTCCCGGAGCTGTAAAGGACACGTGGATCTCACGCATGCTGTGTTTTGTCCAAAATGTAACATTCTTGAAGGTGATTTAACTTCCACTGGGACAGTAAGTGACAAGTCTTAAAATACATTTATGCTAATGAGCAACCAATCTCTACTTTCACAAAGATGGTGAATAATGCTGGAAAAGCAGATATGACGGATCGTGTGGCCCTATAATTAAGTACAGGTCACCTGGCAGGAGTTGCTAGAAGGCGTATCTTTTTCTTAGCAAAACTCTGAGAGAGCCTGAGCTGGCCAGACAAGGTGTCCGTGGTCTCAGCAGACGGCCTCTCCCGCCCTGGGCACGTTCCAGTGTAGGCCACATTAACACGGGGTTGGACGGTTGTAAAATGGATGAACGTATCAGGGAGGCGTTTTGATTATGTGGTATTTTTAGTTTTTGGAGTTTACGAAGATCCCTCTTTTAACATTCATAGTGTAGCCAAAGGGATGGACATTTAAACTTGTTACCCCCTTTCTTTGGGATGTTCAGTGCTCAGTAGTTTTTGGTAGGTTGGTCGGTTAGTGTCATGACCCAGTCAATGATGTGCCCAAAGTTTCCACTAACCCTTTAGCTGAGCACGTGACACACAGCTGGTCCCCATTCTGGTTAGTCACAGCAAGAAGTGCAAACTGTTGTGTTTCCACACTTTGCTCTCGATCTAGAGCATGTTATGGGTCAAAAGGGATAAAATCAAGTTGTGGCTGAATTCATTTAAACCTACCCTAATGCAAGCGGAAAAAAGGAAAAAGTAATCTTTCTTATCGAGGTAACGAGGAAATTGTCGTTCTGGTGAGGATACACTGTCGATGGTTTAGTTTGCATTTACTTCATGACTAACAGATTTGGGAAATCTGATGATGTGTCAGTCAGCTGGAGAGCATCATTTGGGAAGTGCTTGTCCAAGCTTTGTGCCCTTTTTTAATTGGGCTACTTATCTCTTCCCTTATTGATTTGTAGGGGTTATTCAGATATTTGGATACAAGTCATCCATTAGATAGATTACAAGACTCTTCTCCCATTCTGGCTTTTGTTATTCTGTCATTCTCTTTGTGGTATTTCTTGATACGCAGAAATTCTTAATTTTATTTATCAAATATAGCCCAGTTATCAATTTTTCCTTTATGATTAGTCATTCGTATCATTTAAAGATCTGCCTGTCTCAATATTTTCTCACATAGCTCTTCTTCTCATGTTTAGCTCTAGGAACTACCTCTAACCAGAACTCCCATATATTGCTGGAAGGCGTGTCACTGACTCACGCCTTTAAAAACCTGGTACTATCTAGTAAAATTAAACTGTCAACATCTTAATGCTCAGCATTTCCACTGTTAGATAAATACTTGACAGAAATGGATGTTCACATTCCCCCAAAGACACTACAACTTAATTTCAACAGAAGCTTTATTAATATGAGCCCCAAACTAGGAGAAACCCAAATGTCCATCAACTAGAGAACAGATGAATTATGGGATTTTTTGTAATGAAATTCTTCACACGCCACATGCAACCAGGTGATGGACCTCAAAAACATTATGGTGGCCAAAGATGCGGAACACAAGTGTACGTGCTTGATTCCACGGCTCAGAGCTCAAAAACCGGCAACAAAGATACAAAGATGAAGGTAGCACTTACCTTTGATGTGGACAGAAGTATGTCAAGTACGGGACAAAGAGGAGTCTTCTGGGGGGAGGGCAGCTTGGTAGAATTATTCTTTATCTTGATCCTGGTGGCGGTTCCATGTGTGAATTTCCACGTCCAGCCTGTGCTCCTAAATGATGCCAGTCAGACCTATCTTAAGAGTCGAAGGAAAAGATCTCAGTGTGCACATTCTCTTTTAGGGAGGTAATAGCCCCCACTCTTCTTTTTTTTTTAAGATTTTATTTATTTATTTGAGAGAGTGACAGTGAGAGAGAGCATGAGAGGGGAGAAGGTCAGAGGGAGAAGCAGACTCCCCGTGGAGCTGGGAGCCTGATGCGGGACTTGATCCTGGGACTCCAGGATCATGATCTGAGCTGAAGGCAGTTGCTTAACCGAAGGAGCCCTCCAGGCGCCCGGCCCCCACTCGTCACAACAATGACCTCAAATGTTGTGCAGTTTGACCGCTGAAGCAGTTGATTCTGAGGATGGTGATCACATGCTTAAAATGTTAACTACGCTTTGGGTCACCTCGGCGTATCCTCGAATATTTAAATTCCGTGCAAGTACGTGGACCGGCAGGTTGCTGCTCAGCAATTAAGTCAACAGTAATGTCACTTTCATGATTTGTGTGATACCCCGTTCTGCGACCAAGTAAACTCCCCAGCAAAATGACGCTTTCCCTGACTTGGCTCAAAGTGACGGCTTTGAAGGAAACCACATGGATCAAAGGAATGAACATGTGATCCCCCACTAAAAAGGAATTACAGCTTAATCACACCTTTCAATTGCGGTGGCTCTAATTTGACTGTCGGAAGAGCCTGGGATGTCAGAAAGGTCAGAGGGACGTGATAAAAGTGTTCCTATTTTGACCTTTTTGGGAAAGCTAATTAACTTAGCTTTATCAAATGTTATCACAACCCCATTCCCTAACGTATGAATAAATCTTTACACTCCTGCTTCGAATGCAATTAGGAAAAGTAACTTACCCATTGAAACTTTTCTCTAATATGGTATAATAGAGAACTATACCATTTCTTCTGTCTCAAGACTGTTTTTAAAACCCTGCTCTTGGGACCAAACAAAGAAGAGCTTTTTAATGAAACCTAAATACGAAGTCGGTTGTGCATTTTCCAAGTGAAAGGAGTCTGGGAATTAGAACAAAGCTTTGCCTGGTTTCTCTTTTTCATTTTTTTAAGAGTAATGATACAGGGAATTGCTTTTGCTTTTATTAGAAAAGTTTGGAAACTTACCCAGGTGGTTAACGCCTATTTTCAGAAAACCTCTGTCTCGTTTCTGCTTTATCTATCGTTTTCTATGAAGTGCTCGCAGCGCCCGGTGCTCTAATCTGTGCGTCCTCTTCCGCTGTCCCTGGAGGCTGAAGGACAGCCTGCAGAACATTTACTGCATCAGATGCGAAGCCAAGAAGAACATCGTGTGTGAATTTTAAGTGGGCATTATTTATAAAATAAATAGAATGATAACTGCATGATTCTACATTCTGTTGTCTTAAGTGGGTTTTCTAACTTTTCAAAGCACTTTTGTTACAAGCGGCTGGGGCTCTTTGCAAGTGAGGAGGTCAACTTTGAATTATCTGAGAATTACTGGTAAATGTTAAGCTGAGAATCCATTAGAGGTACGCAAGGGTCTTGGGGAAACGAATCAATGTGCCAGATATTAATTTTTAGATACTTCTCAGATACCCCAATAAACTGTCAAGTAGGAGTAAAAACATGAGGGACAAGAAGTTTGAAAGTCTAAGGAAGTTATAGCAGGTGGGGTGAGACCTGTAAGTTTGCAGGTCGTGGGTCACAGACTCTGTTAAAACACTAGTCCTCAGACACCAGTTGGCTCAGTCAGTTAAGTGCCTGCCTTCAGCTCAGGTCATGATCCCGGGGTCCTGGGACCGAGCCCTGTATCAGGCTCCCTGCTCAGGGAGGAGCCTGCTTCTCCCACTCCCTTTGCTCCCCTGCCCGCTCATTCTCTTTCTCTCTCTCTCTGTCAAGTAAATAAGTAAAATCTTCAAAAACAAAACCCAAAACCACAGCCTTCAATGAGATCACCACGGAACAATGTTGATATAGAAGAGAATTATAAAAGTTAAATTGACATATTTTATAGATTCAGACAATGCTCTCCGTGACAAAAGAAAATCAGAATGAAAATAAAAGCCCCAGATTAGATAAAATATTTGCAAAGTTGGTGGCTACATATGTATTTTGTCCTCGTGACTTGTAAAGCGTTCTACTCATAATCATAATAATTATGCTCTGGGTTTCTCAGTGAGATCTCATCAGAGACCCCAGGAGTTAAAGGCACTGCAGGCAATGCCTAGGGTCTGTGTTCCCGGGACCCCAGTGCCCGGCACTCATGCCGCTAACTTCCTATGAGGTGAGATCTGCAGGGCTCTGGGCTGTGAGACAGACCGCTGCTGCCTAATCAGGTGGATTATTGGCAATGGCCCCTAAGTGGTCAGCCACTTCCGATGAACATTGTCCCACATGGACTGGACGTTCCGGTTTCCACAGGACCATACACATTAGCCTTCATGTAGCTCGTCGAGCATTAAAACGGAATATATGAGACTAATCACTGAGCTTCGTTTGCCGAGCACTTTCCGAGGAATGCAAACAACAACAAACGAGACTGTTATTTGATTTACTTTTGCCAAAAGGAAGGAAAATTGGTAAGGAGATCATCAGGTCTGTTTTCCTCATTTAACCCATTTTCAGATGCGAGACGTGTTGTGCTTCCTTCCCATCCTTGGAGCCGCTGACCTGGCATGTCCTTTGTCCCTCTCAGAAGTGGCCTGGCATTAGGAACAGACAGAGAAATCTTCACTGCTAAATAGGGGCTTGCTTGTGTGTTTTTATGGAAAGATTTTCAAACTAACTTTTCAAACTTCTTGCCCCCGTTGTGTGTTAAGGAATCACCGGAGACCTTCACAGGTAAAGATGTCTTCTCTGGCATCCAACTTGCTCAGCCAAGTAGCTAAGCCACCGTTGACATGACGGTGATTATAACTCACATTTCAACACTCACAATTTCACAAATCCAGAAATGGGAAAGTGTGCCAACAGGTAATTACGGAGCTATTTCAAGGTGCCGTGAAGTTAAGTTTACAAGAGTGGGTCGGCCTCCTTTCCAGCGTCACCAGCAGCCCGAATAGGGCGTGTTGTCCCTGCAGTTTTACCACAACAGCGGATGCCCATTAACCCCGTGTGAATTTAATCACAGGTGGCATGACTCAAGGTGCACGGGAAGCTTCTTCTGTAACAGTGTCTATCACCCAGTCTATTCGTTCCTCTGCACCGTGGGCTCTGCTCACTTTTTGAAATTTCTCCTCGGATTTCATATCACCCGTGCAGTAGAATGAACCTATGTAACTGATAAACCTCCAGATTAGTCCTCATCCTCCCATCCACCTTTCCCTGGTCTGGTCCTGTCAGTCTGAGGCTTCCATGGGGGAAGGGGGACAGTGGGGGACAGGAGACAGCTACAGAGGGAAGGTCTTCTGTTTATTTTGGAAGACCTCTGGGCAATATCCAGACCAAAAGATTTCTCTTTATTCGTACCACAAAGTCGTAGATGGCTGTCCCTCCCACTTCAGGCCAGGTGCCCGTTACTTTCTCCACCGTGGAGTTAGCCCTAGGCATTTTGAGAACCTGTACCCCTTTTGAGATGGGATATTATTGCCTACCCAACAATCATGCTCCTTTTATACTTGAATTACCCAAACCTAATTTTTTTAAGTGTATGATATTATTTCCTAGCTTCTTTTGTATCAGGATGTAACCATTTGACACACTTTTGGTAAATGAAATCTAAGTAGAAACTACAGACATTTTCAGGTATGATTTTTTTTTTCTCCTTAGTAAGGGATTGCATCTTACTTGGGACTAAGAAACATTAATACGTACGACAATGACAGTGATTTGGGAGGGTTTAATCTTACAGAGAAGGCAAATTATACAAGGTTCCTGTGAATTGCAGGAAAAGTTAAAAAAGAAAGTAACCCTTCCAGAAGACTCAAAGGTGATTTGCTCTTTGCTTCTATTCCAAATTTCAGAGCTAAGGGAGATGCTGCTCTTAAATGTAGCATTTCACAGAAAAATGCCACCATGTTCTGACCCTCTGAGCCCAGGTAAATGATAGGATCCTCGGTCAATGGGCCATAGCAAGGGTTGGACCAGATTCTGTGTCTTTCTTGAGGAAGTATTTCTTTTGTTCTTACAAAATCATTATTTGCAAAACACATTGTGTTATCCTTTATAGCTTTGTTTTTTTCAAATATCAACTTTTAGTGGTTATGATGTTTGTCATGATACATTTCATTTGTTGAAATTAAGCAATTTTACTTTGCATCTTAAAACTTGATGGAATGGTAATTTTGCTGGCTTTTAGTAGCTCTAAATCAAAATCGGTCAAGTCAATTTAGCTATAATCTAGTAAAATAAAACATTTCCCTGTGGCCCGACAACTTCCGCGAATAATGTATCTTTAATAGCTGTCAATTAAGGTGGTTTTTAGAGATATATGATGGGGGTATAAATATCTCCAAAAGGTGATTTATGGCATAGACTCAGACAGCTCTTTGAATAGAGCTACTCTGACAGCATATAAATGACTATATGGCATGCAGAATAAGAGAAAACACTTTGAATCTCTCTACTTGTTTTGTCCTATTCCTGTTCATTCCATTCTTTGACTCTGTAACTCCACCATTCAGATCACAAGACGTTAGAGACAAAAGGACCCAAGTGACCATCACAACTAACCTCTTCATCATACAAAAGATAGGTCAGGAAGCATATTTTGTGCATCTTATGCAAAAGACCAGAACCTAAGTGTACAGGACCTCGTTCAAGAAATCCATAGACACGGGTACTAGAATCACCTAAAGACTTACTACAGATAAATATCGGAAATAATTTTAATATTCAATAGCAGAAATTGAAAAATTCAGAAAAGATGAGTATGACTCACAATTTAGATATTCCGTAGAGTCAGAGACACCTTGTACAAACTGGAAGGCCAGCCAGTGAGTCGAAACTTTGCTACATAATTGAATTAATCCACTTGTCCTTCTGACTTAATGCGCCACCTTCCTTGCCCAGAACCGGGGACTCTGGAGCTCTGGGAAGAGAGAAATCACCAACTCTTAGGACACTGATCCTGCTTCTTCTTCTTCTGTGGTTCACCCCATCCTGCACACTCATTCCCAGTCTTGTCCATTAACTCAGCTCTCTCCTGAGGCTATGAGATAAAGGCTTGAGGAGTGCTGTGTGTCAACTTTTCCAAAAATTGACAAGATAAAGTCAAAGAGGAATTTTTACTTGGAGAAACCTAGGGCGTGGACTCTCTGGGAAGGCTATTCGTGTGCTCGTGGAGTGTCAGGCATACTGGGATCCATTCAAGTAAGTTCGGTGATGCGGCAGAAGCCTGCGTGGACGCACTGGGTAAGTAGCTGCGAGCCTCTCTGGTCCTTCCCTTGGAAGGCTTACTCCACCTCCTGCATTTGTTTGGAAAATCCTTGTCTTCTATTATTTCTTTAAATTACCAGCCCTTTCCCAGCTGATCTTCCATCTCTGGAAATCGGACAGTCTGCCAAGGTCCCGGAACCATGGTCCCCAGGTTCGCTCACTAACCTGAGTCAACTGTTGGCAGACCTCTGGCACGACCCCTTCTCTGTGAAAGCACTCGCAGGAAAACCCGATGTGAAGGATACTTCTCTGCCACACCCATAAGGGCCACCGAAATAGGAAATACAGGTCATAGAATTCCACAACCATCACATTAAATGCTCACAAAAGCTAGTCTGGTATTGTTTGGGTTAGATTAGTAACTGATAATAACTTCCATCTTTGGGTACGTTCTTGGCAGTGTTTCCCAGGTAGTGTGTTTTCAGTGGTTCTGTGCTGCCTGCTGATGGCCTATTGAGGTGGACATGTATGTTCCACTAGAATCTGAGCTTCCGCACTCTCGGTGTGGTTCCATCCTTACCGCACCCTCCATGAGGGACTAGTAAGCTCAGAACATGATGAAATTGCGTGGAAGCCACTTTACACATTGTGGACCAAATTCACGGTTTATGGATTAGCATAGAAATGTAGCAAAATCACTCCTTTCATATTAAAGACAGAATCATATTGAAACTCTAAAGACTCTGCTTTAACACAAAAGAAACTATTTCAAAAAGCTCAAACTAAAAGTTTTGTGCATTTCCTCTCCGGCCATTTTTTAGTGCCTCTGCCTCTCTCAGAGCCTCTGCCCAGAGCCGTGCCCATTTGTCATGATGTCCCAGGCTCAGGAAACTCAAGTGTCCTTGCTGAGCTGTGAGTACCACTGTTGGGACGACCCATGTGCCCTCACCCTGCTGGACGTTGGAGCATGCTGCACCTGTGCATGCCCGTTGTCCCTCAGCGGAGGTGTTCCCTCTGGGAGGCTCCTCTACGTCATTGGCAATTGTGTTGCAACTTGTCTTCTTTTCAATCTCTGGGAAGTCTGCAAGTCTCCTCTCATCAGGCCGAATTTCAGAAACCTGAATAGGGATTGGAGAAGCAGGTAGATATTAAAATTCTGAGGAGTGCTAAAGATAAGGGCAGAGCCAGGTACAAATTTGGCTGGGAATGAGAAAAAATGGAACAAGGTTGGGAAGGGCTCAGACAGGATTTCACAGGCAGTACTGTGTAGCAATCCAGGCACGGCCATCAGGAGCCCGGTTATTAATAGGTTTGTGTTCAGAAGAACAGTGTATCAGTAGGTTCTTGCCACGTGACAAACCAACTCAAATGCCATGGTTTCACATCACAGCCACTTGTCGAACTGACGTTTTTGTGGGTTAGCATTTGGGTTGGACTCAGCCGGGAAGCTCTTTTGTCTTAGCAGGGTTCCCCCAGGGGCCTGCAGTCGGCTTCCAGGGTGGACGGCCCCGCACGGCCTCACTTGGGATGGTTGTATCTGCTCCACAAGCACAGTAGCTTTGGCTAGTGTATCAGCTGCTGGGCAGGGCTCTGAGTGAGAGCAGATGCACACGAGGCTTCCTGAGGTCAAGCATCCACGTGACTCCCCGCCACTTCAGCCTTGTATTAGCCAAAACAAGTCACAAGACCAGCCCAAATTAAAGGCAAGAGGAGGTAGACCCTACATCTTGATAGTAGGATTTCAAAGTCATATTGCAAAGGGCATAGACATGGGGAGACAAAAATGATTGCAAACACTTTTATAGTCAGTGCGTCCCAAAGAGTGATGAATGGATAAGCAGTTAGGGGCAGCCAGAATCCAGAACACATTTTTGTATCGTTTACTCTGTAAATGGAAATCTTGCCCTTAGGCCCCTTTAGAAACCAATTTTTTAGTGAGATTGGGTCAAATATTTGCCATGGAATAAAATAAAACAAGTTTGGGGGCCAACAGACACAGCAGGCAGTGAGGTGCCATGCATGGGCAAGAAAAGCCGCTTTGAGGGAGTCACGGTCAAGGCGCTGGAGTTCAAGACAAGTTCAAGTCTGAACAACTTTTTATGCTCTGAGATGTGGGATCCGCGGAACCTCCTCTTTTTTGAGTTAGAAGCAAGGTGTAGAGAACTGTAAAGTTCCATTCTTCATCAAAAACGCTTGGATGCTCACACGTACCACACAACTGGAAACTATGTCTTATGCAGGAGAAAATGACACAGTCAAAGCAATTCTTGGAAGGTTCCCCACGCTCTCTGTGCCCTTCCCCCCTGTCGCCATTTTCAGTAGTTAAGAGGCAGTAACTCTTGGTGACCCCTTCCTTCTCCCTTTCAGGAGCCCCCAGGATATACCCTCCCTTGATTGCTGCCACCCAGCTGTGGCCTCTCATCCCTGGGAGGGCGCTCTCTGCATCTCGTGCTCTGTCTATGGTGTGACATTCCTAGAAAAATCTACCTGAATGATCAGATTCATGTATTTTCATGGCATGATGGTGAATTTTATGCCTCACCTTGACTGGGCTAAGAGAAGCCCAGAAAGTTGGTGAGACATTATTTTCGGGTGTGTCTATGAGGCTGTTTCCAGAAGAGATTGGTGTTTCATTCAACAAACTGAGTAAGGCAGCTGGTCCTCCCCTATGTGGGCATCATCCAGTCCAACCAAGTCATGAATAGAACAGAAAGGCAGGAGAAGGGCAAGTTCAATCCCTCTGTTTGACCTGGGACATCCACCTCCTGCCTTGAGAGGTCAGTGCCTCTGGTTCTGCCGATGGTCTCTCACCATTGCTCCCAGATTCTCAGGCCTTCAGAATCAGGTGGAATCACATCACCAGCTTTCTTCCTTCTCCATCCCACACAGGGCAGACTGCGGGACTTTCCTGCCTCCATAACCATGTGAGCCAAGTCCTGTGACTCTCTCCTCCTCTGTGTACCTCTCTGGAGGTGCTTCCTACTGTTCTGTTTCTCTGGACGACCCAAAAGTCCAAGTGGGCAGTCATCGGGTGAAGCGTACTCAGGGGAGGCCCTCACTGGGTTGACTACCGTGTCAGTTTTGAGGCACAGAATTCCAAGTATCAGTTTCTCAATTACAAAAATGAACAACTTGGTTGATTAGTTTGAGTTATTCTAAATATGAAATGAGCAGCTTAATTTGACTCTTTCATCTGGGTTTTCTAGTCATTCAAAAGGAAAAGAAAGGCTTCTTTCCATTTGTTACCTCTGGCAATTTTATGGCATCATTCGGTTAGCTGAGATCAATACCAATATTGAAGTTGGTAAGGGATCGGCACCATAGCACGTGAGTTCTCTGGGAAGGCATAGAATCCCTAGCATGTAATTCAACAGTGAAGTTCCGTCAGGCAAATATCAAGCCTTCGAAGATCGTATGTACTTTCAACAGTAGAACAAGATGCCATAGTTAAACAACACATATTTTATTGTGCCAAGGACACTTGACGTGAGATCTGTCCTCTTAGGAACCTTCAAGCGCACAGTCTTGTCGACCACAGACACAGCGTCGCACAGCAGAGCTCTAGAGATTTCTCATCTTGTGTAACTGAAACTTCTTGCCTGTGATTAGCCATTTGAGCGTGAAGAGGAGACTTACTTTTTCCACTGGTCTCCAAACTTTCCATGTGGGCCGAACAACTGTCTTCAACCACATTTCAAGTAGATCGAGTATGTTGCCACTTCAAATGGTGTCTTCAAGGATGAACTACAAGTCCGTTCTTGACTTCAGTCTTTCAGGAGATGTTCCTTTTTAATGTGTTAATTTTACTATTAGATAATGGTACCTAATGATTAAATGATTATCAATATATTCAAAATAAGTTGGCTCCTATTTTAATGTAAATCTCTATTTTAATGTAAAGTTCGCCAGCAGCTCACCCCATCATTTCTCTGGCCCGTGGAAGATGGTTGAGCAGGTGGGGACGGCCGCACTTACGTGTAGGTTGGATTTCATCCCAGGTCAGCAGCGGTTCCACAGCATGAGGAGCAGGAACGAGGTCGATGGCGTTTTCCCAGAAGCAGATCACACAGTCAGTGAAGTAAGTCAGACCCCAGACACAGACAGACAAGTATGACTTCACTTACATATGGAATCTGAAAGAGTCAGGCTCACAGGGACAGAGAGTGGGTGGTGGCTGCCCGGGGCCAGGGTGGGGCAAACTGAGCCATTGGTCAAAAAGTGCAAAGTTTGTGGTATAAGATGAATATGTCCCGGGTGACTGTACCCCCCTGGTGACTGTCACCCCTACTTCTGAGTTGTAAGCTTGAAATTGGCCAAGAGAGTCGACCTTCAGTGTTCTTACCACACACCACCCCCCTGAAGGGTCAGTCCAGGGCGGTGGAGGCATGAGTGAGCTGGCCTGTGAGACTCGCTCACAACGCATACATGTGTCCACGTTGTGACCTCAAATCTACGCAGTGTTTATGTGCCAGTCACACCCCAATAAAGCTGGGAAATAGAAAAAGAGACAATATGTCCAGGAATATAATTTCAGTGTCAGAAACATATATTTTTTAGTGATTGTCAAAATCGCTGTGGAATGTGGTGTTTTCAGAACTGCTAACTACTTTAGTAGATGCTAACTTTTTTTTTTTTTGCATAATTTCTTCCTGCGTTGGATGTTTGGAGGCATACTTTTTAAAAGGCACTTTATTGAGTTATGATTGACATACAAAGAGCTTATGTATTTAATGTTTACAACCGGATGAGTTTGGGGATGGGCCTTCTCCTGGGAAACCATCACCACAATCTGTGCAGTAAACATATCCATCACCTCCAGAAGTGTCCTCCCACCCTGTTATTTCTCCTTATTATTAACAGTTTCTTTTGGTGAAATGCACACTTAACATAAGACAAATCTTTAAGCAGGTTCTCCCTGGACAGCTTTTCAAAATTCTAGACATTAGTAGAAAAAGTTTTAGGGCAAAACACGAAGTTTTCAATGAACATGAGTTTGGTCACACAGACAAACTGGGTTCTATCTAAAATAACAACCGTACCTTTCAGGGATTTAAGGACCCTGAAAATATACAACTTCTGTAGCCTTCTTGAGTAAAATGCACAGAAGACATTTAAAGAAGTTACTAAGTACTCTCTCACACAGCATCGGCGGCAATTAGGCACAAACATGACCGTCTTTCACACATTGCCAAAGCCCCGGGGGAGGGGATGGTCACGCAGCCGACGTGCCCACCTCCTAGAGCCTGTGACTGGCCACCAGCTAGAAACCCCCATCCTGAGTCCTTTGGCTGAGAGTGTAACACCTCGGCTAGAACGCCCTGTCCTCTGAGGGACAGAAGAGAGACTGCTGTCCACCCACGCCCCGCCTGGCTCCAGCACCAGTGACTCAGGCATCGTCCCAGCCGGGTCCACGGGCTTCTGGTTTCAGAGCATCACACACGGGGATGAGAAGGATCAGCGGCTCTGAGAAGTATGTGACCGGTCCATGGATCTTCTCCTGGCCCCACCTTTCGTACATGTCTGAGTCTACAGGGGAAGGTATATCTAAGGACGGAAGCTTAGATGACCTTAGGAACACATCAATTCCAATCAGCTCTGCTTGAGGACCCCAGAATGGAATGCTAAGGGGGCAGCACCCTCACCCGTCCTGAAGGCACCTCCAAGGCTTCTGTCACTGAGGGTGAGATGTGGGCGACCAGTGACCCTACTGCGAGGAGGGAGGAACCAGAGGACTGGCACAGGGAGGGCTCCCTCGGCCCAGACAGAGGCCGAAGGCATAAAGTGGGATGCCTGAGACCATCGTTAGGAACAGCTCCAACGTGTTTGGGGTGGGGAGCTATAGAGGGGCGGAGCCGATGAGCGGACCTTGAAGAGGTAGTAACATTTGCGTATGAATAGCACTCTGCCTACCTTCTCTCCAGGGGCTGCCGGGGCGGGGAGATCTTCCTTCTCCACCTAGCCAGGACCTGAGATAGATTCTGGTCCAGAAAACACAGGAGAATGAAAAGACCGTATGGATGGCCTTGAGAGAAAGTGTGCAGAACAGCGCCTGTGAGCCAAGGAGAGGTTTTCCTGTTGGGAATCGTACACGGCCGCCCCGACCACACACTTTGTCCTTTTAATCTCAGACTGGACTCTCCTGCCTGGTATCCGGGAGCTGGTAGTCTTTCACACATGGTCCAGGGTTGAATTATAATGTGAATTATATTTGCATTTAAGTAGGCGTGTTCTCTCTTTAGTCCATCGGTAGACAGGTTACAGGTCTGGTGCAGCAGGTGGGGGAGGGACGTGGCCCACAGGGTGTGGAAGGGACACAGAGAGAGAGCATATCACTGTTGTTCCTAAACTCACTGGGAGCAGCCATGGTGGCCAGGAATGAAAGTAATTTATTTTGAATAAAACATCTGGGTGCTGTAGACATGCCCACTCCCTTTCCCTCTCCCTCTCTCTCTGCCCTATGAACTTTCTCTTCGAAAACACAGAAAACAATATGACCTCGCAGAAAGAATGTCACCTTCGACATACGGATTTTTAACCAGAGACCAAATTCGACAGAGGTTTGGATGGTATGTTTCCAGGCGAAAGTCTGGGGGCACATTCACTCCTACTTATGATGCATCTCAGATAATAAACAGAAGTGGGAAGATCTGACCATCTTCAAATCCAGAAGGTGTCTCAGTTGTGAACTCTTGAGAAGTGATGTTTCTATGTTCCCTTCTCTATTTTCATGCTGAGAGGTTCTACAGGGATAAGTGATGGGCTGCCCACCGACATCGCTCCCAGAGACATCCTGGCCTGAGTGGGGCACTCTGTGACCTTCAGCAGCGACCTTGTCCCATGTGCCTGCCTCTCCACCAGGCAGACATCACTTCCAAGCATGGGACTGTGACCATGTGGGCCATCAGGAGACGTCCGTGAAAGGGTCCTCGGGATTTGTCTTGTAGAGGAGAGTTGAATCATAGGACCCCCAGTTTGTGCTGGAGAACTGGATAATTGGTTGGTGTGGGGAAAAATCCCTCACCTGGTGTCACAGGTGCTGTGCGTAAAAGCAGTCCTGTTTTCCCTCACTGGGTAAGACTGGCTGGACGTTGGCCTTTAGTGGATTTGTTTTGGGCCTCGGGTTCTCTTTTGTCAGTGATAGAAGGGGAGGGACGCTATGTGGCCTAGAAAGTGTCTTCTAGCACTTAGTACGGAGGTTCCCCTCAACTGTACAGAATCCTAGATACTGGCAGATGTATTTTCTAAAAATGTTTCCTTTTTGCAGAGGGATATGTTGAGGCAGAAGCTTAATGAGCTACCACGTTTGTGGATTTAGCAACACGACAGACTCAAACTACAGAATTTGTTCTGTGTTGGAAGTAAATACAAGGGTGGGGCAACTCTCCGATCTTAAGAAAGAAAAGAAATGAGAAAAAGATTAAAGCTTAAAAGTATAGTTCCTAGGGGCGCCTGGGTGGCTCAGTGGGTTAAGCCTCTGCCTTCGGCTCAGGTCATGATCTCAGGGTCCTGGGATCTGGTCCCGCATCGGGCTCTCTGCTCGGCGGGGGGCCTGCTTCCCCCTCTCTCTCTGCCTGCCTCTCTGCCTACTTGTGATCTCTGTCTGTCAAATAAATAAATCTTTAAAAAAAAAAAGTATAGTTCCTAAACCCCAAATAAAGAGTAATTTCCTCTCTGCTTGTGATAAAGAACAAACAATTCAAATCCCATGTTATACTTCTTTTGGTTGTGTTTTTAAGAGATATTTAAATGTTTAAAGTTAAAATTCATAACCTGGTGATATAAATGAGTCTTAATTAAAATTAGACAGAGGGGTGCCCAAGTGACTCTATCGGTGAAGTGTCCAAATCTTGATCTCAGCTCAGGTCATGATCTCAGGGTCGTGAGTTCAAGTCCCACGTTGGGCTCCATGCTGGGCGTGGAGCTTACTTAAAAAAAAAAAAAAAAGAAGGTAAGGAAAAATAGTGGCTAAGGTACCCAGCCAGACTGGGGCTTTGGCTGAACGCTGTACTCACACCCACGCTGGGGAAGTGTGATAATGAACTGCTCAGCTATTACCCAAACCAGGTTCAGTGTCACCCAAGAACAACCCTCACGTGCCCAGAATTGCACGTGAGGCCCGGGTCAGGTTCCCAAGACGCCGCCTGTATTCGTTATCTGCCCAGATGCCAGAATGAAACGCTACCTCCCAAGAGCTAGTTTCCCAAGGACAAGCTAGTGCTGACTTTACAGTTGTTCCTCTAATACCTGCATATTTAATTGAATTATTAAATTAGATACTAAATTATTAATCTACTAATTAAATCTAATATTTGCATATTTACAGTGTGTACATTTATGTATTTTATATACTTACCGCTTAATATTTCATACTACTCAGTATTCCCGCCTCACATTGAACTGGGCGGTCTATTTACGCACTGTAATTTATATTTCATCTGTTGTTAGGTTTCCAGTAGAAGACACCATATCCGAAACAGCGCACAGTGTCTTTCTGTTTGCACGGGCCGTGTCGCTGATGGGAGCGGGTGCCCAGAAGCAACAGCCGGACCGGGTTTATTTTTCTGGACGTGCGGGTTGTGCTCTGGAACGGCGGCAGGAAGCGGTGCTGGAGAGGACTGAGCGTCTCCGTTTTAAGTTGGAAACGGGCATCTGTGCGGCTCCAAACGGCGAGTCTCTGCAGCGCTCCCTGGCTTCCTGGCACCCCTGAGGGTCCCAGGCCCGTGCAGCAGGTGCGGCTTCCCTTCAGGGCTCTGGGGCTGGGCCCGACAGAGCGAGGCCTCTTCCACACAGAGTTGGAGTGAAGACCAGAGGGGAAGGCTCGCCCCGGTAACCGGGGCTGTTTTGTGGATGGTCAAGGACGATAATCCTCTCGTCCTCCATCGATTGGGGCTCACTGAGGTGCCTGTGGAGAGGGCTGGCCTTTCAAGGAGGGGCGCACTCTGTCCTCTCCCGAGAAAGGAATTAGCGGGCACAAGACTGTCGCCCAGGAGCGGTCAGCTGGCGTCTTTCCAGTTGTCTCCAGGGAGGGGAGCTGCTCTTTTCTGGGAAAACTATGTCTCTTGTTTTCTAAAATTTCTGGTATCGAATGAGGGAAAACAGGGGGGTCTGTGAGTCGTTTGTCATGTGGAGAGCTGAGGAAAATGGCACACGCAATGCAGTGACTCTTCAGATGCCTGACCTTAAGTTGGGGACAGGAAAGCTGATCCCCAGAAGAGGGAGTGTCTCCGCACAGGAGCGGGGTCTCTGGGTGCGGAGCCACAGCGCAGGGACCGGGGGGCAAGCTGGGCAGACTCATTTGTTCCCACCCACATTCATTCCCAGATCGAATACTTGCTGAGCACCCGATCCCAGCCAAGCCACAGGGCCAGGAGCGCGGGAGCGACACGGGAGTCCCTCTCCTCCCCAAACTCTGCTCTGTTAGAGGAGACAAAACACACATAAATAACGAGCCCCATCTCAGTAAAAGTTGTTAACCCTTAGAGTGATTGAAGTGGAGCGTGATACAATAACCATTTAGACTTTCTAAAGATAATTTCTCTGCTTTATGTCAAAGGCCCTGCAGGGCAGTGAGGAGGAGGGAAGGAAGGTCCGTGCGGTCCAGATGGGAGCCAAAGCCCAGGTGGACGGTTTGGAGGGTTGGACCAGGACTGGAGGGTTCGGAAGCTGGTGGGGGCTGGATTTGGCATGTCTTGTGCAAGTTGTGCCTCCAAGGCTTATTATTTTGGTGGGGAGGACAGGCATCAAGGTGGATTTCTTGGCGTTTTGGTCTGAACAAATCAGTAGACCATGAGCCATTGGCATAGATGAAGAAGAAAGTGTTAAGAATGGGATCCTTGCCCTCCTCCCTTCCCTCCTCCGTGGGATTTTCTTTCTAGTCGAGAGGACAGACAGGAGATGATCATATGCATGTATAATATCCATTTCGAGGGTGATGTTTTCTGAAAGCAACACGTGATGAGATCTACATGGATTTTCTCACTCACCTGGCCTCGGGACCGGCGTCCAGGTAAGAGGGTAACACGCGTGACGGGTTCACCCCCACCTCCCGTCGGGGGATAGGAGAAGGGGTGTCCACTGCCGATACCCCCCAACAGGTGTCTTCTCTTGTGCATTTTCACGTCACTTTTCAGTTTCATATGTACTTCTGCAAGGGGTTGTGATTTTTTCTGAATGAAGGAGACCAAAAGATCTTTCTATCGGCCCACTCGGAGAGATAATATAGAAAATTCACAAGCATTAAATCTACTTGTGTCTTGTAAATACTGAAAAATCCATGGTGGGAAATATTTTTCACATCTCCTGTAAAAGTACACGTATGTGCTCCCTATCGCTGAAGCACAGAGGAGTCCATTAGCACTCGGCCTGTTGAGGATGTATTGGAAACCGATGTCATGGAAGTGTAGTAGAAGGTCTGGGTTAACGAATACGTACATAACAGCCCTCACCTGCGGGTCTTAATTCTTGAACTGAGGTGGGGACGTCCACCTGCTTCCTCCTGATCTGGGATTCGACTCGGCCAACTCACGCCCAATGCACAGGTTCATTTACCTCTTTACAAGGTCGCAAATACCTCAAAACTATTCTTAACGAGAATCAATCCAGTGAAAAGTGTGCAGTATTCTAGGATCCTGTGTGCTCAGGAGACAGAGTTCGTATTTAAAAAGAGACACTTGAGTGGAGGGCTAGCTACATGCAACGAGGGAACGTCGCCGGCCAGCGCGGGGCCTTGAAGGAGAAGATGAGAAGGTGGGAATGGCAGGCGGAACTCTGCGGGCACTAGTAAAGCAATTTGACGGCCAGAAGGCTAGCAAGAGGGGTGCATTGTGTAGCAGCATTTTGGGCTGGTTTAAAAGAGGAGAAAATTGTAAAGGAGGCCAACAGAGGGCATGGGGACGGTGAAGTTGGGTATAACCCTAACACGGAGGGGGGGAAAACAGATCGTAGCTGTAGGAATGGCAATGAGCAGGATGGCTAGGGAAACACTACGTGCAGCATTGAAAACACGCGAAGTGATGTCACATAAATCATGCAGATTTTATAGCCTTTACCCGACAGAGCTGATGTCTGACCCCACCTCCGCATGATTTCAAATCTTGTGTTCCCAGCAGTAAATGCCACGTCCAGCACTATTATAAATAACCATTTTCCAAAGCCAGGATATAAAGAAACTTTAAAATTCAAAAATGAATTTGTCGTATGTGAATCTCAAGGGACTGGCCAAACGTAAGATCAATTTAGGAAATTGAAGTAATGGCTGTCAACTCAGTGATAACACCAGGAGCTTTGCTAGGCTGAAGCCTTGTGCATTCTCAGAGTGGACCTGGATTCCTCTAACAAAGAAGACTGAAGCAAATAAGGCTTTTGGGTGGGAAAAAAAAGATTTCCTGTTGATTACATTACTCTACCTTTACAATTTGGCCTGCTTTTTTTTTTTTTTAAATATTTTATTTATTTGACAGAGAGAGATCACAAGTAGGCAGAGAGGCAGGCAGAGAGAGAGGAGGAAGCAGGCTCCCCGCTGAGCAGAGAGCCCGATGTGGGGCTCGATCCCAGGATCCTGAGATCATGACCCGAGCTGAAGGCAGAGGCTTTAACCCACTGAGCCACCCAGGCGCCCCACAATTTGGCCTACTTTTATAGCATTTTGTTTTTACATGAATTGACTTGAACTCAATCTATTTTTCAATTATGCCAAAGAATTACACTTGTTCTTTTAACGATGCATTTTGCCTTGTTATCAGAATTATTTGCCCTTGCAAAGTGTCTGTAATCGGCAGTGCCAGGGACATGATTCTCGGTCTGGTCCAGAGAGGACTGTGGTTACTTTGCTCTCTGTCCCAGGTTTCTGGGGACACAAGTGGCCATGCCCGGTAATTTGAAGCCCTTCATTTTTGGGGGCGCAACACATGGTAATCTTTGGAAATTTCTCACTGAGAAGAGACCCAGCTCTCTAGGTAGTGTCGAGGAATTTAAAGTAGTTTTGTCTGCTGTTTCTTTTATAAAAGATAATGTATTAATAATGATGATTTTTTTGGCCTTTCCTGAATTCTTACTTTATCTGACAAATATTTTTCTCATACTTAGTTTCAATTATTGTTGTATACCCGACTCCTCATATTTGAGAAGCTCTGTCTCAGGGTCTTCGTGTAGACACAGCTTCGTGGATATCTGCTGCCATCCCGTGGTGGCGTCGCCTTGGACGGGTTGCAGAGGACGGCAAACTCACCTTGAGTGTGAAAATCCCCAAGACGCTCTTGGTTGGTAACCGGAGTGCTTGCGGCTATCAGCCACACTGGGGGTCATTCACTTCCTTGTCCTGTTCGACACGAACGGCGCTGGGAAATCGGGGCGTTAGGAACAGTGGAAACATAGGAAGGTGAGGTGAATTTGACTCAAAAGGTTCAGGTGGGCAAAACACATTACTTTTTATGTTTCATGAATTTTGGTTCTTCTGGGACTCTGGTCCCTGGTGGGCAGACGGGTGGGGCTTGGAAGCAGCCACCTACAGGAGTGCCTTTCTCGTGGAGGGTCTCAGAGGTCTATCGGTAAAGGGGTTTCATCAATCGAACCCTCCCTGGCTGGGGTCCTTCAGTCCCGGGACCCGGAGGGCTGCTTGAACGCGGGGGTCCGCATTTGGGATGTCGGCCTCGTCTGGGTCTGCAAGCTTTGCCTGCCCTGTACCTGCCACCCGTTCTTTCTCCACTCCTCTTCTCTCAACGCCTGCCTCCTCCTTGTTACTCTAAGTGTATCAAAGTGCACAGAATTCTTTATCATTTGTGCCTCTATTTTTTTTAACCTGAATATTGGTCCAGGACGTCTTTGTTTTAGCAGAGAAAAAGGAAGTATTAGTGCAGTTGGGATATTTTTATGGAGGAATCAGACCTCAGAAAAGGGAACTAGCACGGTGCCAGGGTCGGCCAAACAAGAATGCCACTTCCTTGTCGTTATTCACGATGACAAAATGCCTCTGCTTTGCTCCTGTCGAAACGTATCATTCCTAATCCCGATGGCTCACTCATCTCTTTCAGGTTGTATTTAATGGAGATAAATTGTTTGCTTTGGAGCTACAAAGTAGAAGGGAGAGACACTGGAGACAAGCCAAGAATGAGCAGATGACCCTCATTAGCCGCTCACGGAGACTCCGTCCGAACAGAGAGGACTTAGGTTCACGGTACCCTTTCCTGCACAGAAAGCACTCTCTGATCTTCTGCCTTTTGCTGTCAAGTTACCTTTTAAAGCGACGTGGTTTCACTTACTCGTGAGCATGAGGAATAGCGCAAGGGGACCTGAGGAGGAGGGAGGGGACCGGGGGCGATCGAGGGGGAGACAAACCACGAGAGACTGGGGACTCGGGAAACAAGCTGAGGGTTTCGGAGGGGAGGGGGTGGGGGTGGGTGAGCCTGGTGGTGGGCATTAAGGAGGGCGCGGACCGCAGGGAGCACGGGGTGCTACACACAAACAATGACTCATGGAACGCTGCATCAGAAACTAATGACGTGCTGTCTGGTGACTAACATGACATCATAATAAAAAAAAGATACCTTTTAGAGTTTCTATTAAGACTCTGAATTCCAGCACACCGCAACTATTTGACTCCTCTCTCGTTAAGATGAAACTTTGTTTTCTAGATATGCGTCTGTCTGATCCTTAGGCAACACTTGTTTTCCAGTATCTATAAAAAGAGAAAAAAAACCAGGCCGTGCGTAAATAATGGCTCTGGTCTACCATGTGTCGGGAAGGATGGTACGCCACTTCGGGATGCTATGGGCATGCGTTCTGTTAGGTTCGAGAGAGAATCTATCCCATCAGAGTTTACATTCTTCCCTTCTGTAGGCTGCATTCCCACACCCTTTTGGGGTTATGGACACTGGTACCTGCTTCTCCCTCCTGCTGGGTACCGCCTGCCTTAGCGGTTTTGTTTGCTGCGGCCAACACCAGGACTGTTGCCGGTGACGGGAGAGCCGCTCCGGTGCCACCAGAGCCGGGAGTCCAGACTGCCGCTGGGCCATCCTTCCCACCCACAGGGACCACGGCGGCTTCCTGCTGGCCCTTCGGTGCCCCGCTGTCTTGTGTCTGAACGCCGGAGCTCTTCCATTTACTCCGTGTTCCTGAAAGTGAGAGCCTGCAGGTCACGGCAGGGGCTGTCAGGGTCAGAGATAGTCTCTTCTCCAACACTGGCCCAGGGACCTTGATCTAGGGGTGGGCTGGGCTCTTTCCTGACCAGCACGTTCTTCCCAGAGCTGCACCCACCACACGCACGACCGGGTGACTGGGCCGCGGGCTGCACTCCTGATCATTACCACACACCTGTGTGGTCAGAAAGAAAGCCCTGGATCCCGCAGGGACGCCAGCCGCACGAACGAGGGGTGTGAGACATGAGCAAGTCTAATGAAATTATTATTAACCAGTCTCTGAACGGTTACTGTGCACCCGACACTGTTAGACACTTGGGAGAAGACAGACTTTGTGCCCCAGGGAAATGGTTGTGAGGCAGAGCGAGACCACAGCAAGGACACATGGGGACAGTCTAGGAACAAGAGCATGAGGATATAGGCTTTCTGGGGAGGTTGAGGCGGGTGAGCACTGGCAGGGCAAGGAGGGAAATCTCTCTCAATATAGGGCGTTTTTGTTGAGAGTCTAAGGTTAAGGAGAGACTGGCCATGTGGGGACCTGCTAGGCACGCCCTAGAGATAGAGGAGGGAAGGATGAGGGGTGGGGGTGGCGAGGGGAGAGGTTCGATTCTTTTCCGAGGACGAGGAAACCTATCGTGTGGGGAGTTTAAGCAGGGGCGTGAGAATTCACGATGGAAGATTTAGAGGACCAGCCTAACTCTTCTGTGCAGAACGGACCATAGCAGCAGAAATAGGAAAGCAGGTAGCTTGGCAGGAGTTGGATGAGCCGGTCAGAGAAGGCTTGAGAGGCAGCGTGGACGGAGGCGGCAGAGGAGGGTGAGTGAAGGAACAGGACCTCCACCAGGGGATAAAACCAGCAGGACTTGCCCTGAGGGACTGGGTTTCTGAGTAGAGGAAGTTTTCAGAGGGGATGTTTAAGGTCGGGTCCTGAGAAACTGCGGCCGTGGTGGAGAATTCAGCAGCAGAAGAACTGAGTGCAGTCCGGGAAGCCCCACACCTTGTGGTCCCTGAGTGGGGCTGTGGAGCGAGCAGGTGCGCGTGGGTCTAGAGCTGATGCCTTGGCCACAAGGGACACTAGGATCTACCTGGGTCGGGTCTCAACCAATTCAAACACGCTCCCCACTATGCAGCGGTAAAGCGTTCATCCTTTCTCGTTCATGGAACACACATTTTCTGTGCTCAGCAGGAAGTGGTGGGGACTCTGCCTCATGGACGCTATGTGGCTGTAGTGCGTAGACTCAAATTTCCCTTCACCATCGTCCCCAGAGTCCTTGCCCAGGTCTTCCACTGAATCTTTGGCTCAGCAACCACCCAGGCATTGGCAAGAGTATAGTTTGGTTGCTGACCTGCATCTCCAGTCACGGGTGGGGGGTCTGCATGAGAGCCGTGGGATCCACCCCCACACCCCCGTACACACTTTCTCCTCCCCAGTTTGGGCTTCGAAGCCCTCTCACCGAGCCTGCTCCAAAACCTCCTCGCTGGTCCCCACCCTTATCCTGCTCCCACGTGATGCTCAGGTAGTGAAGACACACGTCACTTTCTGTTTAGGACGACCCAGCAAGCCTATGGGTTCAGCACTAACTAGGACCACTCAGTGCCTCCATCTTTGCATGCAAGCCCGTCACATTCCCTCAGCCATGCCCGCATGTCCTGGGAAATCCCAAACACCACAAATCCGTGCGCAACCCCGTTCACAGGTTGTTACGCACATGCCAACTTTCCGTGGGTGCCTGGGCGTGTGTTTCTATTCCAACACACACGGTACCAGGCAGCAGGTGCTCAAAAAATGTTTGCTGGATGCGTAAATTCAAAACAAGGTCATAGAGGAGCACGTGACCTAACCGTGTGCATCAAGACAATATTTTCATAAGTAGCTACTGGACGAATGAGTAAAGGAACATTTTCTGCCAATTTGAATTAAGAATGAAAGCAGGGGGGGAAAGGATGAAAGCAGGTGAAAACACCGAAGCTTAGTTAATGGTGTTCGGTGGAGATCATCAACAAATACTAGACTCGAGAATGAGTGAACAGACCTCCCTATGCCAATGCTGGAATGAAATTTTGGCTGCCTGTGTTGCTTTTTTGTTTGTGTGTGTGTGTTTGTAGTAGGAACACTTAACATGAGATCTGCCTTTTCGCAATTTTAAGGATTCACAGTGCCTTGGTGCTAAGTACAGGCACTATGCCGTGCAGAATTCTTCCAGAACTTGTTTATCCTGCATAATCGCATACTTAATTGTGTTATTAAAAATGTACCTGGCTGCTTCAACTTTAATGATCACACAATGTGAAGGTGACCTGAGATGATTTTTTAAATCCATATTTCAATTTTTTTTTGCGCTTGTAGAGTTATAGTTACAATTTCTCGTAATTAGTTCTCTAGGGGAAATATTTTTCCGAGGTGTAGCAAGGGAAATGTTAGATGCTAATGCTCTAGACAGTTGTGAGTTGCAGAATGTCACAGCTGGCGGCCGTGAATCTAGTTTGTAGGAGCGCCCTGGTACCCGGCCTAGCCTTCCCCGCCCCACACAAGCAGCACATCCCTCGGCTCTCCACACTTGGGGTTTAATGTGTTTTTATAGGAGCTGATTCTCAGCGATTTGTGCCCTTAAAGAAGCCAGAAGTTTTCCCGCCTCGGGAGCTGGGAGGACTTAAGATGACCCCCGTGTATTCGACGGATAGAAGAATGAATACGCTGGCCCCCCAGATTGCCTGGTGTACTCCCGGGGCTGTGGGAAGGAAGGGAGGGAGAGAAAGAGGAGAATGGAGAGGGGGAGGAGGAAGGGAGGGAGGAAAGGAAGAGGGAGGGAGGCAGGGGAACTTGGGCTTGCCCCCGCCGTCCTCATGGTCTGGCCCGTGTATGGTGGGCGATGATTCTTGCTTATTTCGGAGGTCAGGTTAGACGCCTTCTGGAAGGGAAAATGATTGGCAGCTGTGAAGTGCTGGCGACTGTTTCAGATCTTTATGCAACCAGGAAAATCACCCGTGGGAAGAGGGAAGGGACCTTCGGGGCATAAGTGGCTCAGGCCAGGAGCACGGGGCAGAAACATAGTGACGCGGTAACAGTTCTAGGAAGATGAAGCAAATCCCGAGAAGGACAAATCACGCGTTCTAGTGAGCTCGGCCAGGGCATGGCGGGGGAGGGGGTGTCCTGTCACAAGGGCTCTGAGTTGTCCCTGAAATGTACCGCGAGGACCCTGCATAGAGAGAGGCCCCGTGTGGGGACACGGCGTGGAGGCGTGCCCCGTGTGGGAGCGAGGGTGTCGGTCCTAGACCTGCCCCATCACCCACAGGCCCAAGGAATGGTGAATGCCCTCAAGGCGGGATTCACGCTGACGATGCGTTAGGGTTCTGTGTCTCCCCGGCATGACAGCTGGGCCTTGAGGTGCTGACCGGGAAGACAGAGATGGTGTTGCTAACCATCTCCCGGGATTATACGTGCTGCCATGGACAACGCCAGGGACAGAGGTGCTCCGTGGTTTTTAAAACTCACTGTTTCACGGAGTTCAGTGCCGCTGCAGGGTATGTGGTTATCGGGAAGAACTGTGGCTGTCGGCACAGCCCACAGACTGGGTGAGACTTGATGATCCGGGACCGGGGCAGCCCGACCCGTCCCAGCACGTCTGCCCTTCCGGGGAGGGAGGAGTGAGGGCAGCCCTGGGGAGACTCTTGGCCCTATGGGCCCGAGGCTCCTCCTGCACTCGGTCCAGGGGCTCTCATGTGGGCGCTGGGTAGAGGGAGAGGCAGAGAGTCTGAATTAGTGGCCCTGATTAACTTTGCTGTAACTGCGTATTAGCTCTAAGAATGTTTTTGGTCCATTCTTTTTGGATATTCTACATAGACAATCATATAACTGTGAACAAAGATAAGGATAGTTTTATTTCTTTCTTCCCAATTCATATGGTTTCAGCTTAGGTCCTGATCTCGGGGTCCTGGGATCGAACCCTGTGTTGGGCTCCCTGCTCAGGCGGGAGTCTGCCTCTCCGTCTCCCTCTGCTCCTCCCGCTCATGCTCTCTTTCTCTCTAAAATAAATAAAGAACTAAATCTTTAAAGAAAAGATGACAAAAAATAAAGATGACAGATGTTTTCCGTAATAAAATTTTTAAAGCTTTGCTCCATAATTTATATTTTAGAAATAAAATGAAGCTTCTTTTTTTTTTTTCCTTGGGATAATTGATGACTTCCAAATTTCTGCCTCCCTAGTGATTCGGCTCTTTGGTCTGTGTTTATCTTTCATTTCTTACTTTTTCATAGGTGAACATTTTTTCCTATTAAAATGAATGAGATCTTAAAAGGTTGTTTAATTAATGTTTTCTTAGCGGCATGCATTCTAACAACTGTTTTCTGAAAATGACCCTGGCAAAAGGGAATATTAAAAATGCATCTATCTCCTGGTGGTTGATGTCAATATTCTGGGCGTTGAGGTTTCTGGAAGAAGTGAGGCATTCAGTTGTCGGACAGCAGTGAGCATTTTGCGAACACAGAGTGGCGTATCCAGAAAATCTTGCCAAATTCCGGAAAGTCTTGAAATATCCGATTTATCACTGTATTTCTATGTAATTGTTACCTCAGAGAAGAGAATGAGCCAGACCATGTATGTTTTGTTTCTTTCCAAACGCTTGATGTAGATTGAACGGATTCTTGGGCATTTTATCATTAGCAGTAAGACGCGACGTGTCCCCAACCACCAATCCACAAGCAAATCCTTAGGGACTGTCAAAAGGGCAGAGGTCTGGGTGCGTCTCGGCGGGTCAAGCCCCTTTTCTCATTTGGTCTGTGTCCTCTGGGCCCTCTGAGTGCAGTGCACGCACAGTCCCTGGTGCTCAAGGAGGATTATACTGATAATCCTGGGTCATCAGTATGGTCTGCTCATGTCCATAACAAAATTCCACAGACTGGGGCGGCTCAAATAGCACACACTCATTTCTCACAGTTCTGGAGCCGCAGATCCAAATCGAGGCGTGAGCCGGCCTGGTTTCTCCTGAGGCCTGTCTCCCGGCTTGCGGACGGCTGTCCCCTCCCTGTGTCCTTGCTTCGTGTTTACTCTGAGCCCACAAGTCCCTGGTGTCTCTTTGTAGAGTGACACTAACCCTATTGGAATAGGGCCCCAGTTTTATGACATCATTTCACTTTAATTACTTATCCAATGAGCCTAATTAGTTATCTACTGAATTAGTTAACCTTCATTACTTACTTATCTTCAAATACAGTCACACGGGGGGTGGCGGTTAGAGCTTCAACCTGTGAATTTTGGGATATGATGAAACTGGGAAGCACACTCACAGGGTTGAAGGACAAATGGTTCTGACAATTCCAAGTATCCAGGCAGTGATTGGTTTAAGGAGGGCTGTGTGTCGATCGCAGGAAGGAATCCCACCAGACAAGTGGGCATTGCCTGCACGTGAACAGGGCTGGAGGGGAAGTGATAGTTTGCGGGGCATGATGCTAACACACCTGTTTCTGTATCTACATCTCTGTCTACGTCATAACGTATAAAATATCTTTTGTTCATATATAACTTCCATAGAACCGGTCACCTACACCTTTTGCAGAGTGTGTAAACTGAGTCTCTGAAGGCTGCACTGGTACACACAAGCTTGCTTGGCTGGTAATTATCCAAGCTGGACAGGAATCCTGGCACGTCTGACTCCAAAGGCTCTTTGCAGGGTCTCACCCACACAGCGAGGACCCAGGAGCTGGGCGCAGGAGCCCGTCTGCAGCAGACTCTCCAGAGTCTGGGCTGGGGCCGCGTGCAGCGCTGTGCTCGGCGGGCTCCTGCTGACAGCTGGCACGGGTCCTTCTCCGGAGCACTTGCATCGTGAAAATCTGCACCTGCTTCGACGCAGGAATCTCCCCCACTCCGGCTGGGCTGCTAGACTCAGTTTTATTTCCTGTGAGGACTAACACCTGGGGGGAAAACTCGATGTGCACGAAATCAAGTGGTTAAGAAGGAATCAAAAGCAGAGATGAATGAGGGAATGTACGGAAGTTGAGTCTTCCCAGAGGATCAACGGCGTTAGCTGCCCATCAGTCCCAGAGTCTAGGAGTGGCCGGGACACCCCATGAGGTCATGCAAAGCCATGACGGGGTTCGCTCGGTGGGTGTCCGCCGCCCTTGGCTCCCAAGCCAACACAGCCGCCAATGGGAAGTTCGGTCTGTGGCTGCCGAGGGGTTGCGTCTGGATCATTCATTAAACGGCACTGCTGCTCCGTGGTCCCTACTGGGGCCGCCACCGAAGAAAGCGCAGTGAAGACGTGTGTCCTACTCCTGGAATCGTTGTCTGGAGAAAAATGGGGGAGATTCGGTGGTTGAGATTGAAGTAACAGCAGGACCCACCCAGGCCCAAATTTGTTCTCGAGTTTTTTGGCTTGATATGAAAAATAATCTGAATGAAATTTACCTTCTCGATCTCTTTATCTTTCCAGTATCTTTATAAATTCAGATTCTTCCTTCCTGATACTATTTTCCTTTGTAAATATTACTTCGCTCTGCGTTACTACTCTTGTCAATATTTAATTCTCCTCACTACTGTTTTTCTTTTCCGTTTTCCCCTGAAATGCTCCCCGTCACATGCCCTCACACAGGACTGGACGCCCGGGGAGCTCGCACACTGCTGGTGGGAGCGCGGAACCGTGCAGCTCCTGGGGAAAACCACGTGCTACTTCCTCGGAACAATAACAGAGCTAGTGCAGGTCCGGCAGCCCTGCTTGCAGTTATAGACCTACAGTTCCTGAAGGCAGGGTCTCTGAGAGACCTTTCCACCCGTGCCCATGGCGGCATTGCTCAGAATGATCGGGAGGTGGACGGAATGCAGATGTCCGCTGACGGCCGAGTGGGCAGTGGAAATGTGCGGGACGCCTACCGCGGAATAATGTCAGCCTTGAAAAGAAGGAACTCTTGTCACACATTACAGTGTGGCTGACACCTGGGGACATTATGCTCTGAAATGAGCCAAGCACAAGGGCTCGGACACTGTCGTTCCTCTTCTTCAAGGTCCCTAGAGTCATCGATTTCGTGAGGACAGAAAGGAGGATGGGGGTTGCCGGGGACCGAGCGGTGGAGGGGAGTGGGGAGTTAGTGTTCAGTGGGTACAGAGTTTTAGTTTTGCAAGATGAGAAGGTTCTGGAGATCTGTTTCCCAATGATGTGAATATGCTTGACACGACTGAACTGTACATTTAAAATGGTGAATTTTGTGTTATGAGTTTTTTTTTTTAACCACGATTTAAAAAAAAAATTAGAAAGTAAATGTGAGCTTTCATAATGTCCTTTGAGAGTTCTGTGCCTATAGAACTGGTCGACTCTGCTGGGGTGGGAAGAGCCGTAGACCAGGAAGCAAGACCTCTCTGTTTGCATCTGTGGCAGCCACAGTTGTGTGACTGTCCCCACTCTATCCTTGACGGCTTCCTCCATCAGATCAGGACACTGATATCTGCCTGCCAGTCCCAAAGTGCTGCATGAGCATCAAACAGGATCGGAGGCACCTGGGTGGCTCACGTCACGATCCCGGGGTCCTGAGGTCGGGCCCCGTGTCAAGCTCCCTGCTCAGCGAGGAGTCTGCTTCTCCCCCTTCCTCTCCCTCTGCTCCTGCTGTCTCTGGTGCGTGCTCTCTCAAATCAATCAATAAAATTTTTTTTAAAAAAGATCAAAGAGGATTGTCAGTGCTTGGGTAAGAGTATGAAGTCCGTCACAAATACAGGCTTGTACACGTTGTAACTTCTTTTGAGAAACAAGACCGATTTCCTTTCTTTGGAAATAGCTTCTATCCGGGGCTGTAGATTTCGTGAGAAACTGTAGTTAGCTCATGCTTGTTTTGAGATGACTATCTCAGAGAATTGGTTGTAATCTCATAATTTTCTTTTTGCAATCAAAGTAATGAACTCGTGACTTCCTTTGTCTCCTGTTTTCCCAAGGTAATGCTTCCCACGTAAGCCACAGCACTCCACACCTACCCACTATTGTAATTACTAAGCTCTAGCTCCCTCACTGGGGCATTGTGAAGATTAATGTCTATTTGGAAATTTAGGTTGGTAATATGATTTGAGTTCCTTTGAGGACAAGTTTTATATAAATGCCTCATAATGATTGCAATGATAAGAAAGAACCCAAATGGTAAGAAAAAAAACATAAAGTGAGACAAAGAAAGCCATTTTCCTCCATCAACCTAACTAAAAGAAAACAAAAGAGAATCCCTACATGAGATGAACTATTGTATTTGAATCTTTAAAATGCTTGTCGTATCTCCTGTGCTCCTTCAAATGCAAGAGGCAGTATACACCTGATTTCACTCAAGGGTTAAAAGGACAACAGCTAGAGAATATACATGCTTTCTGTTTTCTTTTGGGTTTGTCTCCTGGGAGAAAAAAGTATTCTAGAATGACTGACAACTTTGACGAAAATTAGAAAGCCTTTATTCTAAGTACGTTGTTTGGAGTATACCGTGAAAAGTATGAATTTATAAAATAAAAGTGTTCTTGTGGTTATCGGTAAGCCCAGACCACGTCCCCAGTCTTTTCCTTTCCAGTTTGTCACCTGCTCTAGCTGTGGATGCCGGACTTCCTGAGCCCGACTCAGAGCTCCCGTGCGCATGAATTCTTTCCTGGTTAATTTCCAGAAAGATTTGACTTTCTCAGCCATTATAAGCAAAGGACAAACAGGGAAGAAGTTTGGGGAGAGAAATGACAACATGAGAAATGCAAACCAGTGAAAAATGAAGGAAAAAAAAACCAACCCTGATCACCCCAAACCAGAAGGTAAAGAAAACAGATACAGAGAACGAAAAAACATAAAATAATCTATTTTATCACAAAAATGAATAAAAGGGTTACTAGTGTTGCGCACGGTGGAACAAAGAGAACATGGAAGAACCGGGGATGACCACTTGGACCACAGGAAGCACCACCCAACGGGACGTCCACGCGACGCCATGACGGCACTGAGCTTGACTGAAACATGGGGGACCTTCCAGACGTCGTGTGAAGTGCACCATGTAGCTTGGAGCCCCAGCATGTTCCACGGGGCCACAGCCCGCTCTGGGAGGTGGTTCCCATGTCCTGGTGATAACCATCATGCTTCGGCACCCAGGAATGTGGACCGCCTCTGCTCACCCCTGCCTGTGGGACAGCTGTGCCTTCTGGAGAGTCCCTGAGAGTCGGTTGTGTGCATTTTGGAGCAAATGCCCAGCTTTTAGTCCCTATACCTCAAGTCCCCAGTTACCTGCGACCTCTCAAAAACACAGAAGCAGACGGCAGAGTTATTATCAATGATTGAGTCCAGATATAACTGTAAGTCTACACACTCACCCTACTCATAATATTGAATGCCCTAAATGCTTATAAATGAATTTTATTAGTCACTCATTTAGTACAATTATGTCAAGACTCAGAAATTCTGAAATTGCATTTTTTTCTGCATTTCTCACACTTTTCAAAAGAACCTACGTGTGCTCCTATTCCTTCTGCCTGATATGCTAATTAAATTAAAACATTGACGGATTTTTTAGATAACTTGGCAAGAATTTTTTAAGAGATAATCCATCTTCTGATATCCACTCATCAAAGAATTTCAAAAAAGCCTAGCATTGATTTCTTGAATGTCACAGAATCGGTCTATTAAACAATATGCCACTGTGCGCATTTCCACTTCCTTCCCCACCCCGCAGTGCCAGGTCGAATGAAGGAAAGAGCCGTAACCCCATCGTTCAAGGAAAACACTCACATGGGGACCAGATAGAAGTTTCACCTGGGAAGAGGGAACTCATTTTGTCGTCTGACATTTTATAACCAATGTCTTGCTAGTTTATGTTTATGTAATGTATTCAGAGTAATAAATCCCAGCTGATGTTTTTCTAGTCTTACTGGCATATAAAAAAGGAAACCAAGAGGCCAACGTACCTGCCAACAAGGGAGTTCTGGGAGGAAGTTAACATTCAGAACCAGTGAACGATGCTGAAGCAGGGTGATGGTTAATAATTTAATATTGGAATTCCCCAACCATTGATGTGTTCTCTTTACGCCAGAGCAGATTCTTCAGGAAAGACACATGAAAGGAATCCTTCCCTTTCTTCATCACAGGAAGGACCCTGGGCTTTCCCTGCCAAGACCACTGGGTTGGTGCTATGGACAGACGCATCCTGCTAAATTCACATGTTGAAATCCTAACCTCCAAAGTGATGGTATTGGGAGGTAGGGATTTGGGGGCTGATTAGGTCATGAAGGTGGGACATGAGGATGGGGTTAGTGCCCTTGTAACATGGACCCCAGAAAGTCCCCAGCCCCTCCTCTGTGTGAAGACACAGAGAAAACCACGGGACAATGGACCAGGATGCAGTTCTCACCAGATGCCGAGTCTGCTGGTGTCTTCATTTTAGACTTCCAGCCTCCAGAGCTGTGAGAATCAATGTCTGCTGATGAGAAGCCATCTGGGCTAGCATGTTGTGTTGTAGTAGCTCCGATGGACTCAGATGGTTGGTACAAGTGTCCTTTCCTGAGTCAGGGCAAACAGAGAGCTGGTTCTCCTCCAGCCATTGCTGGGAGAGTCTCAGCATGTCAAGAAGGGGGTGTTGCATGCTCTAAGAGACCCTCTCAACAGAAGGTAACTAGTGAAGTGAGCCAGGCCTGGGGGTCACTGCACCCCCACATAAAGTGAGAAGGTACGTAGGGACCCCAAGGTTGTTAGAGGTGCACCCCACTTCACACACAGCATTCTGGAGCAGACATCCTAGGTTGGACGCCCAGCTTTGTAACGTACGACCTTCCTGGGATCACCTTGGGCAAGTGACTACCTCTCTGTGCCTCCAACATCCCATCTCATGGAGCTATTTTGGGAGAATGGGACAGAAGCATAAGAATGCATTTGGGGCTTGCAAGGGCAGGCAGGAGACCTGGTGGGAGCTGGCCAGGTACTGCCATGACGTGCCTGGTGCTCTTGTTCTGGAGAGTTGTCCGGGACCTGCTGCAACATCGCACAGCAGGGGGAGGTCAGGGATGCAGACGCCGCAGTCCCTGCCCCTTTCTGCTGGTGGCAGAGCAGTCAATGGCAAAATGGAGCGCACCAGGAGATTTGACTGATATTGATTCACGCTGTCCGTGCCCTGTCAGTCGTGACTGCTGCTGATTTGATTTACAAAAACTACAAAAGGTGACATTTCTTGTTCATCCAAAAATGGAAAACTCCATTTCTCCAATCTAAACGATGGAGTTTTAATCTCACTTCCGTGGTTACTATTCCTGTGTTTATGACGTTTCACGACACCTGCTTCTGCTGGGTGGTCGGGAAGCCATGGGGTGTCTCTGCTTTTCCCACCATCGCTCCTTGCAGGCCTTAGAGATGTTAGTTATGAATACTTCCCTAAATCATTACGGAATAAGAGTCAATGTTTAAGCACAGAAGTTTCAAAAATTTGGCTTTACAAATCATTGTAAGTATTAAATGGCTTCTAGTTTGTTGGAGAAAACTATTAATTTCTAGAGACATGCCAGATCCAAAATCTATCAGGTTTTTAATCCTCTGGACCACATAAGGAATAAATATTGTGGTCCATTTTTACGAGTGAGAACAAGAAAGTTCTCAAACGTCAGTGAGCTTTGCAACATTGTTACAACGATGGGAGTGTCTTGTGGAGCTCACGATGTTCCAGAACATCTGGGTTTTCTCTAAACCACCTCCACGGCTCCTTACCCCTCTAATAGCAGAAAGAGAGGAAGCCCATCATTCCATAGAACAGGAGATCGAGCCCAGGGTAAGTACGATCTCCAGGGATAATTCATGACAGAAAGGAGGGATGTGGGACTGTGCTATCCCTCCTACAATATTCAAACACCATGAAGCCACATGGACGTTTCCACTCTGACCCAAGCTGCTGAGCACATAGTCCAAGAAGAGACGTCGGTTCGGATGTTCCTGTCTTTCCTCATCTTCTCGATGTCCCCATACCTGGTGTGAGATTTGTGGGAGGTACCCTGTAATACAGAGCCTTGCCCCCTTATGAAGAGGAAGACGATGAATGCTAGAAACCAACGTAATTCTAGACCAAACATGAAGTATATGACATTGTTTGCTGAAAGAAATACCACATGGCGCATCAGAAACGTGGTGAGGCCAGTGATGGGGGGTGGTGGCCATACAGAGGATTCGGGGCTGAGAATAAATGGTGGGGGTGGAGGTTTAGGAGCACTCGTGGCTGAGATTGGAAGGTTGTGCACTCAGCTGTGCCCCTGCTGAGACGCTGTGGGCAGGGATACCCTATGTGCATTTTCTTTTCAGCAATACAACCACCAATGTTCGTGAATGCCTGCATCACACTGAGCCCGGTGTCTGGGAGAGGCTGGAGGCTGCGAGGCACGGGATGGAGGAGGCTGGAGGCTGGGGCTGGCTGGGGTGCACGTGGTGCAGCCGTGATCTCTCGGGTGAGAGATCACCTGACCTCTCAAGGTGAGTCAGAGGACACAACTACCCCCAAACCATCCATCTCATGCCTACTCCGAAGGCTTCGTTGCTCTTTTCCACCATCAGTAACTGTGCGGTTGCAATCCTCAAGCCCACTGTGTGTCTCGAGTTATTTCGTATTGTTGTCAACAGCACCACGGGACGCCAGATAATTGTGCAGCCTCCGTTTCATCCAGCCCCACATGGTCCTGCACCTTCGTTGTCTCAAAATTCTTCCGCTGGATTCCCGCCTTCCTCTGCACCCCCTTCCCCAAAGCTAGCCTCCCCCGAACAGCATTTACATTACGTCTGCCCGTGGCTTGAAATCCTTGAGTGTCACTTTCTTCCAGGATGAAAGTGTAAGTATTGCAGCCTGACTTTAACTTTAATCTCGCCTCCCGCTCGTCTGAGTGCATGTCCATCCTGCCCAGCCCCGCTGCCCTGGTTGTCAGGGGGTGCTCCTGCTCGTGAATGCTGTTCCTCGTGCCCATGGCCCCCTCCCCTACCTCTGCCTTCACTGATCCTATTTACCTACCTGGTACGCCCCTTCCCTTCACTATCAGAGACGGACTCTTGCTGCGCCAGGAACGTGGGTCCTGGATCCGAACAACCCAGACTGGGGTGTCCTTCCCATGGGGGTGTACTTTCCCAGGCTGGGGAATCAAACCCAGCCTCTCGGG
Organism: Eira barbara; assembly: GCA_020311275.1. Classification (NCBI taxonomy): domain Eukaryota; kingdom Metazoa; phylum Chordata; class Mammalia; order Carnivora; family Mustelidae; genus Eira; species Eira barbara. The sequence continues at coordinate 38,657,747 of JAHRIG010000045.1, read as the reverse complement.
CCTCCGTTCCTGCATCTCTCCCACTGCGCCTGCTGGTCGTGGCTCCTGCGGCAACGAAGGGGCTGATGGCCAAGACGAGCTCGTGTGTTTGGTGCCTCCCAGACACCTTGCTCATGCTGGATGTCTTATCTGTTGTCTGTGATCCTCACGGATCCCCGGTTCCCTCGAACCTGGACGGCCTCAGAGGGTAACAGACCAGCCTGCCCAGGAAACTGTCCCTTTCTCCGATTCGGAATTAGCATGCGCTAGCTGTGGAAGAAACTGCCTTTTTCCAAGCCAGAGAACCTTCCAATAGTAAGTCCGATAAGTAAAAAAGGAAGACGGTGTGGGTTTATTTTATTTGTGGTGGTTACAGCCACAGTCAGCAAGCTCACTCGGGGCTGCGCTACCCAGGGACATCTCGACAAACCCTTTCTGTCCTTTGTACAAACCCTTTCTGTTCTTTGTACGTGTTTCCGTTCTCAGAGTTAGGCTTAGCTGGCCGCCGGGCTCCATGCCGAGCTTCCTCTAGGGCGAGCTTCTCTGCCTCCAGTGGTCATCACCCCATTTGCATGTGGCTTCCTCATTATAACATAATTGACACAACGGACGCCCGTTAGCCGAGCTGTGGGCTCTGCTCCGGCAGGAGCTCAGCTCCATTCGGGGGGCTCTGGCTGGCTCTCTGCTTCTGCCACTCCTGCCCACACCAAAGGCAAGTGCCCGGCGGTCGTGGGGCCCCTCTTTCCATCTCATCTGCACCTCTGTTAGCTCCTGCCGTCCTCTATGCCTTCCCTTAGTCATTAACTCGATCATTTCCTTGATAACAATACGCTCTCTGCTTAACTTCCATCCTACTGCGCAACAGTTCTACTTCTGCTTGTTACTACTGGCGTCACCTCCCCTAATCTTTTGGCAAGTGTTTTTCTAAAATACTGTCTCCTTCCATAAAGGCTGCCCGTGTGCATGTGTGTTTTCTCACAGATTTCTTCCTGATTTCCTCCCTTAAAACTAATAAGCTAAGACTTCCCATTCATTCCAAGCATGTGCTTTAGATTATGGTCGACAATCTGTGACTGAAAACTCAGTGGTTGAACAGAACTTCGGTTTGAGAAGGATGTATATATAGTTGATTGCTTGATAACGACCATGTGAAGTTCATGCGTGGGTTGTAACCACTTCCTGTCACACTGTTTCATTTTACCCACATCAGCCTCATGGAGAGCTCATGATTCTGAGCTGGACGGATCACAGAAGTCCAGGACTGATGACTAGAGAAGGGTGTGTTGGAATGGAAGCCAACTTGAAAGATAGCCTGGAGTTTGTACCTGACGTCCAGGATACTGTGGGTCCACGTGACATCCCGTGCTCCCCCTGCTTCTCTGGGGGCCAAGCAGGGGTTCAGCCAGCCAGGGCACGCTCCCAGCCAGTTACGACTGGAAATTTGTTGGCTTTAGATCAAAGGCAGGTGTCATTTATGTGTCCAGGTAAGGGAGTTCTCCAGGAGCCAGGTTTGCACACCCCCACCTGCATTTCTCGGGGTGTGTTCACGACCACAGGGCCCTGTGCCCCCTGGACCAGCGCCCTGCCTCCTTGTCACAGGTGGGTGCCCAGCAGCCTGCTTTTTCGGCAGGACTCCACCCATTTCTAGCACAAGCCTCGGCATCATTAGAAGCATCGTGACTTCCTTCGAACAGCAACAGAACATCGCAGACCCATCTTGAACTTCTGCCTGAAGACGCGGATCAGACACCAATCGGTTCCTCTTGGAGAGAACAGGAGAGGCCAGCGGCTGGGGGACAGAGGTCCAGACTGGATGTCACTTCTGACTGCTTCGGGTGCAGCCTCTTACGCAAGCCTGTTGCAGACACTGGTGTCTTGCAGTTTTGTTTTGCTTTATTTTATGTTTTTAAATGTCATGAGATCATCTGGATGTTGGAGGCTTCTCATTTAATACTCATTTTTTCTCATTCCCTTTGCACCTTGCTTTAATACAGCAGCTTATTAAATAATTCCCCTTCCGAATTTCTCTACAGGAACTTCGATATACTTTGGCATACAAATTTTAGGTCGAGGTTATGATACAGCCTTCGTTTTTAGGGATATATTATCTTTTCCTTCATGTTTATGCTTGGCTAAGCATCCTGGACAGATGCCAGCATTGTGGGTCCGGATCCCTCTTTCCATGAGCACCTGCTATACAGAGCACCAGCTCCCTGAAGGCGGCAAAACACGAGCAGACGGAAGCCTCCATATTCTCCCAGGCGGAGGCCGTGGAGATTACGAGCTCAAGACCTGTGATACAACAGAGGGTAACGCCATACGTTCAAAAGAAGAAAAGAAAAAAGGAAAAGCAAGGTAGAACTATTTTGTCTCTCAAGATTTTATTTAAAATCCTTCTTCGATATGAATAGACATTTGTTCAAAGAAGACTTGCAAGTGGTCAACAGATATATGAAAAAACGCTTCTCATCGCTAATCATCAGGACAATGCAAATCAGAACCACAGTGAGGTGTCTCCGTACACCTGCCCTACGTCCTGCGCGCCCGTGTCCCCATCTGATATTCTGTCTGCTTGTATTTTCCACTAGAATAGAGACTCCGTGGAACAGGATCCTCATTACCACGTTCGTTTCTGCGTCTGCAGTGTTGGCAGATACTGGTGTTCAACAAATATTTAGTGAAGGAAGCAAAGGACTCGTGATCATTCTAGACACGGTGGTTAATTCTGTGTATCACCTTGGGGACGCCATGGTACCCTGTCTTTGGTCCATCACCCAACTTAGATGTTACTGTGAAGGTGTTTTTTAGATGAGATTAAGATCTAAGTCAATAGATGTTGAGTAAATCAGATTACTCTGCATAATTGGGGGGCCTCCCCTGATCAGTGGAAGGCCTTGAGAGAAAATGACCTTCACAGATGAGGAACGTCTGCCAGCAGACCGCCAAAGCGTCAGCTCTTCCCTGAGTCTCCAGCCTGCATCTTTCCCTGCCAGGTTTCAGACTTGCCAGCCCCCATAATCATGTGAGCCGTCCCTTAAAATCTTTCTCTATCTGGGTATGTACATGCATATACGTATTCCTCTATTTCCTATATCCTACATGTACACGCATACATATATTCATATACTTATACTAACACACACATATCTATATCCTCTCTAGGTCCATATATATCATTTCTCTATATACTCATATATATCCTTTCTCTGTACACACACACACACACACACACACACATGCATATGTACTCTCTATATATCTGTGTATCCTGTGTATCTTATATTGTATCTGCATATGTCCTATACGTATATCCATAAATATTCTATCATATATATCCTCTCTCTATATATCTTATATATATCAAATATATCATCATATATCCATATATATATATATCCTCTATCTACCTATAGATCTCTAAAAACAGGGTGTGTCATAGTTAACAAACCGGCAGAAACCACCTCGGTCATGTTTCATCTGATCTCTGGGAAGTCTCAGGACCGTGCGGATTACAATACTAGTAAGATAATGTTCAAGGGGGTACAAACACCTCAGCTGGACAGTGCTGTGTACTCCCCAGTTGGGGCTGCCTCTACTGTCCCTCGCACAATCTCAGATTCACTCTCACTCCTAAAACAATGGCAAATGCCATGGGAGATCTCGTTTTGAACACCAAGACATAAAAATAATAAAATATTTTAAAAGGAAAGAGAAACAGCTTCGAAGGTCAGGCAGAACACTGTGGAGATTGAAAGTACGAGCTCTGGGGGTGCCTGGGTGGCTCCGTCAACTGATGTCCATCAACTGATGACCGGGTAAAGAGAATCTGTTCTGGAATATTATTCAGCCACAGTAAAGAAAGACACCCTGACATTTGTGACACCATGGATGGACCTTGAAGGCATTATGCTCCGTGAAATAAGTCAGAGAAAGACAAACACAGTATGTTCTCACTTATATGTGCCATCGAACACAGCTGAACTCATAGAAATAGAAAGTAGACTGGCGGTTGGTGGGGCCTGGGGAGCAGAGGAAATGGGGAGATGTGGGTCAAAGGAATCACACTTCCGGCTATCCGATGAGTACGTTTTGGGGATTCGGTGTGCGGCATGGTGACTATCATTAACAAGGCCGTGCTATCTACTTGAAAGTTGTTAAAGGAGTAGATTTTCAATGTGATCATCACAAAAACAAGAAAAAATGGTACCTATGTGACGGGATGGCAGTATTAAATCACCCCAGTGTGGCAACCATTCCCCAGTACATACGTGTATCAAATCATCACATCGTACACCTTAAACTCGTATATGTTATATGTCAATGGCCCAATAAAGGTGTGGAAAAGACAAAAGGAAAGAGGAGGGCTTCTGCACAATGCTCCATGTGTCCTGCATTAACAGCACAGTCGTTCCGCGCAGCACCTGCCGAGGTCAAGATGGTCTAACGTGATGAGTGCGCAGGTGTGAACTGAGCTCCCCCTCCCTCCGGCCAACCCCGCATAGAAGGACATGGCCGTGGTTATATGGGTGAGCTCAGCCGTCCCTCCTCTCTGGGCAGACGATCATTCTATCCTTTATCTAGTTTTCAAAGTCATATGTTTCCTTCAAGATATTTTCTTCACTTCTACAGGCTTTGTTCGGAAAAAAAAAAAAAAAAAAAAGTCACTGCAGAAACAGTAAGTCTCCCCACTGGGTTCTCTTAGCGACTGTGCATTTCCCTTCCCGGCACTTATCTGATGGATTGTCATTATTTGTTTGGTTGTCATCATCCATTTACGCATTTCTTTTTCCCACTAGACCACGTAATGTGTAAGGACAAGCCCATGTATTATTTATTTTTTTATAGTTCTAGAAAAAAGCACAGTGATTGGCACAGTGTAGCTGATTCATAAAGTTTTAAAGCATAGATGGCTGGTGTCTAAGACTCCATTAGTCAGCTGGGTTTTGGATTTATGGACCAACCTGCATGACATAAAAGGTTCTTAAAGGTTTCAGCAACCTGTTGTCACTTTCCCAGTTCAAGTATTCTTTACTATAGCCGAGGGGACCGTCATTCCTGGACACCTGGCCTGCTGGGACATCTGCTGTTCTAAGCTAATTCTAACAGACTTTCTAAGAGTCAAAAGTGCCCTGGTCTGGATGAGAAATTATATGTATCCTAAAGAAAGTATAACGTTTATTCTTGTGATTGTTAACTTACTGTGTACCATCTTCTTATTTTATATTTTAGATATGCTTTTCCATGACCAATTACTGTTTTATCTTAGCAGGGTTATTTTTTATTGAACACTAATTAACAAAAATATAAATTACAAAAATTCACTTGTAATGAGAAAATTGTTCTATAAGGGACATCCCAGTGATTTTTAATGAGATGAATATCCATTTAACCACGGCCCAGATTAGAGTCACATCTACCACTTCATTTTTAAAAAATTTGTTTCTCTTGTTGCTTCTTTCTGCTTCGGCCTTCTCATCTTTTGTCTGCCTTTTGGGGGGGCTTGACTGAGCATTTATATTATTCCATTTGTTTTCCTCTCTTGTCTTATTACTTATACATTTTTATTATATATGTTTCAGTGGTCGCCTTTAAGTTTGCAAGATAGATTTCAGACAATCGGAGCCCAGGCTCTGAAAGCAGGATCGCCGTTCCCAGGGAGCGTGAGTGCCTTGTAATGACAAATCCTAACTCCTCCCTGCTCCCTGTGGGTCACTACTGTCCCTCCTCCCACCCACACAAGCACATGTAAGCATACACAAACATAAAATACACACCACTGGATACATTGTATTCGTATTTTGAACAAACCGTTACCTGTTAGATTAACGAAGATTAAGAAAAATGAAGTTTCAATTTTACCTTCACTTGTTCCTTCTTCCATACTTTTCCTTGCTTCCTGACCCCGTGAAAGGCCTCCTTCTATTGCCCGCATTTGCAAGCATTTATCTATTTATCGAGTTCATTTTGTCTTCTCTGCATGTGTATCATTATTTTTATTATGTGCTAGGCATTTTATATGTAAAATTGTTTCGATAAACAAACCAAGGGCTAGGGTGCTTTCTCCCATCAAGGAATCTTTGCAGTAAACTCTGTCAGGCTCATAGAGACACTAGCTATCTGGTATCCGATCAGTCAAATTTCAAAATTTGGGATCTTTTAATCCCAAATTTGAATCTTTGCAAATACATGTCTTTTTCTAGCTGCCTCTATTCCTGGACTGCAGAACTTTTGGAATCCAATCTGAACGGAGAAGAGGTCACCTTTAACGCGAGTCTCTGATGCGTATATCCCCTTTCCTTGATGTTTTCTAAAGTGGAACTCAGTCTCTGAATTCTCCTGTCTGGAGCTGATATCCCAACCCTGTGTAACAGGCCACAAATGCTGGGCTCATGGCTCTGGGCCTCCAGACTTCCCTAGGCTCTGGATTTGTAATTTTTCCCTCTACTGTTAGCTCTGATGCTTTCAGCCTAATGTCTTCTAGCTTTCCCCAGCAGGGAGAATGGTTTAAATTAACTAGCTTCCAATTATGAGAATTGGAAGGCCTGACTCATACTGACTTTTCTTCTAGAGCCAAGAATCATCTGTTTTATCTCTGTATCTACCGTCCAGAGTTGGGCTTTGCAAAGGACTTCATTATATATCTACTGAACTGAATTAAACCTTACAAAGCTTAAAAGAACCAAAGAGAAATGTTTAAATCAAGGAGTTACAGCCTTCACCTTGGCTTTACTTCATGGTTTTTAAATTAATCCACATGAAGTTTAGGTAGTTGTAAAATAGACAAAAGACATAAGAATTGATTTTTTTTAATCCTCATAAAATATTCCCTAGTGAATTGTACATCAATAACAAGATAAAATCATTTATTAGGCTTTGGGAAATGCTTGGTGTTGAATCATAAAGAAGAACATAAATTTTTAATGCGGCGAAAAGTAAAAAAAAAGTAGAAACAAAACATTTTGTGATTCAGCAGAAGTACCTTGTTTAATGGTTCTACAGACTATGTGTCTGGGGGAGGGGAACAGTTTCCAGAGCCAGTTAGAAATGACTGTCTGTTGGTGATCACAGGGACCGGGGTGCTGATAGCCTAGTGACGGGGAGCGGAGACAGACAGATACTTCCGTGGTTAACAAACGAATGTTTCTGAGAGCCAAATTTAAGCTACAGATGCATTAGCATATATGCAACGTTGGCTTCTAGTATCAATATAGTATTTGTGGCGATGACATTTGCTGTGTGCAGAGAGCTCACAGCCAAGTTTCACAGGTGTCAGCGTCATTTGGCACATGAGCCAGTGATTACCAGACCTTGGGGTTCACTGTAGCCACTCTTGCTTGGGAGAACCAAGGACATCACTGGATCTTTGGCCTTGAAGCTGCATGATGACGCTGAAATTAGCCTCTACTGATAGTTTATGCTTTGGCCATTGCAAAGTAAGATGCTCAGAGGTGAGACAAGCTCAGGCTGGCAGTAAGTGACTTTTATGGGATTGTCCGCTGAAAGCGGAGGGAGTTAGAAATCAGGCACATATTTTCCTTCACCCGTTTACTCCCTTTCTTGTTGTGAGGTTGACTGGGTTTGGGCAAGCATCCCTGTCAGATTTATCTACGGAGCAGTTGTCCTAATGGCACATGTCTGTTGCATGGGTAAGCATAGAGGAGACCATGAGAAAGTGAAGGTTTTCAATTACTTCCCAATGGACACTATCTACTTATAACACAAATGTAAGCAATGTTCTCTCATCTTTGTAGTTTCAGATAATTCATGGGCAATGGATTGCAAGATGATCCTGGGGGATGTGTTTCAAATGGGACTGTGACTCAGATTCCAGGAGGCTGGAGTAAATGACTCGGACTGCAGTGATATGATTAGAGAGGGATACACGGGAACCCTTGTGTGGCCAGAGTACAGAAGCATGGCAAAGGGAACAATCACATAGGGGATTTGGGCAACCCCAGGATCGAAAGGAGCCGAATTTGTGACCTGGCTCCAGAAAAGGCTGAAAAGAACCCAAAGCCATGATCAGGGATACCCTCCATCCACAAGATGCCCCAGGACTGGAATGGGTGTGCTCGAACGCAGTTTGGGTGTGTGATGTGGAGAAATGTGTTCTTAATGGCCAGGACAGGTTCATCAGGTTGCTCCCACTGTGGAAATCTTGGTTAGTCATGTTTGAAGGATTTGGTTGTGAACACTGCTTGTCACGTGATCCTACAACACGGCCTTAAGGGATTGCTGGAATCCCTGTGGCCCAACACCTGGCCCGGCTACACCCTCAGCAACATCCTGGTTGGCTTTAGGAAGGCAAAACTTTGAACAGTGACCAATGGCACCATGAAAATGACTCTCCTAGAAGTTGCACAAGATCACTTTGGTTTTGGATTAAAGAGTCGCCATGTTTCAGGGGGGGAAATTACCTACTAAATTTATGGAGAATTGTGGTAGCCGCAAGATAAGGGGTGAAATTAGAACGCTTGCTTCCGGGCTTGTGAGGCATGAGGAGCCCAGGCTGGGCAACGTGGTATAGAAATTCTGAGGGAAAAGGGCAAAGTGAACTCGACAGCCAAATAGTGTAGAAATGGGTGTAATGGAGGGGAGGTGTTGGTTTGATCTGTTCAGGCAGGGATGGACAAGAAGCACATTTTCTGCACTGCTCTGTTTCGTTCTCTTTAAGGGAGAACTGAAATAATTTGAAATATGAATCGTAAGATCCGGGGATGCTAACATAAACCTTTGAATACATGAATTATTCAGATCAGGAGGTAAAGGGCATATTTAAAATCATCTGTTGATTTTACACGTTGCCATAAATCTGACGCATACATTGGATATATTGCCTCTCACCCCTCCAGATTTATCTTGGGTTTTGTTTTTTTTTTTTTAATTTCCAGGAAAGTTGATGGATAATGTGTACATTATCTTTCACCTGGTGGCAGATTTTATTATTATTGAAAGTCTGCCTGTGGATTATTGTAATTGTGCCTAACTCATTTTCCGGGATGTTGTGTAATAACTTTTTTAACTGATTCAGGAATGGAAAAAGCACAACCACTGTGGAATTTAAAAAGTAAAGATATAGCACTTCATATTTACCTTGTAGCCCGTATTCAGCAAAATCGTGGTCCACACTTTGTGAGGGATCTGGCTAGTAACTATTCAAGCAGAGATCTCTTCTGTGACCCTATTATTCCACGATGTAACCAACGACATCTAAGTCTGACTACAGAGCATACTATTAATAAATGTATAGTTTGATGTCACTTGATGTAACTTTTTAACTTTTGAAATATTTCCAAGAAATAAATATGTACGAGATCATTGAATCAATTACAATAAACCTATATCAAGTAACAGAAAACTTATTTCATAAAATTCTTTAAGGACAAAGATAGCAGTTTTATATGGGAATAAAAAAGTCCAAATGAAATTCAGGTAAGTAAGTATTTTACCACGAAAACCTCCAAGGCTTATGGTCAATGTATGCAATTTATAAAAGAAGTGAACATTGTAAAATGAGGCTTGTAAGATCATGGTTAAAACCTATTAAAAATAAATGTCATTAATTTTTAGTAAATGATACGTTATTAGAAGAGCCAAAAAAAAAAAATCTTTCCAGAGGCATCCATGAAAGAAAGTAATTGTATTTCTCGTTATTTTGTAATTTTTCACCTAATAATCGACCAGGGAGAAATAATCTTTTTTTTTTTTTTTTTTATCTTTCAGCATTTTTCAGATTGAGTTCCTTGAGGACTTTTGGTATTTCGAATCTAAATGAAGTTTAGTTCCTACCTAGGTGGTCGTCTTTGACAAGTTTTTAATTCACAGGTGGTTATTATTCCTTTGACTGTATAAAGAACAAAGGAAAACGGAGATCCCCGCTGGTCCCTTTCCAACACAACACCACGTCTGTCTTTCTTTCCAGGACAGCCCTGGGAGTTTCCGGCGCCGTCTTGGCCGCTGCTGACGGGTGTTCGCGTGGCCGCGTCAGATCCGCGCCTTGTCCCATTTCTAGAGCTTCCTCCCGCAACAATAGTTCTCACCCCTGAAGTTCTATTTTATTTCCTCTCAAAACCACTTTGTTGGTTTTGATAATGTCCCCATCACCCCTAAGCTCCCTCTTTCATTTGCTTAAGTAACTGAAACACGATTTTTTGCATTTTGTAGTTGCTAATCAGGAGTCGTTACATTGCACCCGCTGGGTGCTGCAGGCTATTGCCGTGTTGACTATGAGACAACATGGCTTGTTTCCTCATTGTGGAAGTTTCGGGTGTTTGTGTATTAGTGGTCGTCTATGTGAAGTCGTGCCTGTGTGGACATAGGGACGCCTGGATTCCTTGGGAATTCTGTATGGGAATCCCCCTAGAGAGAATTTGCATTTAATTATGTTAGGTGTCCATGGTCACCACCAGCCAGAGATCATTAAGTTTGATATTTTAGTGGGCCCAGTACTGAAGGAGAACAATGTTGGAAAACTGACACTACCCAGCTTTAAAATTTGACTGTAAAGGGACACCTGGGCGGCTCAGTTGTTAAGCGTCTGCCTTTGGCTCAGGTCATGATCCCAGGGTGCTGGGTTCGAGTCCCACATCGGGCTCCTTCTTTAGCAGGGATCCTGCTTCCTCCTCTCCTGCCACTCCTCCTGCTCATGCTCTGTCTCTCTCTCTGACAAATAAATAAATAAATTCTTAAAAAAAAAGAGTTGACTATAAAGCTACATTAATGAGAACAATATAGTGTTCATGAAAGAGACAAATAGATCAGTGGAACAAAGTAGGGAGCCCAGAAACGGACCTGCATAAACATAACCGACGGCTCTTTGGCGAGGGAGCCATGGCAATGCAGTGGAGCAGACAGTCTCCTTCACAAATGCTGTGGGACAACGGGACACCCCCGCGCAGAAGATGTACCTCCACACAGACTTTCCACTCTTCACAAACAATAATTCAAACTGGTTCATAGACCTGAATGTGAATTACAAAACTATACGACTCCTAAAAGGTATAAGAAAATCCAGAGGACCTTGGGTTTGGTGATGACATTTCAGATACAACAGCAATTATGATGACGTAAAGCTGAGACTAACAGGATAGGATATATATGTCAGTTTCACGTCTACAAAGAGATTGGCCAGCCGGATCTTGTTAAAATTAAAAAAAAAATTATGATCTCTGAATGACACTGTCCAGATAAAAAGACAAGTCACGGACTGCAAGAAAATATTTGCAAAAGACTTTCTAATGAAGGACTGTCATCCACGATATACAAAGGACTCTTAAAACCTAACAATAAGAGGACAAACAAGCTGATTGAGAAATGGGACAAAGAAACGGGTGGGCACCTCAGCGAAGAAAATACACGGATGACGAATGAGCGCGTGAAAAGGTGCTTCATGTCACATCAAGGAAAGCGAGTTAGGGCAACGAGGAGATGCCACCACACACCTGGGAATGACCGGGATTCAGAGCACTGAGGAACAGATGCAGGAAGAACGAGGAGCAGGGGCGTCCTCGCCTGTGGCCGGAGGGGATGCAGGGTGGTGTAACCACTTCAGAAGACGCTCTGATGGTTTCTTGCGATGTGAAACAACTTCTCGCCATAGCATTTTACAACGGTGCTCCCTTTATTTCCCTGAAGTTAAAGGGGGGGGGGCAGGAGACCCATGGGAAACAGGTTCACCCCAAAACCGGCATGGATGTTCGTAGCAGCTTTATTCATAATTACCAAAATTGGAAGCAACCAGGATGCTGTTCAGTGGCTGGATGGATATCTACACCGTGGCGCAACTAGAACATGGGGTGTTACTTCAGCACTAAAAATGAGTAAGTCACCAAGTCGTGAAGAGACACGGAGGGCTCTTAAATACATATTAATAAGTGAAAGAAGCCAATCTGAAAATCTACATACAGTGCGATTTCAACTCTGTGGCATTCTAGAAAAGATAAAACTACAGAGACGGTGAAAGGACCAGTACTTGCCAGGGATTGTGGGGGAGGGAGGGACAAGCAGGGGGAGCACAGAGGGTTTAGGGCAGTGAGACTACTCTGTGTGTCCCTGTCATGGTGGGTACGTGTCATTATACATTTGTCCAAGCCCACAGAGTGCGAACCGCCAAGACTGACCCAGGTGTACACTGTGAACTCTGAGTGACGATGACATGTCCACACAGGTTCATCAGGGGTGACACATGCACTATCTCATGGGTGCTGGTGGAGGGGCAGGCTGTGTGTGTCGGGGGGCAGAAGGGGGAGGCCGTGGGGGGGCAGGAGGGGGAGGCTGTGAGTGGGGGGGGCGGGGGCCCCTTGGGACTCCTCTAAGTTTTCCACTCAAAATTGCCGTGAACTTAAAACCGTACTACAAAAGTCTAACATTTAAAACAAATTGGTGGGAAGATGACTGTAACTTTGTAGCTAAACCTTTTTTTAAAGATTTTATTTATTTATTTGAAAGAGAGACAGAGAGAGTGAGAGAGCATGAATGTGGAGGGAGGGAGAAGCAGGCTCCTCACTGAGCAGGGAGCCCGATGCAGGGCTCCATGTGGGGCTCGATCCCAGGGTCATGACCTAAGCCGAAGGCAGGCGCTGAACCGACGGAGCCCCCCAGGCGCCCAGGGAGCCAGACTTTTGAGGACGCAGGGTAAGGATCAGGATAGCACAGGGTTCGGTCCTTCCTTTCACTCGGCTGCTCAGACCGGGGGCACATGGGACTGGACGTGCTTTGCTCCTCCCTGTGACAGATGTTATTTAAGTCCCTCAGTTTACCCGCCAACGCTGCCGCCCTCTTGGACCGCTCACTTCCATCGTGAGTCTCTAAACAACCCGTCTACTGCAGCTGGCGTGGGGCGCTTCGCCTCCTGTCCCCAGTGCCGATTAAGTCCCTTACAACACACGTCCTTCAGCAAAGTGTCCCCAGAGAAACCTCTCATCAGGGTGGCTCAAACCCGGGCTCAAATGTTCTCTTCCTTCTTGGTCTCCAGATGTTTCTGCTGCCCCTGCCATGTTCTTACAGATCGGATTTTTTTTTTTTTTACTTTTTATTTTAAAATCTAGTCTTTTCAGGTTTGTACCAGAAACAGTTCCTTAGATCACCTGTTCTAACATGCTTGTGGGAACACATTAAATTGTGTAAATTGTGTATTAACTTAGCATGAAGCACTTCCGTAATTTCAAGCCAAACAAATGACCAACTTGTCGCAAACACCTGACCTGATCTTTACAGTATTTTGACTAATTTCATAGTTGTTTGTGTGCAAAGTGTGTTATTTATTTATTTATTGTGTCCCGAAGAGACTTTATTTACATTTTTAAATATTTGAGTATCGTCAGCAGCCAATGTTACATTAGTTTCGGGCGTACAACTCAGTGATTTTACGACTGTACATGTCATGCTGGGCTCAGCATAGCGGTGACTAGTCTTGTCACTACACCGCGCCATTGCAACACCATTCACTGTGTTCCCCATGCTGTGCCTTTCAACCCTGTGACTCATTCACCCCATAATTATAAGTCTGTATTTGTGGACAAAGGCTTTCAAGGAGCTTTTAGTAACATATATGAATGTAAGTATCCTATGATTGAAATCAAAGTTTAATTAATCTGGTATTACCATAATTTAAAAAATCTTATGCCATAATAGTTTTATCTTAGATTTCATTTAAAATTGAATGCAAAAAAAAGAGAAATTAAGAGACTTTTTGACGGTGAAAGATCCTTGTCATATATCCATTAAGGTTTCCAACACTTTAGTTAGGTTTATTGAACAAGAGGTTATTATTTCCTGATTGCTCTCTTTATTCTCTTTTTTGGTGCTTATCATTTTAACCTAATTGTTGTTTTCAGGAAGGTGTTTTGTAGTGTTTCAGCAGGTTATGTGCAAATGTTTACACCATGTCTCTCAAGCGGGGAGGAAGGCTCAGCCCTCAATGCCCAGGTGGTCCGTCTAAGAGCATCTGGGAGATTTCAGGAAGGAAGAGAGGAGGAGGATTTCCTACCTGTGGCAGCAGAGGAGCAGAGAGGAAAGGTGCTCCTTGTAGAATTGAGTTTGAACATAATTTGCATTCCCAGCCTTAATTGATTCATTCCTTTGTTTATTTAACTAGTTTTGATGAATGGTTTAAAGAAGAGATCCGTGGCTTATGAAAAAATCATTGAACTGGAAATCTCAACCCTTGGGTTCCAGCTTCCACACTGCTGTTTAATGAGCTAAGTGATAGGCAAATTAGTTCACATCTGCGGCTTCACTATCCTAATTTGTCAATTCAGACGCATGACTATATCATCCTTAAGTCTCTTACAGACGTGACCCTTGACACGAGCCATGCCCAGCTCCTTTCTCTCCCACTGCCCCGTGTGCTCACTGACAAGCTACATCACCACCATAATTATGTTTTCAAATTATCTAGTGAAAGCAATTAGCCAAATAAAAAATGTACATTCCTAGACAGGAAGGCATCTTTTTGTTATGGAACTAGACAATTTTAATTCAGTGCCTCGCACCAAATACTCCTTTTGGGATTGCACTGCAAATTTCCCTCAGAAGATTGACATTCTGAAGACTATACGCCAAGAAGTCCAATTTTCTTTCCCATTTGAAGGATCCCTGCTGTGAGGTAAGTGAACTTTGACGGTCAGATGCTCTCCTTCTAACGAAGCTTGTGAACAGCCTTGGGTCTAGGACCCAGAGCTGCAGGGAATTTATGAATGGGGGTGACTCCTTGGGATTCGGATGCCCTGGGGACCCCGGGCTCTCGGTGGAAACTTTGAGTCATATGTTTGCTTGTTAACTGGTGAAATGATATTAACCTTACAGAAATTTTGGAACTAAAGGACACGGATAGTACCATCTCCTGAACTCAGGAAGGGATGTTGCTTTTTGCTCATCCCTCTCCAACCTCTTTTCCGTAGCTTCGGACAATTTGCGATCCTTACAACTGAACTTCACATGCCACTCTGCATTCTGCTGTTTTCGTAGATCACGTTCTATCGTAAGCATTGCATGTTCTTGGCTACACTCCAAAGGCATTTAGCAGAAGTGTCTCCGGTCACCAATCTTAACGAACAGGTGTGTTAAGAATGTCAGTGATGGGGAAGGGGAGCTGAAACGTGAGGGATTCTGAAAGCTCCCTGTAACCATGTAAATGTCCCCCCTTTTCCCACACATGAAGATTTGTCCAGGACACACCCAGCTGTGCCGCATTACCTAGTGTGTAATGTACTTGTGTAGTGTACTTGTGAATCCAATCTGAAGGAAAGTAACCAGTTGCACATTATGCTCAGTATGGAGTTTTATTACTGAATTACTGTAACCAAGGAAAACATTTTTAGTATAGAAATAATATTTAAGACTCCAAATGTATCAATTTTTGCTTGAAAGAATACTACTGAATCATATTTCAGAAGTTCATTTATTTTTATGCTGCATAAAAGGGCAACCCAGTGTTTCCCATAAAAGGCAGGTAGATGTAAAATGAACATAAGAACACATTGACAGGGGCACCTGGGGGGTTTAGTCAGGTAAGCGTCCACCTTCGGCTCGGGTCATGATCCCAAAGTCCTGGGATCGAGCCCTGCATAGGACTTCTTCCTTAGCCTGCTTCTCCCTCTCCCTCTGCCTGCCACACTCCCTGCCTGTGTTCTCTCTCTGTCAAATAAAATAAATAAAATGTTTTTTGAAAAAAAAAAATACATTGACAAAGGTGTGTGCAAAATATACCATCTTCTGAGCTCCTATCGTGTGCCAGAAGCTGTTCCAAATGTTTCATTTATAGCATCTCATTTAATTAAATAAATATGAAACAAACCCACACTGAAATCAGTAAAGTAGTATGATAAAAAGCGCAGGTCTAATTGTCCATTTTTCCTTTCTGCCAAGGGATAAGCAGCCACGGGAGTCATCTCTTTTATATCTTCATTATTTCAAAACAGGTCTTGAATTTCTCACTCAGGATCAAGCTATCAGAGTTAATTTTAAAAGAAAAAAGCAATGCTTTTGCAACAGAATTTCTGTTTTGTACATATCCATCTGATAATTGCATCCATCCCAGGAATAGTGCTGTGCTATGAGTCGGGAGACAAATCGATTCTAGTTGTCAGGTAATAAACAGCAAAGGGATTTCATGGTGTTATCCGAAGTAATTTTTAAAAATGTCACTTGGTGGAAGTTTGAAAATGAAGCTGTAATTACTGTGGCAACGTCAAGAAAAAGAGCCTTAACCTGTCAGAATAATGCAGCACGCTGCGTCTTGTAAGGGATAAGACCCCCATCACCAGGGATTGACGCCTGCCCTGGCTTGAGGACTCTCGTTGTTGGGGTGGTGGTGGGATGGTGGTTGGAGCCAGCGATGGAGATGATGGAGATGTGGCCTTGGGCCAAAATGGGCCTGTGAATCCTTCTCCATGGGATCCCACTGACTTCAGGGCTTTTAAAAATGTATTTGTATTCATACTGGATGACATTTTCTATTTACTGTATTCGGCACCAGGAGGACATAATTTCCATACCAAGACACCCCTAAATCAGGAGCAAAATCATCGTTGGGTTCCTAGGAGTGCTAAAATGAACTCAGTTAAGGTAAAATAAAACTGGTTTTATTCTTAATACATAAATATTTTAGGACAGGCTTTCATCCCAAAAGCACAATGAGGAATTGTATTTTACGATTTCCTACTTGAAACTGTTGCCTTATACCGGTTCTGCTACTGAGTTTATTTACATTAACAGTAGCATCTGCAGGGAAATGGCAACATCATAAAAATGCAAAATTCATGAACAATGTCATTGTTAATAAAGAAACGCCTTCCAACCACAATGTTAAAAATATTCACAATAGAGAAAATAGATTAATGTTTTACTGAAACTGGAGACTGGTGATACACTTGAAGTCAGGTTATAATGTATCCCCGTGTTTTATGATTAGGTTGGAAGATTTGCCATAGTTAAAACTTGGCCAAATATTAAAGAACTGTTTCAAATAATTGAACTTGACAATTTAGACTCAATTGTAACGTATTAAGAAATTATTATTTTCATGAAATGGGTTTTAAAATATAATTTGTGCCTAATAGAAAGAGTAAGATAATTTTAATTTATTATGGGCAGAACAATATTTAAATTATTATGGTTAAGAAATAGGCATTAAAATAGAATTTGGTTTGTTTAATGGGCACATACAATTTGGAAGGCAGGGGAAAAAGAGCTCCTTTTTTATAGCCTGGTTTCTTAGGAATGGTTTAATTAGATTTATAGCCAATGATTCCACTGCAAACCACTAATGAGGCATCAAATATCTGAAAGACTTAACGTGACACATGAAACAGCTTGATTGTTTTGAACCCCTGGCTTAGAATTATAGTTTATTTCTTTTCAATGAACATCTACGAAGTTTCTCCTCTGTTTTCAATTCATGTTGGTGTAAGCATTCAATGGTGAATATTAAACTGTTCTTGACCCCACATGCTAGTCATCTGGTATGGGGGTTCGCCCGGGAGCTGCAGGGCTGAGGGTGGGGGGTGGGTGCAAGGGAAGGGCACCCAGGGCAGACCCACCAGAACTTACCAAATGGAAGTAACAGGTGCACATATGGACATAGTGACCGCATGATGGAAACTCAAGCAGTCATCCCGAGGGCTTCATTCACTCCCCGACACTTAACGACATTATTCGAACCCTTGAAAATGTCTACTTTATATGCCCACCGTTTAATACGGCAATTCTGTGAAGAGCTTGGGGAGGCTCACTTTGTTCTGGTGTGGAGAGAGGCGGTCACGACCTCGTGCACCAGGACACACGTTACTCTGGTGATCATGTCAGCCTTTTGGGGTATTTAAGACAATGACTACCTCTTTTTCATAGATGGGGAAACCAGGACTTAAGGAGATTGTGTTATTGACTAGAAAGAACGTCATTTCAATAAGCGTCTCTGACCCTCATCACTGATTTTTTAAAAATTTTAGTTATGTTGGCTATTAAGGGAAGCATAATTAAGGAATCGGAGTAAAGTCTCAGTGTGAGCTCGGCCCCTCTGTGGCGGGTGAAGAAGATCGCCATTTACAGGCGGCCACAGAGACGGAATCTCACCTTCACACTGGCGGGTTTTCCCTCGTGTTGACTCTGATTTTAATCATTACTGCTCTCTAGCTGTTGCTAGTGTTAATTTTCTCTCAGGGAAAGTTATGTCTAAACCTGCAGAAGTCATTTGAAAGTAAATCTCCAGAAGCAAGTTGTGGTCTGAGAAAAGGCTCCCCTCCAGGGTTTGGAGAAGAATTCCTGACGTTCGTGGATCCACGCACCTGTCCACTAGAGATTCCTGAGATAGCACAGGGTCGGAATCCGTGACGCCTGGATGCCTCTCTGTTCCACCCGCCCCGTGCTCATCCCCCTGCCCTCTGGTGGAAGGTTCTGGAACAGGCAGCCCCGCTAACAGGCTCCCCACAGGTGCACCCTAAGCTTCTTTACCTTTGGTCCCCAAGGCCTCCTCTGTACCCGGCAAGTCTGCTCTGTGGTGCAGCGACTCTGCTGAGGCTTGGAGCAACCGTGGCGAGGAGTCTGGAACAGGTGGGCCAGCCCCCATCCTGCAGGGGAAATTCTAGGGGTTCTCTGTGTGCACCGCCCCCCACCCCGAGGCTGGGAAGGAGCGTTTGTCCCTTTCTGCCTATCCTGCTGCCTTGACATCTCCTTTCCCCATCCCTTGCTCTGCTTTTTAGAGTCACATCCCCAGGAGATCACAAGCAGCCTACATCTTGCCCCAGACTCTGCCTTCCCGGGACGTTAGGCGAGATGCTTGATCAACACTGAGCAGTGTTCCTGACAGCCAGGAGGCCGCGCGGTGTGCACAGAGGACAGTAGCATCTCCTCAGGAACTCGGTGACCACAGGACCTTCACTGTTAAGGAGTCATGGATTGATAATGAGGCACTGATTCTTTCCCTCAGTCTCTCCTGCCTTTGCCCCCCGGGGGGGGGGGGTTCTTAATAGTTCTCTTTTCGGAAAGGCAGAGACACAGAAACGCAGGGAGAGACAGACTGAGAGGAGAACCCTGTAGCCAATGGGTCCACGCGCACCACGCAGAGCTCACGAACGCTGCCGCTCTCAGACCCGCCCAGTCCTCCCTGGTGCAGCCCCACCTTGGGGATGGAGGAAACCCTACAGCCGATGACCCGGGGTCTGCCTGCTCACCAGGCTCATTATCAGAGCTCCTGTCAGATAATCCCTTATGTCTAAATGTGCTGTCATATCCTCCCCCCGAGAATGACCGCTGGCTGACGGCAGCACTGTCTTGTTTGGGAGCACATCCCAGAGCCTGTGACTGTCCCAGGGCACAGACCTCGCCATAATTATTGCCAAACAGATGGATGTTTAATTCACACACTACGCTTAGTAAGAAGTGATGGAATATCGTGGCGTATTTTATTCCATCATCTGAGTCACCGGTGTAAAGCCAGGAGAGCTCATGCTGCTGACCGCTGATGGGAGATGTCCCACAATATAGCCTCTGTCCTCCTCCCTGTCCCACCGCTGGCCCTTTGCAGCCACGGAAGAAAACACTGCTTCCCTTTTTCTTCGATCATGGTATTTCTCCTGCCTGGAGCCTCTGACTGCACTTTCTTCCAAGAAACTGCTCCTTGATTCATTCCCAGTGCAAACTCACCCTGTCTATGAGACCTTCCTGATTTCCCTTCCCTCTGGCAGAATTCACTGTCTCCGCTGTGTTCTTTGCTCTGTTCACTCCTGCAGGGGTAACTTAGAAGCATTCCTTCCAGGCACACAGGGCTTTCTCCAGGCCAAGGACACGTGTTCTCTGTCTCGGACCCGTAGCTGTGTCTAGGCCACAGCCCCTTGGTATGTGTAACCGTGCGGCCGTGCGGTGGATGCTGAAGGCAGGTGTGGCGCCGGGGCCTCTCCTTCATCGATGGTGGACCTCGGCGGTGGACCACAGTGGTGGTGAGGAGCTCACGCGCGTGTCATATTAGCGTGATACTGAGCATGATGCCCCAGCTGGCTCGATGGCTCTGGTCCATGCCTGACTTCTAGCGCGGATGCGTTTCTCTGGTAGTCAGAAAAAAGAGTCGTTGGTATTAGATTCCTTGTAAGAAAGTAGTAAGCATCTAATATAAATACAGCAGGTTCATTATAACAGGTGTTCTGATGTTATTTCCCCTCCTTCCATAGCTGAGTTTACACTCTGTAAAACAAAGCCGGAAACAGTAGCAACTCTAACAAAATGCGGGAAAGAATAAAAAACAGAAGCACAGTAGTATAGAGACAGAAGGAGGGAAAGGAGGCAGGTGATTCCAAGATCCAAAGTTTTATAGATCACTTGGTTAAAAATCCTACTTAGAGGCAAATTCACCAACTTCTAGAAAATAGCGTGACATTTATTTACACTAAAGTTCCGCAGAAGGACAGTCGTTACTGGTATATCAGAATTGTGTGCCACGATGACATATAAATTGAAAGGCAAAATTAAATAATATACTTTAATATAGGTGCTTCCGTGTGTGTGTGCAACTCAGGTAAGCATGCCTCGGTTTAGAACCCTAAAATATAAGCAAACATGCTGTATTCTATAACAGCTAGTAAATCTAGCTTAATGATGATTATGCTATGGTTGGTACCATAAGAACTCTGAGAATTAATTTAAATGCGGAAACTGATTTGTTAATTCTTGTTAGCTTCCCTCCTTGTTTTGCAGGTAATTAAAGCTTCAGTGACTTGGCTTGTGTTGAGATGCAAGTGGAAGGTGCAAAGCTCATCTTTACTCCTTCGTCCTTGACAGCACTTGTCAGTCAAGGGACGGAGGTAGTCGGCCCGGACTCTTACAGAGCACGAACAAGTTATGTTTTCAAATGACCCTATGTCTTGCATTCCTATAGCTTGGAAGTGACTACAAGTCAAATTTAAATTTTATTAGATTATTAATAAACTCTGTTTTAACCTTGAAATAAGATTGCGAGGGGCACCAGGGTGGTGCGGTCATTTGAGCATCTGACTCTGGGTTTGGCCCAGGTCACGCGCTCAGGTTTGGGAGGTGGAGCTCCATGTCCGGCTCTGTGCTCAGTGGGGAGGTGGCTCGAGATTCCCCCCAACCCAGCACCTTCCCCTGCCCCCGCCAGGAAAAAAATGACAGTGAATCTTGGTATTTAATGTGAAACCAATTTCTCAGCAAGCAGATGCAGACCGTCCTTCTTCTCCGGTCTTCAGACATCTGACCTCTACAACTCACCAGCTCAGAAAAGATTGTGCAGGTATTAAAAGATTGGTTAGCTCCATTACGAAGGTCTGTTTCTCCTCCTCACTGTATCTATCAGCCTTTCTCAAAGGGGTTTATGGCACCAGCAGCTCCCCACCTGCACCTTCTCGCCTGACCCACACTTACGGTGCCATTTTGACATCATTACACAGAGAAAATGCCTCAGGGCCTAGACCAAGAAGGTCACCTCTGTGTCCTGTGTTGAAGTTATTTTGCTACATGACTTTTAGGTAAATTCCCTTGCAGTAAATCGTCGATTAAACCACTGCCGAGAACTAAGAGGTTGCATTTCATACGGGGGACCGAGCTGCCCCGTCTCTGTCTGGCACATTTGCCTGCAACTGCTTCTCAGAACATTTTGCAAAATGAAGATCGTTCAAGTTCCTGGTTCAGTCAGGGTTTCTGGGAAATCATTAGAATTGAATACAGTGGGTATTAATGTTTTCCCCTCGTGTTTTGTTAAGAGTTGAAGTTTCTGAATCATGGCCACTTATTTTTTTCTTTAGAAAGGATATTAGGGGCACCTGGGTGGCTCAGTGGTTTAAAGCCTCTCCCTTCAGCTCAGGTCATGATCCCAGGGTCCTGGGATCGAGCCCTGCATCAGGTTCTCTGCTCTGCGGGGAGCCTGCTTCCTCCTCTCTCTCTGCCTACTGGTGATCTCTGTCAAATGAATAAATAAAATCTTTAAAAAAAAAAAGAAAGAAAGGATATTAAACATGTGTTTAAACTGAATTAAAATGAGGGAATCTAATTAATATTACTTTTGCTGACCCTGAAGGAAAACCTATGTACACAGAGAGATGTGGATAGTTCTTGTCCCTGTGCTCATGGCAGGATGTGCTCCTGGCCTGGCCTCTGGGGTACAGAACAGGTTTGTGGGTTGTGTCACGTGACTGGCCACTGGGTGCCTGGATTAGCCACTAATTCTGGCGTGCCTGAGGGTGTTTCCAAGTGAGGTCAGCCTCGTAACTGGTGGACTCAGCATAGTGGACCGACCTCCCCAGCGAGGGTGGGTGTTGTCCAATCTGTTGACGGCCTGAATAGAGCAAAACATGAGGAAGGGAGGGGCTCGCCCCCTCTTCCTGCCTCGCTGCTGAGCTGGTTCATCTCACCGCACCTTCTCCCACCCTCGGTCGGGGACCTACACCATCAGACCCCAGTTCTCAGGCCTTCAGACTGGGATGTGACCACACCACCCACTTTCCCGGGTTTCCAGTGCACAGACGGCTAACTGGGGGACTTCCCAGTCTCATAAGGAGTATGTCCTTAGGATGGGAGGACATTGCTGTCACCGGCTGGAAATTAGACCGTGTGCTATGCACTGGCAGCGTTGGGGCAAGAGCACACACCTCCCTTGTGAGCTGGAACTCCAGTCCAGCCGCGGGAGAGAGAGACAGTGTTGGCACGAACTGCCCTTGTGGGTTTCTCGTGGCAGGTTACTGTCACCAGGAGAGGAGCCCAGGAGAAAACCGGCAGTCGGCAGTTAGAAAGTCGGATCGTGCTTCCACGAAAGAACATATGTTTTCAAACACAGAAGTGTGAACGGGGCGGTGCGGGTCGAATAGAGATCGACATTTTCCTTACTGGAGGCGCGTGGAGGGGGACCCTTGAGCCGTGCACTGTCTTATCTGATGTGGTGAAGACTAGTTGAAGACAAGTGTGTAAGGTGATACAAGTCACTGATAAAATAGGTAAGAAGACCGTTTTCTCAGGTCTGTCGGGAGCAGAGGAGGCTTGTATGTGCTGGCCCAGAGACGACAAACTAGATATTTTCTGACCAAGTTACACGTGGTTACTTTGGGAGCGTTCTTGTACACGCAAGCGAGCTGATCACAGAATCCGAACAGGGACCCCTGGGAGGGCGAGACAGAGTTCTCACTTTATTTCCTTCTGTTTTCCTCTGCACAAGGGGCTGTTTCTTCAGATTTCAGTTGCTTCAATGGACATTGAACATCTCGGGTTTTTGGGATGCGGCCGAACAGCCTCTTTTAACGCACTCCCGGTTCAAAGCACGTTCCTACGGGTCGGTTAGGTATTCCCCTATGTTCTGCACCTAATTTGGTCTTCCTTATCTGGGACTGCTGGTGTATTGAAGCCACATATAAACCACTCGTGTTAGAGGATGTCTCCTGCGTCATCACACGTAACTCGCACTTCACGGGACGAGCCCGGACTTGCAGACCAACACAGCTCCTCCGGCTTTGCACTCTCTGTGAGGCGCACGCATTTCTCTGACAAATCTGCAACAGCGTCCGCTGAGTCGTGGCACCAGTGTGTACAAGAAATACCCTTAAAATGCTGGTAAAAGGAGCCAGGACGGACATTCGCCTTCTGACCATGTCTTTCCTGGAGTGAATTTTTACATTTCATGAGTACGATGAGATACGGAATGTGGTAAAATGGAAAGACCATTGGGTCACTAGTTATTAACTTCAGAAAAGCCCGGGCAGGCTGGGTCCCATTTCAGAGCCCATTTCTTCATCTGTAAAACCTACAAAGTGAGGTTAATGGTTCTTAAGGGGCCTAGCGAGCCATGGAGAGGATTAAATTCGATTATGCGTGGGTTCAAGAGGCAGTCAATACACATTAGCTCTCTTTCCTACTTCCTGACCTAAATTATGTTCAAAGTCATGTAATAAGATACTTTTTAGATAAAGTTATTCATAATTCAGGGGAAAATACCAATGCGGATTTCAAATCTCTGAACTTTCCCTTGCTTGTTAATGTGGACCAGATCTAATGAATATCTCATATAAATTCTAATATGGGAATATTGCAAAATGTCTTTTGAGACCCATGACGGTGATGCATATTTTAAGTGAAAATGGATTAAGTCTGTTCTGGGAATATAAATTTGAGTTCACTTGAGAAAAAAGGATACTAAGAAATTTTAAAAAACGAATTATAAAAATAAAAGGAATATGGAGTGATTTTGTTTCAGAGGAAGCAAATCGGAATGGCTGTGAAATTAGAAGAGATCTAAAGATAAAGGCTCCTACTGGAAATACTTGCTTCCCCAGATAGAAGGAGCCGCAGCAGCCCTCGCGGCCGCGCTCTGAGCAGGACATGGTATTCCCATCCAGACAGTCTGGCAGGTGCCTGTCCCATGTTGGGGGGGGGGTGACTGTGCCCATGGGGAAAGTCACGGGAAGAGAGAGGGTGACGCTGGACGAGGGGGATGGCCGCAGTGAGCCTGGGTGCCCGAGACGCCGCTGGTGAAGGCGAGGCGTCCCGTGCACACAGCTGGAGTCGGGATCAGCATATTTGAATGAGGCTATCCCAGGCTGACCTGGATCTTTAGGCCTGGAGACGTGGAGGCCTTTCGAGAGCATCGGAGGCAAAGGAATCAGAAAATGAGAAAAGAGAGTCCTCGGAAACGTCGACATTTCTCCCTGGGCACGGTCTGCAACACCCAGAGAGATTGCTGACCAGGACGACTTGCCGGAATTCCTGTTGAGTGTTTGCGACATGGAAGAGGAGGCCCAGCAGGTGTGAACTCAAACAGGACAGTGCTCCGCGGGCGGGATTCACGGCGGCCTGGCCTGGAGCTCCGTCAGGTTCTCTTGGGAAGATCATACACGTCTGTCCATGTCTTCCTTCTCTGTGTCATCCGTATCTGTACCTATAAATGCATCATCTGTATTTCTTTTGTATCCGTATGCCTATACCTACAACTCGAACATCTATTTTTCAAAAACATAATTTCAGCCATATCTTTTCAGATTCTAAGCATTTTCTTTCCCAGGTCACACTGGCTTTAAAAGAGACAATCTCTGTCTCATTTTCCCTGTGTACTTAAGCCACCGATGAACATTTGGAATGGCATTTGCCATTTACTGAAACGGTGTCCTCAAGTCTGTCGGTCTCTTTAGGACAAACGGAAGGCTGCTCCAGACTGTTCCCTGCTGTTCCAGGCTGAGCGGCTCATCACGGTGCCTGTCCCTGCTTCTGAAAAATCCTGTAACACTGGGACAGTTGGAAAATCCACCTGTCACAGTGTTGAAAACTCTTAGCTCTTGGTCATTAATTTGCAGCCTGAGCAGAGCAGGCAGGCTGAGCTCGCAATGGAGGGGGAGTGTGGTGTATGCAGAACCCAGGGCTGTGGGTCACAGAGGCCTGGGGGTAAGGCCCTGGTCAGTCACCAGAACTCTGGCCGAGGCACCCACACCTTGCATTCCTTAGCAACAAAACAGACAATGATTCTTCTCCTCTGGAGTTGTTGTAACCCTTCAGTAACAGAATTGCTTCAACAAGGGGCACCAGGCTGGCTCAGTCAGTCTCAGGGTCGTGCGGTCAAGCCTCATCTTGGATGTAGAGATTATCTAGAAAATTTTAAAAAGTTAAGTTATAATTGCTCCAACAATATTTCTGGGCACCTAGTCCTGGCTTCCTGCTTTATTTCCTGCTCCAACCCTGAAATGGGAGCCTTCATTTTCTTCTTTCTTTTTGAATTTTTAAAAAATTTTTTAAATTTTTATTTTTTTTTAAGATTCTATTTATTTATTTGACAGACGGAGATCACAAGTAGGCAGAGAGGCAGGCAGACAGAGAGGAGGAAGCGGGCTCCCCGCTGAGCAGAGAGCCCGATGCGGGGCTCGATCCCAGGACCCTGGAATCATTACCTGAGCTGAAGGCAAAGGTTTTAACCCACTGAGCCACCCAGGCACCCCCTTCTTTCTTTTAAAAAAAATTATTTTATTTTTCTTTTCAGTGTTTCAAAATTCATTGTTTATGCACCACACCCAGTGCTCCATGTAATACATGCCCTCCTGAATACCCACCACCAGGCTCACCCATTCCCTCCACATCCGTCCCCTCCAAAACCCTCGGTTTGTTTCTCAGAGTCCACAGTCTCTCATGGTTCGTCTCCCCCTCCAATTTCCCCTGATCCACTTCTCTCCAGCTCCCCATGTCCTCTGTGTTATTCCTTATGCTCCACAAGTAAGTGAAACCACATGATAATTGACTCTCTCTGCTTGACTTATTTCACTCAGCATAATCTCTTCCAGTCCCATCCATGTTGATACAAAAGTTGGGTATTCATCCTTTTTGATGGCTGAGTAATATTCCATTGTGTATATGGGCCACATCTTCTTTATCCATTCGTCCTTTGAAGGGCATCTTGGTCTTTCCACAGTTTGGTGACTGTGGCCATTGTTGCTAGGAACATTGGGGTACAGATGGCCCTTCTTTTCACTCCATCTGTATCTTTGGGGTAAATACCCAGTAGTGCAATTGCAGGGTCATAGGGAAGCTCTATTTTTAATTTCTTAAGGAATCTCCACACTGTTTTCCAAAGCGGCTGCACCAACTTGCATTCCCACCAACAGTGTAAGAGGGTTCCCCTGTGTCCACATCCTCTCCAACACAAGTTGTTTACTGCCTTGTTGATTTTAGCCATTCTAACTGGTGTAAGGTGGTATCTCAATGTGGTTTTGATTTGAATCTCCCTGATGGCTACAGATGATGAACATTTTTTCATGTGTCTGTGAACCATTTGTATGTCTTTGGAGAAGTGTCTGTTCATGTCTTCTGCCCATTTTTTGATGTGATTATCTGTTTTGTGTATGTTGAGTTTGAGGAGTTCTTTATAGACCTTGGATATCAGCCCTTTGTCTGTAGTGTCATTTGTAAATATCTTCTCCCATTCTGTGGGTTGCCTCTTTGTTTTGTTGACTGTTTCCTTTGCTGTGAAGAAGCTTTTGATCTTCAAGAAGTCCTGAAAGCTCATTTTCGCTTTCATTTCCTTTGCCTTTGGAGACATATCTTGAAAGAAGTTGCTATGGCCAAAGTCGAAGAGGTTACTGTCTGTGTTCTCCTCTAGGATTCTGATGGATTCCTGTCTCACATGGAGGTCTTTTATCCACTTTGAGTTTATCTTTGTGTATGGTGTAAGAGAATGCAGACAACAAAAAGAAATAAAAGGTATTCAAATTGGCAATGAAGAAGTCAAACTTTCTCTTCACAGATGACATGATACTTTATATGGAAAACCCAAAACACTCCACCCCCAAACTACTAGAACTCATACAGCAATTCAGTGGCAGGATACAAAGTCAATGCACAGAAATCAATTGCTTTCTTATACACTAACAATGAAAATAGAGAAAGGGAAATTAGAGAATCGATTCCATTTACTACAGCACCAAGAACCATAAGATACCTGGGAATAAACCTAACCAAAGAGGTAAAGGATCTGTACTCGAGGAACTACAGAACACTCGTGAAAGAAATCAAAGAAGACACAAAAAGACAGAAGACCATTCCATGCTCTTGGATCGGAAGAATAAACATTGTTAAAATGTCTATACTGCCTAGAGCCATCTATACTTTTAATGCCATTCCGATCAAAATTCCACCAGTATTTTTCAAAGAGCTGGAGCAAATAATCCTAAACTTTGTATGGAACCAGCAGAGACCCCAAATTGCTAAGGCAACGCTGAAAAAGAAAAACAAAACTGATGGCCATGTTTAAACACACTGGAGGGACTTGTTTTTCCCCATAGATGTCTACATTTTCAATTCCTGCTTGTTCCTCTGTCTTCGGCTCTCATTTTCCTGCTGGTGAGGTGCGCTCGCCCCATCTGTGCAGATCAGACATGATGACCCTGTTCCCTGGGTTATCAGACACTTACTCCACAACCTCCTTGCAGAGATCAGCCGCTGACAGAGACACCCCTTTCCAGAGCTCAATGGCTGAGAGAGTCGCTCTGTACTGTTTACCTGAATTCATCTTTAAATCCATCTAGGGTAAAAAATGATAATAACAATGCCTCTATTTAACCTTTTATTATTGTATGCAGCCTGGGGCTACTCAGTTAGATTTGATAATTGAAGGACCACAAGTGGCTGAGGAAAAAATGCTATATTGTGGTTTAACCTTGATGACTGTCAACAGCTGCAAGGCGCGCGCGCACACACACACACACACACACACACACACAAATGACTCAGAAATTTGGAAGGCTTAAGGGTAAGACCAGCAACACTCTTAAATATTTCATGATTCTGAAGTGTTTCAAGGTTGGGGTGGAGCTCTTCCTGATTCCAGAATGACTTTGGAAATTAAAAAAAAAGAAAAAAAAAGGTTTATTTTTCAGGGTTTTAACTCTCCCCTAAGGCATGAACAACATCTTAATGCAAAAATTTATATTTCAAATACCAAGATTCTTTTCAATATTTAAAACTTTTCAACCCCTTCTGAAATTACAAAATAAGAGGGGATCAGGAAAAGAGTTAAGGCATTTTCTAACTTTGAATCAATTTTAAATATGTTTACTTGGCAATCAATGGGCTTTACAGAACTTCTCTCTCAAGACTTTCAAAGCCCTGAGGACATCATGGGCCATGAAGCATGGAAAAAAAGTGTTCAGTACCTATTCAGACGTAGATCTGTTCCCAAAGGGTCCCTTATGGAAAAGCCGATTTCACTTTCAAACCTCACATTCACCTTCTACCATCAAAAGGTACCAACACCTGCAGTTGCTTTCAGAAAGATGGCAAAAAAGAAAAAAAAGAAAGAAAGATGGCAAAAAATGTAAAGCAAATCACTGTTTTTCACTAGAGTTTTATGGAGACCTTCTCAGGTCCTGACTCAGATGTAGAAGAGTATTTATGGTATTTATATTTAAATATGGTATTTATATTTAAATATGGTATTTATATTTAAATATCTTTCTTAAACTGTATGGTCATTTTTGCAAAGTAAGGGAGATATTCAATATTACGACAAAATATAAAATACATGCATAATAATGGAAACACATTTAATCCCACAAACATTCCAGAGAATTGCATGAAGTAGGGGTATTGACTTTAGGTTTAGGGATGGTAAGGGACGTGCTTTGACAGGAAGTTCTCTTTACCTTTCTTCTTTCGGGAATGGTACTTTCTTTTGTCTTCTTTTCCTGTTAGCTTTTCAGAATATTTACTCATTTTTTTGCTCTGCATGTGGAATGAAGAGACTGATGTCACTGAATTTACAATGAATCTTGTGGGGTTGCTGAGACCCTCCTAAAATGAGCGGACGCCCATGAATGTGCTACATTCTGAAAAACTGAGGTGAAATCAGGTGCCACTTCTACTAGTCATACCCCGTTTCCAACATATGTTCATGCAGCAGGCAATCGGCTGAAATAGGCATTTGAACAGCTTTGTGAATTTCCATTTTCAAGAGTTCGATAAACTCGGATGTGTAAGCTATTTGATACACGAATGCCTGAAACTCTGGGTTCTTGAAGAGTCCGCATCCAAATGCTTGTTCTGTAAATACAGTAAACTTTTCAGGACAGCTCTATGTGCTCTCAAGAGTTCCGCAGTAACTATGTTTGCCCAACAGGGGCTGACACACCAGACACAGGATGCCTGTCGCTCTGCTCTCTCTCCCACCCCCCTTGGAATTTTCTCTTGAGAAGCAAACAAAATGAGAAAGGAAGTGCCCGAGGTCCTTGTGGTCTGTGCCCAGTTTGCCTTAGGACAGGGCGGGGACTCCTGTGAGGGTGCTCCCGGGGCAGGCTTTCCACCCTAACGGCAGTGGGCCTGGCACGGAGCCCTCACATGAGCTCATTGACGAATTCCAGTGTGAAGGAAAAGGACACTAGCGAATAGATTAAGACTCTAGGGTTCAGAACCCCCATGTGTTAGGGTTACTGTCTTGGAGACTTTGAGCCTTCCTAGTTGAACATGGTCTAATATTGGGATTGATGCCCAGGCCCAAGGCGGAGTGCGGGGGGTGGGTTTGCTTGGTCCTGCATGACGGGCCTCCTTGCGTATCTGTTCAGGGCTGGAATCCATTGCTTGGACTCGTGAAGGCATGCTCTTTTCTCTTCCAGGTTACCCTTAGTTTTTGAGCAAATATTTTTCTCTGTCAACATCTTGTCTGAAATGGAATGTAGGAAAAGGTACATATAGACACACATGTTACATTCTTAAATCAATGACTTTCTCTGTAATGGTTTCCATGGACCCAACAAGACATAGTTTTCTGTAGAAAGAATTGGGAATGAGATTTGAAAACAAAAAACAAAAAACAAAAGTATCTTATCCTGTATTGTATACTTTTTAATTTGCATGTCTGCAGTTTTTCTAGACTGGAAACTTTTTTTTTTAAATATTTTATTTATTTATTTGACACAGAGAGAGAGATCACAAGTAGGCAGAGAGGCAGGTAGAGAGAGAGAGGGGGAAGCAGGCTCCCTGCTGAGTAGAGAGCCCGATGCGGGGCTCGACCCCAGGACCCTGAGATCATGACCTGAGCCGAAGGTAGAGGCTTACCCCACTGAGCCACCCAGGTGCCCCTAGACTGGAAACTTCTTTAGTTGAGAAACGAATCACTGTCTATCTGTGTGTCCTGGGGCTAAGCCATCGCTGCCTGACCTGCATGGTGAGTGTCCCACGAATGTTTTCCAAATGAATGAATCACGGATAGTTGAGGGACACACTGATGAATAAAGTCATGGAAATGCAAACTGTGTGCCTGGCCAGTGGGTGATTGGCGCCTCATGGGGCTTCCCATGTGGGACTTTCTTACCCCAAATCTCATGTCCTGGATTCATAAATGGATCCCCGAAAGAGAAAAAACCAGTCTCCAGCGTCTTTGAAATTTTACGACCTTTCTGAGTAAAGTCTTAAAACAACAACCATGGCCACCATTTGCAGTGTTCTCCCCTCGTCAGATAAAGATCCGGCTGGAACTACAGAGTTGCTGCCTCCCTGGGCTGCCGGCCCCTCCCTGTGACTCCCAGCCCCGCCACCACCTGCATCAGCCTCCTGTCCACCCGCCACGGACACTGAAGACCCGGGCTCTTCTGTCCACCCCGGGTCACCGACCTCATCGGCTTCCCTGCCGCCCACGCCCTCCGCTGCTGCTCCTCTCTGGAAACCTGCTCTCTGAATCAGAGCGTTAGAAAAAAAGCATAAAGGTCAAGTCTTTCCAATCGTGCCCTGACCGCCACAGTCTGAAACTTGTTCCTGCTTTGCGATGACATTTGCTTTGCCTTTGTTCTGGCGCCGATTTCCAGCCTCTGCCCCTCCTCATCTACCTGGGTTCCTCGTGCTCCTCTGTGTGTCGCCCTCTCCCATCAGGCCCTGCGGGAGCGTCCTCCCCGAGGATGTCTGCAGCTTTCTGCTAATTAGTCTAGGGCAGGAGCACAGGGTGTCAGAAGAGGTGTGCCACCAGAACAATCTAAGACAGCTTTGGGAAACCATAGGTATATCAGGCTTCTTTACTGCACTAGGATTGAACCCTCTGTCTAAAATTCAGGGGATTTTCTCCATAACGATAAAGTTGCTTTTAAATCTGTTAGGGATCAGCCACCAAGAACTTACCGCATTTGGAAGACGGCAGCCCATAACCAATATTTCACAACCAAATTCATTAGCAGAGAACGCAGGGAGAGATGTGACTCTCTCCAGCTTTTGTGCCTTCCCGTATCCTGCTTCTGTCTCCGTGACCCAAAGAACAGAAGAGAAAGGTGAAAAAACCCACACCAGTTTCTTTGTTCACGGCAAAGAAAGACAGAACTGTAAGGCAGGCAGAAACCCAGAAAAAATCTGAGCATTTTGAAACTTAAGGGAGAACACTGTCTGTGGAGTTGTACCAAGGTGGCTGCTTGTTCCCAGTCTTCTCCTGTCCCATTGGGTAGGGCCAAAAACTGGGACAGTCTTTCCAAGAGTCTCCAACTATTGTTCCTACCTCTCGTCTTCATGGAGAATGTCAGTTCTGTTTATTCCCTTCGTCAAGGTTTACTGAGCTTCCAGTGTGTACCAGGCATTGACCTAGATCCTGGGGGACACAGTCTGCTCAGTGAGGTCCTTGTCCTCAGGGAGTCTAAGTGGGGAAGCAGAGAGAATGGCAAACCCCATAAATAAATACAGAACATGCTTTTGGTCTAGTGGCAAATCCCATGAAGAGGAATCAATCTACATAAGGAGATACGAGGTTTTGGGGTGTGTTTCAAGCCATTTAGGTGGTACCTTCAATTTCTACTACAAACTAAGACCCTTAATTGGTGTACTGGCCCATATGTTTCAGTGATCAGGTAGACTCACAAAAAAGACACTCTTTTTAAAATTAATTAATTAATTTTTAAAAATATTTAATTTATTTATTTGATGGACAGAGATCACAAGTAGGCAGAGAAGCAGGCAGAGAGAGAGGAGGAAGCAGGTGCCCTGCTGAGCAGAGAGCCCGATGCGGGTCTCGATCCCAGGACCCTGGGATCATGACCTGAGTCGAAGGCAGAGGGTTTAACCCTCTGAGCCACCCAGGTGCCCCAAAAGACACTCTATTAAATGGGGTCATGGGAACTTTTGAAAACACCTTAGCGGTCAAGATTGCTCTCATTTTGAAGAGTTCCCTAATCAGGACTGGTAAAAAGCAACTGAATTCTGTGGCTTCACATGGACATTTCCTCCAAAAGATGTTTGGATTACTTCATGTATTTGTAGGAAAATTACATAATATTTTAATGATAAGTTTCAGTTGCCTGAGTTATGAAGCCATCACAGAAAGTAGCAATATCTAAGAAACACTTAATGGAGTTTAATCCAAAAATTATGCCACTAAGGAGGTTATACCCATGATGTTTTCGACGTGAAGCACGATATAGAAAAGTCATACCAGCTATGCTTTAGGAATAAATGGTTCCAGGAACAGGGTGTGTTGGGAATGTTTCCCTCCATGTTGACTTCTTTTATTATTTGGAAATGGAAAATAAAATATACTGTCTTCATGTCAAAATACTGATAATTTGATCATCAGTAAACTGATGGAAATTATTTCAAGAAAATAATGACTTTGTTTCATAATATAATGATATTAAAATCAGCACGCCAGACACTTTCTTACTTTCCCAGGCTCGGTCTTGTGGTCTTCACACCGCAACGGGGCAAGGAGCAGAATTATGTGCCATAGGAGGTCACTCCGACAACGTGGACCTTGTCCCTGTCCATTTAGCTGCCGAGTGCTGCAGACCGAGTGTCCTCGGAGGTAAAAACAGGCTTCAGCTGTTTCAATGAACTGAAGCCATTACAGCCAGAAGAGTATTTTTCCTCCTCATAACCCCAGGTTCACGATATTGCATCATAAGGGTTCTTGAGCAAACCTGTGCATCTTTCATGTCTAGCTGAATGGGTGGCAGGTGGATGGGTGAGTAAGGGAGAGTGAAGCCCTCACAGTAAGGTGAATCAGACCCACAAACCCAGAGGTGAGATGTCCCATAATACACGAGCTGGCAGTGGAGTTGAAGGCATCGGTGGGCCCAGCTGAGCTCTCTGCCCTGTTTACAAGCCCTTTGTGCTTCCTGTTGATACGAGGATCCTGGGCTCTTGACTTGCCCAGTCGAGCCCTTCTTCTCCCCTTTCCCGTGTGGAGTTGTGTTCCACGATCACTAAATTTCCTCCCAAATTAAAAGTGCATTTTGGTTTTGTCACTTTCATTTAGGTCCGCCCCCAAAGAGGGACAGACTTCAGGTTAAATTACGTGACTTCTAATTTTCTTAAGACTTTTTATCTCAGAAGATTAGCTAACTTTTCCGACCACTGACTATGACTCTAATAAATTTCAACACGGGTGACGGATCATTTGACGAAGTCTTGTTTCCTTCGATGTATAAAAGACCTGGTTACAGGGATACATGAGACAAGAGATGTGATCTTATTTTTTAAAAAGTGTGGGGAAGCAGGGAACTGCAGCCTGGTGTTACACTACGAATGTCTAGACTGTGGTGGCTTTGTCCAACGATCCAGACTTCTGGAGAGACGCGTCCCTGTGCCGTGGACCCTCTGAGTCTGTAGCAGTCGTCCTCAACCATGGCTACTCGTTAGAATAATCCGGAAAACTTGACAAGATAGTGATGCCTAAGGCTCAAACCAGATTAGTTAAGTCAGAATCTCAAGATACGGGGCAGGTTGCCTGTAGGATTATTGTGTGTTGTCAGGGTTGCACTTCGTAGACCCTAAACTATGAGTTACCCTATTTCTATGCCCTCTTTTCATGCCCTGCACATTCGAAAGAATAGATTTGATGAGCAGGGTTCTAAAATGCAGTGTGATATACTCGTGCCATCCCGTGTCTTCTTCAAAGATACGGTGTCACCACAACTCTTTCCAGCCAGATTTCCGATCTCATCCCTCCTGATTGCAAATGCGTCACGTATACTCCCCATCAGTGCGTTTGAAGAAGGGAGCGAGGTTCGCAGTGAATTATTACTCAACAGTTTTGTAGAGGGTGGCTGAGGTTAATACTGTTGATTTTTTTTTTTTTTTTTTTTTTTTTACTTAAACCTCAACTCGGACTGCATTGAAAGGAAAATTTGTGGGATATTTCAGTAATTTTTCTATCAGCCTCTGGCTAGGATTTTCTTACATTTGATTATGAACTCCTAAGCTACATTTTGTAGTGATTCATTCATTCCCCTGTATTCACGTACATAAATATAAGCAGTGATATTTTCTACGGATGACGGTGTTATTGACTGTACACGACATTCATGTTTAATGATGAATTCTGGCAAATATAGTACGTACGCCTGCTTTACAAATATCTGAGAAATGAATGTATTAAAATATCTCAGGTTTTCCTGTTAGTGGAAATTTAATAGAAATCGCTGGGGTTGTTGAAAATCTATTTTAGGTAGAAAACTGAGGATACATCATTATTTAACCCAGAGATAAGCACAGTGTCCTGAACAGTACATAGGAGAATGTCTTGCAGAACGTGTTGCTGTATGGTTTTGCCCATGAGCCTTTTAGGGGACCTAAACCCCTCTGACAGGCCTTCCTTGAAATCTTGTGAGCATTTACCTGTTCCTTACTGGGGCAGATTTATAAAGGCATTTCTTTGCTCACTTGGCCCTCTTTGCTTTAAATGCTTTTCATTTGTCTCTCTTTCAATACACTTTTCCTTTAAACACAGCTCAGAACACACTTACACAATGGCCCTGATTCCTGGTCCCTGGCTGTTCCCAGAGCTCCCCCAGCAGATGCATCTCCATGACGGAATGGAGTGTCCTGAGTTATTAGCTCTTGAGAAACCCAGACAAGTCCTCCCCACTTCCTGCTGTGTTGACAGCCTTAGGGCTTCTGTCACTTCTGCATCCCAGTGGTCAGCGTAATGCTCGGCATGAAACAGATGCTCAGAACCTGCTGGAGAAACGGAGAACTTAGGTGGGACTCATCCCCTATCCCGAAGGGCTCCCAGCACGGCGTTCCCCAGCTCTCTCTGCTTCTCTGCTTCGTGAGATCTTCCCTGTGCTGTGACACGATCCATCCCTTGGATCACCAGGGAGGACGTAGCACTGTGGGGAGGGGGGCAGTGACAGCTGAGGCAGTGAGGGCAGATGAAGCTCTGGGGCGGGCTGCCCAGCTACTGAGGTTCACGGGGACCCTGCCCCTCAGGATGCTTCAGCAGTAACTGCATCTCTCCTGTGCCGTGGCTTTGGCAGTGAGGGCTGCACGGGGATGAACTGGTCAGGTACTGGGAGGATCGCCTGCTGACAGTTACTTCACGGTGTTGGCAGAAGAATGCCTCATGACAAGGGGCTATTTTTACGGTCATGCATGCTGGGTCCTTTGGGGTGCAGGTCTGGAAATGAGAGCATTGTAGTCCCGGGCACAGTTAGCTTTCTGGGGTGAGTGCGGAGTTAACTCTGGGAAGCACCTGAGGCTCATTCATGTCCAGGACTCGGTCTCCTTTCTGGGATGAAATGCACTTGACCTCCAGTGCCATCCCCCCCACCCCCGGCTGCTCATGACTAATCCACATTCCCTTGCCAGAAAGAGGGAGCTCATTCCTAAGGCCAACCTTTATGTGAAAAACTCATAATCTCCAGCTAGTTGTCTGAGGAAGCTCTCCTCAAGCAAGCTCCCACCAAGTTGGTGTAGGCGGGCCTCCTCCCTCCCCATGTCCCCACACTATCAGCATCTCGCTGGGGGCACAGATCACAGGTGGCATGAAGTGTAAGATGACCATCCCACCTCATCCCCACCTGACACCTTGCTGTCAGGGCAAATGTGGAAACAAGGTGGTAACATTCAAAATATAGATACCAGATTTAAAATATTCCCCCTCAATCTAGTGCAATGGGGATTTCTACCTTTTCCTTCATAATTCACTTTCTATGGAGATAGTTTGGTTGTTCCCTAGGGTCCTTGGGCCTGTGCCGGGAGCACTGGGAGGGCTGTATCTTCACATTTCAGCCCTGGTGTGTCTGTACCTGATGGAGACACTGCCTCCGCTGCTAAGGGCATGGGTCAGTGTTCAACCCCAGAGTGACCTCTGCTTCACTCCTTCCGTCTAGGTCCTCGCCTTAGCCGGGGTTCTCCAGAGAAGCAAAACAGCAGACCAGCAGGATATATACATGTAGACCACGTGCCTAGCGAGCGCTCTCTTTCTATCTACCAGAAACAAGAGCATAGACGCGCCAAGGCCGGAGATGATGGACATCTCAGCTGAGAAGGTCCATTAGACTTTCCTCTACCTGTTCTATTCTCCCTTCGATCAGAGCGTTGGGTGAGACCGAGCCGCATGGGGGAGCCCTCTGTCGTCCTGACTCCAGTGATTCAAATGCTGATCCCCCCAAGACCCCCTCACAGACAGACCTAGGAATGGGGTCCCACTAGCCTCCCCCCACTCCCGCCACATGGATGTGGAAAGTTGACCATCACTGTCCTCCTTGAAGGAGCAGGTTTGGGTGAAGGAGACCCACAGCAGGGCAAGGGAAGAGGGCGTTTCTTCTCTCTGCCACCTGCCTGCCTGCTCAGGTCTCTGCTGTCATTTGCCAGGTGGTTTCTACCAGAAGGAATTCCTCAAGGCCATTCCTACACTTTCCACATGCATCTTGAGCATCTTTAAATGTGCTAGAAGCAAAACACCCACCTGCTGTTTGTAGAAGAGACTCCCGCTAAGTTTTAAGTGAGTTTTCCACACTGAGTCGTGACTGTCTACTGGGAAGACTGTGCCGAGAATGGGCAGCCCAAGCAGGATGCCCTGCAGGGGGCCCTCCTCCTGCCATGGAAGCCAGAGCACGGCATCTGGGGTCTGTCTCCCCAGCCTCTGTGCACAGATCCTGCTCACTTGTTGTCGGGACCCGTGAGCTGGGAGAACAGCACGGTTTAGGGAGTGCGTGTGAGCAGAGACGGGACTGGTTCTTGGGCTCTCTTCTCTCACGCCCTCTGTCTCTCAGAAGCTCCCTTCTTCTTCTCAATCCCCCCAGTTTCCATGTGGGTTCTTGAGAGCCCATCACCTGCAACGACAGTTCACAGTCTTTGGGGAACCCTGATGTCATGCCGGGTCACATGCACCTGCTCATTCCCTCCTGCCAACGCCGTGAGTGGGACGTGTCACCAAGCCTGTTTCACGTAGCAAATCGACGACCAGGAGACTGGAGGAACTGGCCCAGGGCCCTGATTTTCATGGTGGAAGCCAGTCCAATGGTGAAGCTCTAAGCCACAAGACCGAACAACACGCACAGCCGTACTCCACGCATGGTCCTCTCTGCCCACGACTAGAAAACTTTGAACAGCAAGAATGTTTCCCCAGATTTTTTTTATAGCTAAGGATAAGCTTCGCTGCTGCTACATGATTGTTCTGAGGCCTCGAGTTTTGACCCTCTCCTGTACCAAACTCGCGTGTCATGGAATAAATAATCTACAAGTCCACCCTGACCCACGCACCCAATTGCACACTCCATAGGGAGTTCCCGGTGCTCTCTGTGTGCCGTGCGTGACAAGCACTTTACGATCATCGCCTTCACAGCCCTCGGAGTTATTTACGGTAACTCCTCTCCCTCCAACACTGGTGGGAAACTGAAGTTTAAAGTGCTGGATACTTGGTTCTTCTAGTAAGATGCGGATTGAGGATTTGAACCCAGGTCTGAGCCTAAAGCCGGTGCCTCGAGGGCAGGGTTTGTCATGGGTGTGTCTGCCTGTTACTGCCCTACTGCTGGATGGTCTTCCGAGGAGACCCGCACCCCGACAAGGTCACCACTTCAGGGTGGTGCTGTCTACATGCTCCCACATCCACGGGCTCGCCACGGGACACGG
This sequence comes from Eira barbara, assembly GCA_020311275.1. Classification (NCBI taxonomy): domain Eukaryota; kingdom Metazoa; phylum Chordata; class Mammalia; order Carnivora; family Mustelidae; genus Eira; species Eira barbara. The sequence goes on along the minus strand of JAHRIG010000045.1, from coordinate 38,619,482 downwards.
ATGCTTTTTCAACACGAGCAACTCAGTCAGGTGTCCCTCGGGTGGTTATTGCTTCCACAGGGGAGGAAATGTCAGGGGCACAGGTACGTGTTCTTTGTTGTTTTCAAATTTTAAACGTTTCTTAGAAGAGACACAAACTTAAAACTATTTCTAAACTCCTCTTCTACCTTTCCGTCCCAACGTTACCTTCATTTAATAGAACTTGATGCTCTTGGTACATACAATGTTACTGAAGTCCTAGATCCTAATTTTTGAAATGCTAGCTTTGTTTTCAGAATAGCACAAGGAGAGGCAAGGAATTACAAACCAATTTATCAAATTAGCATTGATCTGAAGCTTTTAAATTTCATGTGTCTTAACTGTTGTTTCACAGATGGGCATGAAGAGGGCACTGGACTTAATGTCAGACCTGGATGAGGGTGATTGTTCTCTGAGCTCCTATGTTCACATCTGAGAAATGGGCAGGATGATACTCTGTTACCAAGCTGCTGTCATTAGGAAATTATCTCTATCCATCTATCTAATCATTATGAATATGTCTTACTATATTATAATATAATCACATTGCCCTATACATTATGGATGCCCGTGAAATGTTATTGTTCTTATTATGAAAGAAAGTGTCCAGAAAATTTTTTAAAAAGACAACAGGAACATTTAGGCAGGCAAACTGAAAAGTGGGAATCAACAAATCTGATTTTAAAATACGAAGGTAGAGGGATTATATTACATTGAAGTGTTAGGAAACACACGGGCTATGTCTGGGATCCTAAGGGTTTATGCTTCCATTTTCCTGTTTAGCCAGGGATTCTGCCCCGCGAGGATCTGTAGGCCATTATGTAGGGTCTGGTAGCAGGTCCCTGGTCCACTCTGATGATGGTCGGGACCTTGGAGAGGACGCTGAGAGACTCCATGGGAAGCTGAGGTCAGGGGGTCTACTCAGGCTGTTGGAGAGGATCTGCACATTCCTGAGAAGGGACCAAACTGTCCCTTCCCAAATCTTCTTCTTCCCCAGGATGCTGGCTCAGAGATGTCTCTGGGGACTCATGTCAAGGGTTGATGCTCCAAGACCAGAGGAGAGGCTACAGGTTCTAATTCCTTTCAGAGAGATGGGGCTCTTCCTGGCAGCAGTCAACTCCACAGCCAACAGAAACATGGTATCGAGGCCACCTCATTGATTTCATCTTGAAAATACATGGGAAATTGCACATTCCCAGTCTCATCACAAAGAAATTAAAATGTGTCATGAAGACGCATACCTATTCAAGAGAGGGATTAATGTGTGTGTGTGTGTGTCCTCGTGTGTGCGCATGTGTGTATATAACATTGTTTTCATTTTATTCTAACTGTATACAGTCTATATATACATTTAATAAAGTGCTATTTTGCAATCGTGTTCAATATTTGAGTGCTGTAATTTACTAACAACTCCTTATGTTTGAATAACATAACCATTATTTAAGAATTTTAAAATTCAAAAATGTAATCAATTGACTTGATTTACTGTTACTTTGTATGCATGGTAATATTTTGCTAAGAGCCATTTTAGCTATGCAAATATATGCACACTTTATGTCTAGAAATTCCATTTAATTTTAATAAGTAAGTTAGTAGACAAAAATCATATATTGTTGAATTAAAAGGATTATGAATAAAAAATGAAACAGTGATTATCTCACTAGAGGAATTTTTATTATTCAATTACTCAGTTATGAATTAAAATGAGACCAGGAGTGAAAAAACCTTCAGTTGATCCAGTCAAATTACATATTCGAGGAGCAAATTCCTTATCATGAATTTGCAGAGAAGACCAAAGGAAACAATATTAAAGTCACACTCCAAAAATTAAGAGAGAAAATGCCCCAAACTCTGAGAGTTTTTAATTCTAGCTACCTCTCATTCTCCTTCCCTAATATAGTTTTGGAACTTCAAGCTACTCAGAAAAGACCTTCATCTGGTATTTTTATAAAATAATTATTACTTAAGTATTCATAAGAAATCATGTATTCATAAGCCTGGAGAACAGAATTCTCCCAACATTCACAAAGTTTTAAGTGAAGAAAGATGCAAAAACCATCGCAGACCTCCAGAGAGCACAGTCCAGCCAGGACCTTTGGACGGCAGACTCAGGTGGGAACAGAAGCGAAGCCTGAGACCGCAGCGCTGCATGGGGACGATGACCATCAGGATGGGTGACAGGCAGACCTGCCGTTCCCAGGCCAGGGTCAGGAGGGATCATCACCAGGGCTCTCTGCTGATGGGCAATGCCAGGCCAGGGCCCGAGATAGGTCACGTTGAACAAGCTCACTCTGATTTCCCACATCATAACCATGGGTGAGGTAAGAGACTCTTAACTCTAGGGAACAAACTGAGGGTGCCTGGAGGGAGGGGTGGGGATGGGGGACGTGGGGGATGGGCGCGTAGGAGGCATGTGATGCAATGGGCACTGGGTGTTCCATGCAGCTGGCGAATCACTGAATTCTACCTCCGAAACTGTAATAGACTTTATGTTTACCGAATTGAATTTAAATTAAAAATTAAAAATAATGAAATTAAGAAGTTCAAAAGAGAGAGAGAGGAACTTCCAATATGTGGCAGAGTTCTGTGGGCTTTAAAAGTCTGAGCCTGGGTGGCTCAGTTGGTCAAGCATCTGCCTTCGGTTCCAGTCATCTTTGACACCTGGGACCCAGCCCTGTGTGGGGCTCCCTGCTTGGCCGGGAGTCTGCTCTCCCTCTGCCCTTCACCCTGCTCTTGTGTTCTCTCTCTCTCTCTCTCTCAAATAAATAAATACCGTCTTTAAAAAAATAACAATCTACCCTAAATCTGAGCTACGTTGGGTTAAATAAATGTGAGTGCGGTATTTTCTTTTTTCTTTATTCTTTACATTGCCTATTGGAAGAGCTATTTATTTCACAGTCTGAGCGTTGCTATCTGGTTCACTTTATTTTGTAAATAGAACAATTTGTGTTTAATAGTATGGAGGAACTGTCTCTTACTTGTAGCTGTTTTAACGAGATTCTCCACAGTCGACATGAAGACACGATATTACCATAATTCTCAGATATAATCTATTATAAGGCACATAATTAGGTTCACAGCAACTTTTACGAGGAAGCAAACCAGAGGCACTAATTAAATAAACAGATCAGTTGAAAAGGCATTGCAGTTACCAAAGGTGAAATCTGAAAAAAGGTTTTTACAGGAAAAAGTAATAAAATAGGATACCCAACTTAACTATTAGGCGTTTAGGATCTTCTTAAGCATCAATCCACTATAAATATGATTTCATTAATTCTATGCATCTTGAGGAAAAGCTGAAGAAAAAAAATAATTTTTATAGAATTTTCTCAAAAAACCAGAGTTTATTTTTTAAATATGTTCTGCCTGTGGTACATCTTACCTTCTCTTTTTCTTTTTTTTTTTTTCCACGAATTTTGGCATTCCTATTTCCACCTGCAGTTGAATGAGGCTGCGAGATCATCCCTTTCCAACAGCAGAAGTCCAACAGAGGGCAAGCAGGAGTGGGGTGGTTCCTTTCACTTTTAGAGACAGAGATGGCATCTTTCAGTGCACAGATACTCCTCAGTGACACATTCTACCCTTTCCAGACTGGGCCAGGCCATCCATGTCTCTGCCCCCTGCCAAGATGTGAACAAGGAACAGGGGTTGTAACAGCTCAAGGTCACATCTCCAGGACGCCGGCCCCCACAGGTCCTGCCCGAGGAAGCCCGGCTGCCAAGAACTGCCCTCGTGTCCAGCAACACCTGGGGATGCCTCGGTGGCCAGATCCTGAGGGCCAGGAGCCCAGGCAGCAAACCCAGGGGCACAGGGACCACCTGTTCCCAGGTTTGCGGTTTTCCCTCCAGGCTCCACTGTACCTGGGTGGCCCCTCCTGCTCCCTATAAACCCTCACCTCTGCACAAATCCCGGGGCGGGGGGCAGTCTGCACTGGTTCCTCTCTCGTTCCAGGAGGTCTGTCACTGATCGGAGCCTCTGCCTCCCCTTTGCCCAGTGCCTGCCTGCTGATCTCTGGCCCCACGAACCAGCCTGAGATGACTCGGGAACATCGGAGAGGCCCTGACTCAGCCTGGTCTCCCCCAGGACTAAGTGGGTGGGCCCTGTCACGGAGTGACATGCACAACTCGGAAAGGACTCTCTTCCCAAAGGTCCCCAGCTGGGAGGTCACCTTCCAAGCCAGCTAATCAACCAAAGACCTCCAGAAATACCCAGGTAAGGTCCGCATGCCCTTCTCTGGGAGAGTCCAGTTCAAATTCATTTTAAATATCTAAACATGAGAAAGGGAGCCCACTTTTCCTGTTTCTGATTTCTAGAGTTACTGCACCTGAAGCTTGAGATGACCTCATTCCCAGAATGTGTTCCGTGGAGGTCTGAGATGCCTGGGCTCCCAGTCCCCCCAACACGAGGAGGGCAGGATGGCTGGGGCCACTGGGAACAGTGACCAGAGTGTCCATGCGTGGCCGTTCTAGATTTGTCCCACATAATTTGAGGACTGTCTCTCATCTTTGATCTCACTGTCGCCCTTAGTAAGCAAGATGTGTCCAATAAAATGAACATAGTTTCTTCAGAAAACAAAACCACAGAGAGATCGTTGGAAAACATGCTTCCCTCCCATGGAGGGTGTCGTTTGGCAGGAGTGGAAGGAGGGTAAGGGGTATTTTTAGCTTAAAGCTACGCAGCCAAACCAAGTTATTTTTAAAATTACTTTGAAAACATTTTTTTGGTACCTATAGTAAAAAGAAAATGCAAAATGTATGCAATGATCCTTTATTACAAAAAAAATCTCTGGAATAACTAAAAATCACATTTCTGATAAACAATTACAATTAACTCCTTACTACAGAGAACTACACATGGAAACTAAGAACCACTCCTGGGAATGTGACATTTCCCATTAAATAGTTACTTCTTTTAAATTACAAAGAAAAAAACCCAGATATTGTACCAGCGCATTAACTACTGCATTTCAGTAGTTTCTCATGTTGTATAAACTACTTTATATTTTAATGTCAAAGATTTCTGAAGCCGCCTCCCTATAATTCGTGCCCGTCTTTAGCTACTCACAGAGCTTCTTTGTTTCAAGATTTTTTCCCCTGAAAGGTATATTCACTTCTTCGGTGCTGTTTTGAATCGTCACACAGCTGAACATCACCATTTCCAACCTATTTAGAAGTGTGTGGTATAATTAAAAACAAAGTTCTTCCTAACCCATGAAGGAAGGGAGAAAGAGAACCGTTTTATCACGGGATGGGCATTAAGTCGGGACGTGATGTGCACCATGGCCATCTGCTGAGAGATGGCAAAGGCAAAAAGAAAGCTCTCCCTTTCTTTGAGCTGGTGGAGGTATGCTCGTGGGAAGGTCTCCACATCAACACTGGTGAGAAGACTTTCCAGCACCTTTTGTCACAGAGAGTTCCTCCTACATCCACCTGGGGATTGGGATGACCGTGTTAGCTAATTGGCTTAACCCAGTGAGGAAAAAAATGTCCCCTGTTTTTGCATCAGAAAGCTGTTTTTGTAGCTGGAGCAGGTGTCCCTGAAGTGTGTGGCCCACAGAGACTGGGAGGCAGGGGCTCTCTTCCTGGAAGATTACTTTTCAAAGGGTTGACTGCCCTTTGACTGTCTTTGAGAAAGGAATTCCTGAGTCCAATGCTGAGAAGCTTAAAAAGATACACATACATTTCAAAAGACAGAGACCATACTTACATGTTTTCTGAAGTAAATTCTCCAAGAAAAGGGAGGCGAGCGACTCTAACCTCTCACTCAATTGTGTTTCCTGTACCTGTCACTGTGCCCCCTCCCCTACCCCTTTCCATCTGCGAGGTGTCCCCTTACACTTAAAACACATCAATTTTCAGAGTGTGGATTCACTCATGTTTTGAGGGTTTCGTACCCTCTTGGGTGTTACCATAAAGGACTTATCCCCCCTGGGAATCTTCAGGATGTTTTCACTAAGAGAGAAGCACCAGACAGTCAAGCCAATGCACATAGTTAGACTTAATTCTACCTCGTTGTTCCAAAAACAAAAACAAAAACAAACAAAACAAAAAAACAGATATAATGAAAATTTTTTCCTTTGTTTTTCTCAAGGACACAATTTTAAACCCATACTTACTGCACTGTGGGAATGTTTTATTCTATGATCTTATAAAGTGAGGGTCGTCTAATGCCGAGTTGGGACTAATTTTAAGAATACAATGTGGTTTTCCTTCTTTCTTCCTTCCTTTCTCCTTCCCTTTCTTTTTCTTTCTCCTTCCTTCCCTCCCTCCCTCTCTTTCTTTCTTTCTTTCTATGGGAAGAGTAGCAGGAAAGAATGTGCTATGGGATCACAGCTTGTTTCACACCTTAATGTCAACTGGAGTGATGTGTTGAGGAGGATAATGTGTCTTAATAGCCCTGTAATTTTGTTGAAGGAAGATAAAATAGATTCCTTGTAACCACTAGGGTACCGACTCGTGCCTTTGCCAAAACCCCAAATTTATGCCAAAATTTTCCGTAACGTAAAAAGCAGCAATATATTAACCTTAAACTTTCCCAGAAAATGAATTTGGGCTAAACAAGTGGCTGGGAATGCCCCCGGCATCAGGTGCAGGGCAATGGACAGGAAGCTCTCCTTTGAAATCTTCAATTCGTACTTTACCCTCTTTTCCTTGAAAAACTGTCAGATTACCTTTTATCATGCACCAGTTTACCTACAATCTCTTTTTCACGACAGAGAAAGAAATGGGAATTGTGTGGGGCGTGGGGGTAGCTCAGTTGTTAAGTGTCCGACTCTTGGTTTCACTTTAGGTCATAACCTCAGGGTCCTGGGATCAAGTCCTGCAGCGGGCTCCCTGCTCAGCCAGAGTCTGCCTGCCTCTCTCCCTCTGCCGCTCCCCCTGCTTGTGTGCGTACACTCTCTCCCTGTCAAATAAATAAATAAAATCTAAAAAGAAAAAGAAAGAAAGAAAAGAAATGGGAAATGTGTGAAGTGGGATATCATTTATATGATGATACCTAGAATAACCAGTGAAACGATTGATTTCGTTAATTTATGTCGGTCTTCGAGTAAATGAAAGTCTAGGATTATTTCTTTATGAAAGAACACACTGCTGTTGTTTCATTTGTTTCTTTTAATATTTCCCATGCAGGTTTTTAATAATATACCTCCATTTTTCCATTAAAAAAAAAACCACACACACAAAAAAAACCCACACACACAGAAAGAGAAACAGTAAAATCTCTGGTTGCACGATGACTAGACATACACAGCCGTCTGTGATATCACCTGCTAACAGAGCGACTGGGTCAAGGTCCTCAGCTCCATGAAACGGAAGCTGCCTGACACAGACACTGAGGAAAAAAGTAGTGTCTGACACCCAGATGTGCTGTGCTGCATAAAATGATTTACAGCATCCAGCCCGCAGCAGGTGTATGATAAGGGCTCAAACAGGAAGCAAACATGCGTATATTTATATACAATATAAATACATATGCAATATGCATATATATATTCATGTGTATCTATGTATCCACATGTGTCATACTATAGAGGAAAAGGACACTCCTTCTGAGATAACACATAAATAAGAACAGGTACTGGAGTGCCTGGGTGGCTCAGTGGGTTAAAGCCTCTGCCTTCGGCTCAGGTCATGATCCCAGAGTCCTGGGATCGAGCCCCGCATCGGGCTCTCTGCTCAGTGGGGAGCCTGCTTCCTCCTCTCTCTCTGCCTGCCTCTCTGCCTACTTGTGATCTGTCTGTCAAATAAATAAAAAAAAATAAGAACAGGTACTGTAACTGTCTCGAGTTTCAGGGAACTAAATGACCCACTTTGTTTACTACAGACCCCACATACGCTGTCCTGCAGTGACATCAGCTTTCAGGCTGTCCCTGTGGTCTACATCCTCGGCAACATGACTGACCCATCCTCAGTGACGGTACATGGGAAGCAGCCAGATCCCCCTGGGAGGGCTTTTCCACCCTGGTTGTGGGCACAGGGTCCAGGCCTGTGCCACGCTATGGACCACCGCTGGGTGAAAAAGAAATCAGGATCACATTTTATACTTGTGTGAAGCTGGTGTGACCAAGTCAGACTCTGAGGGGTTTCTTGGTGGTGGTGAGGGACAGGAAGGACCCAACATGAGATGTGAAAAGTGTCGAAGGCATTAGCTCACTCTCCTCACCAGGTGTGTGAATTCTGACATGGCTTGGGAGCCTGACGATCTGGCAAGAGCTGTGTGTGCAAAGATTCCCGAGATCTCCTACTGCTTGAAGAATGAAGACCCATGAGAGGCGCCTGCCTTCCAACCAGCTAGAAACCAAAGCCCTGGACACAGATGACTCGAATCCCTTCTCACTCACAAATACCGGGTGAATCTAGAATTCTCCTCCAAATGAAAATATTCTTCTAAAGTGAGAACTGGAGTTTTATCTAAATAACATAGAATGCTTTGCCAACAGACGTGCACCAGGAAAAATACGAAAGCAAGTTCTTGTACGAAAAGAGAGATTTACAAAATGCAAGAGGACTTAAATCCACCAAAAGGTTATGTATGTGGGTAAATACATAGAAATTGTGACGTGCATAAAACTGGTGTTGATGACAGAAACCAGGAAGTCAGGGGAGAAACTGTTGCCTTGATGGAAGGTTCTAGGGGTAAAGTATTGATACAGATCAGACCGTAATGTATTAAGTTAGCATGAGATATTAAAGGAGTACATGGCTATAAGTTAATATGAGGAAAAAGGAAAAATATATCATATAAATCTAAAAAAAGCAACAAAGAAAGAAGAAAGCATAAAGTAGGTGGTTGAAGTGAAAAATAGACATAAAAATATCAGATTAAAATTCATTCATCTTAGCAATTATGTTAAATGTAAAGTTTTCGAACATTTCAAATAAATGGCAAAGCCTGTCAGGCTGGATAAGGAACAGATCCTAATTACATGCTCATAAAAGTTGCATATTTAAATATAATGACACAAGGGCCCCTGGGCGGCCCAGTCAGGTAAGCATCAGACTCTTGATTTAGGCTCAGGTCACGATCTCAGGGGTCCTGGGATCAAGCCCCACGTCAGGCTCTGTGCTCAGTGGGGAGCCTGCTTGAGATTCTCTCCCTCTGCCCATCCCCCCAACCATGTGCTCGTCTCTCTCTCTCTAAACAAATAAATAAAATATTTTTAAAAAAATAAAATAAATATAGTCACACAGATAAACTGGAAGTATTAGTGTGGAAAAAAGAGAGGCCCTACAAACATGACCGTCTGATACAGTCGGTGCACTGATCCAGGTAAACTAGATCATAAGACAAGACTTCTAAAGGTTGAGAAGGTGGTTCCCAGAGCTAACAGGGTCACGGAGACAGAGAAGAATCTAGAATCTAGAATCTCTCCTAACTTGGCTTCTACATACCTGAAGCACAACTGAAAGAACTAAAAGGATATAACTGAATGCCAGTCGTGGCAGGACACTTGAGCAAAAATCTCTCAATTGCTGATAAAGACCAAAAAACAAAAAAATTCACTCAAATGCAAATCTGAAAAACACGACTGCTATGCACATAACACTGTGACCTCGATAGCAGAATTCCTCTTCCTTTCATGGGTGCATGGGACACTTGTCAACATTACATTTAATGATATGTTTGTCCGATACATTTGAAAATATGGAAATCGTTCAGAACATGTTGTCTTTCCCCACTGGGTTAAGCCATGAATCGATAGCTAGAGGAAGGACTGGAAAATCTCCTGTAAGATGTCAATTAATTCACAGATTAGCCATGTGTTAATGAAGATAGGAAGATGGTTTTTCATTTCAAATATTTTTTTATTATGTCATGTTAGTCACCATACAGTACATCATCAGCTTTTTTTTTTTTTTTTTTAGGATTTATTTATTTGACAGAGATCACAAGTAGGCAGAGAGGCAGGCAGAGAGAGAGGGAGAAGCAGACTCCCTGCTGAGCAGAGAGCCCGATGCGGGGCTCGATCCCAGGACCCTGGGATCATGACCTGAGCTGAAGGCAGAGACTTTAACCCACTGAGCCACCCAGGAGCCCCCATTATTAGTTTTTGATGCAGTGTTCCATGATTCTTTGTTTGCGTATAACACCCAGTGCTCCATGCAGGCTGTGTCCTCCTTAATACCCACCACCAGGCTCACCCAACCCCCACCCACTCTCCTCTGAAACCCTCAGTTTGTTTCTCGGAATCCACAGTCTCTCATGGTTCCTTTCTCCCTGTGACTCCCCTCCCCACCATTTCACTTTTCCCTTCCTTCTCCTAGTGTCTTCCCCGCTATTCCTTATGCTCCGCAAATAAGTGAAATCATATGATAATTGACCTTCTCTGTTTGAGCCATTTCACTCAGCATAATCTCCTCCAGTCCCATCCATGCTGAAGCGAAAGTTGGGTATTCATCCAAGCTCCCTGGTGTAGACGCTGCAGTGCAGTGGGGGCTCTTGCTTGAGAGAAAAGCAGAGCCGCGGACCTCAGTCTGGGGACAGAAGAGTGACTGAACTGTCAGTCATGGAATATGCCTTTACAGCAGCTGCAGAAAGACCAGCAGATCCCATCTCAGGCAACTGGTAAGACCAAAAGAATCAAGATAAAAATGGAAATCAAAGAAATAGAAGCAAATGCATGACAAAGAACATCAACCAAGCCACCCGTCGGCACTTTGACAAGATTAATGCATTCAGGATTCGCCACCCAGACTGATCACGTGAGGAAGACAGAAAAGACAAATTACAAATATGAGGAGCGATAAAAAGCCAGAACAAATCATACCCAAAAGGAAGATTGCGAAGAGTTATTAGGCGCAAATTTACACCAATAGAGTTGACGTTTTGGTATAGCAAATAAATTCTCCACCATACAATCTATCAAAGCTGACAGAAGAAGAAAAAAATCCAAATAATGCAAAATGTGTTTTTAAAAACTGAATCCATAATTATACCCTTTCACAAAGTAAATCCCAGGTACAGATTTCTTCACTGGTGAATTCTTGCATCTTTTAAGAAACAAAACACAGCAAGCATGCACATTCTTCTAAAGAACACAAAAAAGCAAGGGAAATTTCCAATTCCTCATATGGTCAGCATAGCCTATGCTGAAAACACCACAGCACTGCTGAGAGAAGCAAAGGAGAGGCTGCTTCGGCGGATAACGCACATTCTGCCGGTGTATATTGCACACATTATGCAATGCCAGTCGACGTCCACCAAACAATGTGCATGCCGTGTGGCTGTTCCGCTCTCTTAATGGTGCATTTTGATATAAACTGTCAATAGTTTCCTCAATGTATAATGCCTTTCGTAGTCATTTTTGGTTTTTACTTATTTTTTCCTTGCAATTTTAGACTGACGTATCTGGAATTCAGACACTGACCTCTATATATTCATGTATGTACATACAATATATATATTTCTATGCATCAATAAGAAATAAAAATGAACTCAGGGGAAAAACAAGCATTGAAACAGACACTGCACAACCAAGGGGAAATGTTCTTAAAATGACCAAAAACATGAAGACGCACTGAAACCCATTTATCAAGAAGAGCATGAAGGTGACAACCGCAAATTGCTGGGCACCCAACAGAGTGGCTGAAATTTTAAGAAGACTCAATCTTGCAAGGCTTGGCAAGGATGTTGACCCTTTAAAACTCCCAGGGTCTCTGAAGAAGTGTTGGGTGCTCTGTGCTTAGCTGAGCACATCCAGAGGGCAAGACACAGCCGGTCCCCCTATGAGTCAGAGATCCAGGGCTGGGCTGACCACAGGACAGGTGATCATCCCTCGTCACTGTCCCATGTGTAAGCTACACAGTGCCCCTTCACGAAATAGTGGGTGTACCCACCGACACAGGAATCATGGATGAAATCCACACACATACCGCTGTGGGAGAATCAGACGGCAGGTATACATAATCACGGTTATGTTACGTTCCAAAGACCAACAAGAATTTACACCGCCAAACTCAGGACCTCATTTGTTTTGGGTGAGGGACATTTGGGGCAAGGTCGGGAGCCCAGCGGAAGCCCCATTGCTGGTGGGGCTGGGCTTTCTATCTGATCATGCCCTGCAGACCCACACCAGTTGGACAACGTAGCACATCTCATGAAAAACAACATCGTCACGTTATACTGTGTGCTTTATTTCTAGATCATTCTGTGATTAGATTTCACTAACAGTTGGAGAATCGTTTGACACACAACTGTTACTGTGTCATTTCGCCATTTTGTGTGAACTAGTATTATGTGAAATTTTTTTCCCAGTTTGCCAATTGGAAATTTCATATGTGATTTTTGACTGCTTCAACTTTAAGCAGACTGACGAAAAATAGAGTATAAAAAATAGAATAAATATGTTGTTTGTTTTGTAAAATATATTTATGAATGTGCAACATAATGACTTAACATCGATCTCTCCAGTTTATTGACAATTCGAGGGGCTGGTGACTCAATTTCTTTAGAGATCATTTGGATATCATCTTAGGTCTTGAGTATATATATATTTTCTAAGTTTTAAAATAAGTCATTACATTGCATGCCATATGGTAAGTAAAAAATAAAAAATGAGTTCAATCAGGATATAAATACACAAATATCTCTCTGTTGAGTACTAACTAGACTCTATCATTTCCCCAGCTTTTAAATCAATTATTGGGCCAACTAAATTTAATTTCATTCCAAACATTAGTCAGGATGGCTTGCAAGATATACATGTGGCACTAAGCAGAGGTCATCTGAGTAAAGTGGAAAATAAATGAAGAAGCCATTAGAAAAACCAAAATAAATTTCTAAGGCAATTTATTCTGCCGACTTCTACCTTTGTTAAGAGTGGTGGTGGATCTGATTCAGGGCTTCTTAAAAAGGGTGTGATGCATCGTACCTACACGATCCACAGTATCTTCAGAGCAAATCCCATGTGTGACTATGTAAGATACAAATTATTTCTTTAGCTGAAACCAAAAGCAAACAAAGCAATCATTTCCATTTTGGTCCTTCATTTAAAAAAATGGCTTTCTCCGTGTCTCTACGTTATGTCCTCCACCACATCCTTGTGTGAGATATAATAATGTTTTCGGGGTGGCGCTTCTAAGTGCCCAGAACCATAACGTCAAAGCACAGTGAGATTTAGATGAGACATTAAGCCTTTACCATTGGCACAGGTTCTGGGCTCCACGGAGGAACAAAAGCCCCACGCGAGCAACCACAGAGAAGCGAGCCCGGGGTCGATGGCACGGCTGGGAATCTGAAAGATCCATATCCAAGCACTAGCTCCTCCTGGGCAGTGTCTGTTGAAATAGTAACCCGTTGACTTACAAGCAGAACGGGGCTAAAACAACAGTGTTTTCCTCCTGGTGTTGGTCACAGGCTTTGAATCTGATGACAAACACAAAGGGCTTAGCTCAGCCGGCGTTAACAATGCTAACTTTTATGACTATGTGGCAACCGGGAGTCCCTAAATGGAAGTTACGTTTCTATGGGTTCTGCTGCCCAAAGGATGTGCTAAACATCTTCGTGAGTAAGGCAGATCATTTTCTAGCAAATAGTGCCTTTCCTCTTCCAACAGCCTAGAATGGACGTGAGGTATTGGGCTGCTGTGTGAAAGGTCTGCCCGGAGTCGATTTGTAAATCACACACTTCACAATTCCGTTACAGGAAATACAAGTAGTTTAATGTGGATCGAGGGGGTCTGCTGGGGCCTGTGGGCTGGGAGGGTTTTCATGGTGCCACCCAGGTCTTATTAGTTACTTCCAAGTAAACACCAAATCCAGCGGCCTCCCCGGGCGCTTTCTGGAGGAGTGTATTCTCTACCGTGCCCGCATCTGGGATTCATTCTCGGGGAAACTGGGAATAAAGGCTTGACAAGGATGAGCTCTAGGTGCTTCCAAAGAGCAGTGCCTGACGACCGGTCTGCAGATCGAGGACAGAGTGGTGGGCCCAGGTACATCTCCCTCTGGGTGGGTGGTCCTCCTGGCACTTTCCAGCGCCCTAGAACTAACGCGGACCCCGCTCTCTCCGATGACCCAGCCAGGCTCTCACCTGCGCTCCATCCCCGCTGTGATCTGTCTCCAGCTTCTCCTGCTCATGCCAACTAGACACTGGAGTCAGTGGAGGAGACACAGGGCTTAGCTCGCCCTTCACAGAGAAAACGAGGCCAAGGCCCCTGCAGAGCTCCCAGGAGACGAACAGAGAGCTTTTCTTACACACAGCCTTCAGACAGCTGCCCTCAGCATCTATAAATTTGCACCTCACTAGGCAACATCCAGATTCCATCCAGCTCATTGCCATTCTTCAAACACATTGTGCTTTCTTGACGGTTATTTTCAGTTTGGTCCCTTTCTCCTCCAACAGTCTGGCCTCTGTCTGGCTAACAGAATTTGGGATTTGTTAAGAGCCGCATGAGTGTCCCACATCCTCTGTGAAGGCAGCGTGAGGGTCCTCCCTTGGCTGCCTCTCCGCCTTATGATGATTCCCCGAACATGCTCCTGTTGGGTTGCAGGGAATATGTTACATGACCTCGTGCTTTTCGAAGATACAGGAGTAAACGGGTCACCTATTGGAATCAAAACGAAGGTCGAGCTCCATTGTCAATAACGTTACTGGTAGTGAAAATTACATGCTTGGTATATTTTCTCTACAATCTTGTGACAAAACTTACTTTCTTGACCTATTTTAAAATTTTACCTTTTCATAAAACCCTTCTCTGTGTGTCTTGGGTTCTGGATCCCTGTAGAAACAGACTTTTCACCAACCACCAGGAAATTATCAAATTGAGAATAGGTTGAGCCTGCAAAGTATTTCATAATTGTTGCCCACGTTCACTGCAAGATCACTGGTGGAGGAACCTGGAAACTCGCCTGTATTTTTAGCTTTGATAAAAAACCAACCAAACAAATAAAAACTCCATCAGCCTCTGTGCAATGGGGTTAAGTAACTGTTTCACAAAAAGTTTCTCTCCTTTGTGCTAAGAAAAGTATTTTCCAAAAACAAAGGAAATCGATTACAACTTCAGGTGCAGCAAAACACCTTCCCAGCTTTCCACGATGCTGAAGTCATTGGGGAGGAGACTTTCTCATCCCCTGTCCTGTGTGCAAACCACACACTCATCGGTTTGACACAATGTATCGGGGAGTATTTGTTGCAGTTCTGTGTTGTCTGTTCATTGAGTGCCTGCTTCTTTCCAGCCTATGGATGTGGAGCCCGCGCACCTCATCTCCAGGGCGGGGTGGCCTCTCTGCTGGGGCATGGCCTCTCTGGGGCTCAGCTTCTCCATCTGAAGAAGAAGGACGGCAGGAGGAAGAGGGCGTGACCGTGTGTGTGTTCTCTTGCTTCTCATGTTCTCATCCCTCCAAGCTGGATAACTTAAGAATAGAAACAATTTATTAAATATATACATTTTAAAATTTAATGGCAAAACACCCCCCACCCCCTCAGAACAGGGTAATGTGTAGCTCATCTAGGATACCAAACCGATGGATCCATGAGAAGTGAGATTAGCGGAAAGAAAAGTAAGTTAATTTGCTTTAAATAATAATTTTAACATGCACAGTGAATGCTTCTGTCTCCTACAAAATGGGAGACTCATAGAAACCACGAGCTCAGTAATTCTTTCATTACGTTCCCTGTTTACAGGTGTGGAAAACAAAGAACAGAGAGGACATGATCCGGGGCAGGGGACGTACTTGCTTCTCACGCTTGCTTCCTGCTGATTGCAGGAGCCTGACAGGATTCTGGGGTTTAAAATGTCTTGATTGTTTCCAGACCTACTGAGTGTTTCAAATACATGGACCCATGGGAACATTGACATTGACTGCAAGTCGGTCTGTAAACCAGTGATCTGATTTGATTTGATTTGACTTGATTTTTACTTCAACTCTGATGAGGTATAATTGACCTGTAAAATTGCAAGTTATTTCAAGTGTGCATGGTGGTGATTTGAGGCACGTACGTACGGTGAAAGGATCCCTCCCCCCTTCTAGTTAGTTAACACACCCATCACCTCACACCTTTATCTTTTTCTGGCTTGGGTGAGAACATTTCAGTTCTCATCCCTGAGGCAATCGCAGTTGCACAGAATGGCGTTATGGGCCGCAGCCCCCTGCCAGATGCAGATCGATGAACTCCTGCGTCTCACAGCCGAGTCTGTTCCCGTTCACCCACCTCTCCCTCTCTCCTCGGCCCCGACCTCTGGCAACCACTTTTCTCCTGTGTTTCTAGGAGTTTGACTTTTTCTTCAGATTCCACCTGTGAGGGGTGCCGGGGTGGCTCAGTCAGTTGAGTGCCTATTTTTGACTCAGGTCATGATTTCAGGATCCTGGGATTGAACCCCACGGCCGGCTCCCAGCTCAGTGGGGGGTCTGCTTCTCCTCCTCTCTCTGACCCTCTGCCCTGCTCATTTTTTTCCTCTCTCTCAAATAAGTAAATCAAATCATTAAAAAAATGATTCCACATAGGAGTGGTCCGGGGACCAGTGGTTTCGGTGGAGGGGAAGCTGTCCCTTCATGGAGCCTCGCAGCCACCTGTGAGATGGTAGAAGCCTGCGGCGTCCCCTCCTCCTCCTGTCCACCTCGGTTCACAGCTCTGTGGACAGTCATGGACCTGGTGTGCCAACAGCAGCTGGAGATGTGTATTAACGGGAACACTCTCTTGTGCGAGTGGGGAAAACAGAATCACACTTAACGTTGTGCCCCAATTCTTTCCTCGTGCTTATTACAAATTCAGAAAAGTCTTCTTATTTTTTTCTACCCAGATTATTATAAGAAGGTCTTCCCAAAGCATAGTGACCAGAAATGAGACTGACACAGAGAATCCCCCAGTTTTCCCACAAAGGGCTATTTCGAATTAACCCAGGAACTGGCAGGTCTGGGGGTCAGAGAGCCGTGGGTGCAGAAATTCAGTCGGCAGCACCGGGACAGCTGCCTGGCACCGCAGTGCCCTCCTCGGGGTCCTGGAGCCTGGGGGCCAGGGGATGGGGGCTTCTCCCTCAGCTCAGGCTGCACTGGGCCTGGGGGCCCCATCTATGCTGAGATCCCAGCAGAGACCCTCCCCAACCTCAAACCCAAGTAGATTTTCAATGACGCTTGCTCCCAATTCTATCTCTCCTCTTACTGGAGGGGCTGAACCCACGCACAGAGGTATGTGCATCAGCAAATTCACCTCCTTCCAGGCTTTGATCCTCAACCCCAAGCCCTCTCTCTTCTCCTGATTATAAACCCGAAGTTCCACCGACACCAATGGAGATAAGCCTGTGCCCACACGGAGTGCTTTTCCCGAGCTCTAGCTCAGGCACCAAATGCATCCCAACAGACACTAAGGTCCTTTCAATCTATTTGTTTCCCATTCAGCCACAGACCCCAAACCCTCTCCACATCTACCTCAGATGCTTCATTAGATTTTTCAGAATCCGTAGATACACGATGCAAACACTCATAAAAAAGTCCAGGCTGAGTTGCAGGAAATGTGCATTCGGTGACATACATGTGTCTTTCTTACATTCATGATTTCATTTCCTGAGCATCTTCTGGGATGATCCTTAAAATTCAGAATTTCTCAGAGGAATTTTGAAAGAAGTGATTGAAAGGTATTTTATGAAATAATTGGCTAAAGTCTTGGTTCTTCATGACAGAAGAAGGAGCAGGATTGATGGCAAAGACATGGTGGGTAAAGCAGACATACACGATTTACATCCTCAAAAATCCGTCATCGCTCATTTACAACAAGGATTTGCTAGATTACCTCCGTGCATCACACCGCTGATGAAAGATCAGCTTCGTGTGCATGCTGTGAAGGATCTTAGGACCTAATATGCCCAGTGACCTGTGGGTTTTAGCTTTGTTTTCTTGCATGGTTATAAGTGCAGATCTGATTTGCAGGGGGGTGACCAGTGCAGGACGGGGGATGCAGTCACTGATATTGTAATAATGTTGTTGGCGACGGAGGGTGAGCACACTTATTATGATGAGGCTGAGGAACGCCTAGACTTGTCAAACCATGAAGCTGTGCCCTTGAAACCGATACAACATTGTGTGTCGACTCAACTTCCAGAAAAGGAGTGTGTGTGGGGAATGTCTGGGTCACAAGGAGGATGGGTCACCATAGCCTCTTAGACACAGCCCATGGTGCTGTCCGGTGGGGGTATAAGAGCAGGTGTGACCCGCCCCTCTCTGCTCCTGCCTGACATCCCAGGAGACCAGGGTCGGGCGGTGCAGCCACCCTGTGGGGGGTGGCCGCCCACTCCTCGTGGTTGGGCTGCTGAGACAATGGGACCCCTGGCTACCGTGACCGAACCATCCTTCCAAAGAACAGAGCCATCCTGAGCTCTCTGGGAATTAAGGCTTGGGCGAGGAGTTTCACATGCTGTGCTTATGCACAATATCTGCCCCTAGAGCATAACCTTGATCCTAAACATGGTCTTCTGTATTGAACTTCTCAGGAAAATTGAGTAATGCAGAAAATAAACAAGAATTACGTCGCTCACAGTTCCACTTTCCAGAATAGTCCCCACTCCTAATTTTATACTTTTTAAAGTTCTAATGATATGTGCAAATTAATATGGATATGCCTATTAAAATGAGGCTGATTGAACAGCAGTTCATGTATAATATAATACAACTGAGATCAACTTGAAGACCTATGTTGTTCAACAGCATCCCTTATAGACTGGATAATTGGGAGCATGAAATAAATGAGGCAGAATATTACAAACAGAAAAAAAATGAGAGACGCAAGTCAACGTCAACATAAGTCGTATTAGAAATGATGCCTTACGAACATTTATGATGGCGATAGATGGATACTCATTTTAACCCAGACAATTTATGACTCTCAAACCAATACAGCATGTGAAATAAACTTCAGTCCATAATATTAAAGAAGTTAGAAGCTCAGCGAGTCTTTATTATGGGGTCCTAATTTTCTGCGATAACATATATGCTCTCCAGGAGGAACCTGGTGGAAATAAATGACCATAGGCAGGTAGAAGAAGTTGGAATACATCAAAGAGAACCTCCCACCACCGACTGCCTGCCCCCAGGATGGACACGGCCCTTCGCGCTTGGTAGGAGAGATCCTACTGCACGGCTCTAGAAAAGCCTCCGTACGACCTCAAAGACCTCTCCCTGTTAATTCACACTTAACTTCAGGCAAAATTTTGTGTTGATTTTGGCGTGTAGGAAAGTTTAAAGATAAGATTCTCAAATTTAGACTGAAAAACAAAAAGCAAAAAAACCAAAACCAAACCCAAACCCAAACCAAACCAAACCAAACAACCCTCAGACTTATTCCCAGCTTGAAAAAATCCTTTAGTAAGATTTTTGTTTCCCATATCAGCTTGAACATCATCATTTTGCTTTTTATATTTAAGATTTTTGTACTCAAAACACACCTCACATGCCCGTTTTTGACTTGTTTGTTTCCCGCTGACATTCAGTAGCAAAACTTACATGCATCCCTTAAACGTCCCTCTAAATGATCCAAAGCAGCCCTAAAATATGGGAGCCAGAGAAACGTTCGACACAGTGATAAAAAGCTATTTGGTATTCATAAACCTTCAAGCCTGTCAGGGATTTTGCTGACACGTCTCAAAAGCCTAAAGTCTGAAGCTTTTGTCTTGTCTCTTCATTCCGCAGTCCGGGATCATTTCTACGGTAGAAGGTGGCGTTCCGGCAGAGTGTGTAGCTGCAGACTGGGTCTCACATGCCCGCCCTACAGTTGACTTCATATTCATTTCATCTCAGGTTCTAATTGGATGTTGATGTTTCACACTTTATCATCAGAGGATCTCCTCAAAGGTGAAGGAGGACGTCTTGAGTGTTTTTCTAGAATTCGTGAAGATTTGGAAAGCGGTGCACAGGGCTGGAGTGTCCACCTCTGAGGGAGTCAGGGCGTGGTTTGGTGGCCTCAGCATGTCAGGCGGGGTCAGCCCCGCTGGAACCTTCGAGGCTTCCCTGACGAGGTTGCAGGGGTGCATGGGGAGACGACCTCGAGCGGCCATGGCAGGTGGGAACAGGAGACCGCCATGGGAAGGAGCGAACTAGCGAGGGTCGGCAAGGGCTCCTTGTGGGAGAAATGGACCCCGGGCTCTCCCCGACATCACCCTCAACGGGTGAGCCGTCCTGTCTGAGCTGGGCTCTGCCCTCTCTGATCTGCACCTTGAGGGACCAGAAACAGAAAGGAAAGGGTGGAAGGAGCCAGCAGCACCAACGACGGCTTCGCAATGACCTCTGCGCACGGTTCAACAGTCCAAACTTGTCACGAGTCCCGCCGTGGGGAGTAATCCTCCATACACCAGAAACAGAGAGCAAGTGTTGGTGGACGGCAGCCACACGCATGTCCGTGGAGGAAACGTGTCTTTGTCTCACCTTCACACGTGTCTCTGCTTCCCCTCTGGTGGCCGCAGCTGCGTCTCTCCAGCCCCCCGGCTCCCCCTGTTACAGTTCGCTCGTCACTCCGACCAGACAGGGAAGGAATGTCATGTGTGCCGGGAAGTCGTAGGGTCAAGAGGAATTTTGTCATCTGTCACTCATAGAGGAAACTTTTTAAAAATCAATCAATTATTTATTTGAAAGAAAGAGAGAGCAAGAGAGCACAGGCAGGGGGAGCAGCAGGCACAGGGAGGGGCAGACTCCCCGCTGAGCACAGAGCCAGCTGCGGAGCCCGACCCCAGGACCCTAGGATCGTGACCTGAGCCGAAGGCAGACACTTAACTGACTGAGCCACCCAGAGGCCGCAATACTCGAACATTCTTGATACATATCCTATATTACTTATACATATGCGCACACATATGCATGTATAATAAAGTGTTTCATCCCAATGCCCTAATTCCATGCTATACCATAATGGCTATGATAGCAATTATTTTTTTAAACTCTACTTACAGTGCATTTTATGTGTTTCTTATCAGAATATATGCTTGCTTTTTTTTTTTTTTAAGATGTATTTGTTTGAGAGAGAGAGAGAGAGAGCGAGCGAGTGAGTACAAGGGCAGGGTCAGAGGGAGAGGAAAGAGAGAATCCTAACCAGACTTCATGCTGAGCATGGGGCCAACACGGTGCTTGATCCCATGACCCCGAGATCATGACCTGACCTGAAACCGAGAGTCGGATGCACAACTGACTGAGCCACCCGGGGGGCCCCAAAAGGAATCCTTCTATACACCCTTCTAAACACCAATATAAAATCCTCTACCCCTGAGGGCCAGTTTCTGTAAATGTGGTCTTGGTGTCATCGGCTCCACTTGGGTCACTTAGGAAAAATGGGAAGTGTTGGTCATGGAAACAGACACGATAGATCAGAATCTCTGTGGTTTGAGTCTAGAAAGGGCTGTTATCTTTTCAAAATGCTCCAAAGGCTTATCGCTTTGTGGCCGGGCCTGCCCCGTGTGTCCCTGCATTCTCTGAGGGCACGACTCCGAATCCGGTGTCTGTGTTCCCAGAGCCAGGGAGACCCTGGGAAGTCCCATGCAGAGCTCACTGACCTGAATCACGAGAGCTTGCCTGGAGAGGGACCACCTGGCAGGAAGGGGCAGATCGCTGGGCTTTACTGTCAACCTCTGAGAAAGCTACCGGGGGATAGGATGGCCCCAGAGTGCCTGTAAGGGACACCATTCAGGCAACAACAGACACTATTCCTGTGCGAGAATAATCCTGAATGAGGAACCCTGACGGAATGTGAGCAAGGTCTACTCTTTCTTCTAAAGCCACGGAGCGTGCCTTCCTTCCGACAGCCAAGATCCTGCTCTGCTGTGCAGAAGAGACTTGTAAGCCACACGGGGACGTGTGAACACAGCAGGGCTGGGGCCCCGGGAGATTGCTAACAGGGTGATTTGGACCGCACGTTGGGACAACATCCATAAACCCAAACTGCCATGGACCAGCCAGGATGCAGGCTTACCCGCTCCCTAGAAACAGACGTCACTTCTCATGGTGTGAGCACATGTGAGTGGGAGTCCATAGATACTGACGTCCCTGAGACCGCGGGCCCCGAGAGCATGGCCATCTGCCTGGTAATGACCTTTATGAAGTCATCCTATGGTCAGGTGTCTGAGTTCTATAAAACTTAAGGCAGCTCTATGGGGAAAACTTCCCACAGTTCCTTATTTTAAAGACACAAATGTAAAACAGGAAGGTGGAAAACACACACACACACACACACACACGCACACACACACACGCTGCCCTCTAGGACAGGTTGGTCTTGGGATGAGGGGACCTATTTCCAGAGGATAGTTGGGAGACCTGAAAGAGACTCCATGATATTTGTGATTAGGTGTATATTTTCTTAAGAAATTTAGTCTGAGGGAGCCTGGGTAGCTCAGTCGGTTAACTGTCTGCCTTTGGCTCGGGTCCTGGGTTCGAGTCCCACATTGGGCTCCCTGCTCAGGGCAGAGTCTGCTTCTCCCCCGCCCTTCCCCTTCCCTCCCTGCTCATGCTCTCTCACGCTCTCCCTCCTCCCTCTCTCTCAAAAATAAATAAGTAAATCTTAATAAGTAATAAGATAAAACATAAATAAGTAAAATCTTAAAAAGAAGAAATGCTGTCCAATAAAAGTGCTGACTTCATGAATTTTCTAATGCAACTGTAATGTCACGCGGTTGCACACTTGTAAGGACGTTGGTTCCCAAACTCTATTCTGCAAGACTCTGCAAATATTATACATATTAACCTGTCTAGAAAAGTAGACAGTTGGCTTTAAAGCAGTCTTTACATCTTAGCTTAAAGGCATGTGAAAGAAGTCTTCTTCACAAACATAAGCATGTCTTACTTTTGAAGAATTCCTTTTTAGCAGCCGCATCCAGGCATCTGCAGCGTAGAATCCACTCATGTCAAAGGGGGTGAGCTCTACCGCATCAGGTTTGCAGAGCTGATCTAAGCCCATGGCCTGAGTGTGTGGGTGTGTGGGTGGGGGTGGGAGGTGATTTCCCAACTGCAGGGTATAATGAGCATAGAGAGCTTTCAATGGAAGCACAGGGGTCAATAAAAACAATAGAAATTCAGTAAGAAAATGAATTAGGCTGCTGTAGCATATAGATCACAGAATGCCGGTAATAAGGTGCGTTGACATGGGCATTCATCAGTATTGAAAGGGAGCGTGCAGGTAATGTTACTATCAAGCCATTATGTAGCATACTGAGGTGTTGCAGTGTTTTATAGACATTTCGAATCCTCGTTATTTTTCTTTTCTTTTCTTTTTTAATTTTATTACATAATAATTTAATTATATGAATTATATTAATAATATAATTTTAAAATATTTAATATTCAATTATCAAATAAAATATTTAATATTTTAATATTTTATTATATTTTTATTTTATTTTATTTTTTATTTCATTTTTTTTCAGTGTCCCATAATTCATTGTTTATGCACCTCACCCAGTGCTCCATGCAATCTGTGCCCTCCATAATACCCACCACCAGGCTCACCCATCCCCTTACTCCCCTCCCCTCCAAAACCCTCAGTTTGATTCTCAGAGTCCACAGTCTCTCATGGTTCACGTCCCCCTCAGCTTTCCCCCAACTCACTTCTCTCCAGCTCCTCATGTCCTCCGTGTTATTCCTTCTGCTCCACAAATGAGACCGTATGATAATTGACTCTCTCTGCTCGGTTATTTTTCTTAGTAGTGACTTGACAAATGAGAAAAGCAAGACAGAAACTACACCCAGTGGAACAGAGCAGGGGAGTTAGAGGCACAGTAAGGGCCACATCACATCCTGAAAGTCGAGCCTGGAGTCCATCCGAGAGTCACCCTCAAGGTGAACAGGGTAAGACTCTTGAGTGCCTAATGTGTAAATGGATATTACACCCAGGGATTTTAGGTGGAACTCCAGAAATTCTTTCTCCACCAATGTAATTTCAGTTTTACTCTTTCTGCGAACGTTACTTGGTAAATAATTTCATGCCTGGCCTCTCTGTAGGATTTTTATGTGAAGTAGTTATTATCCTAGATAAATTAAAGAAATAATCCCGTGTGTGTGTGTGTGTGTGTTTAGCCAGAATGATAGAGCCATTTAATTCTGCATATCATAAACATTTTGAAAAATAAAAAGTTTGGAATTTTAAAAGATCAACAATGTTTACCTAATAAGATAAAGCCCGGCCTATCCCAGTGAACCAGTGCAGAAGAGATGACGACCCTGACGGACCCAGGTCTTGGAATTCCTTGAAAATTCAGGCACACTATTCAAATGTCCTATTCTCTCAGATTTCCTGCCCATAAGTTGTTAGCATTAGACCATACATTTTCCAAGAAGCCTCTTAACAGTGATATACAACTTAGCAAGTTGGCCCTTTCGTATGGAAAGTGCGCGATCATCAGTGTTTCGAATATTGTTATTTGTCTGTGCCTTGTACATCAAAGGAAGAAACATGTAAAGTCCATTGCTTTACTCAAGTGAATCAGTTTCTCATTATACAAAAGACCGGTAGCATGCCGAGAAGTGAGATCAACCAGAACATTCCTTGACCCCAGATGGCACAGTCTCCAAAAATGCAAAGAGACACAGATCCTTCCGCCACCTTCCACCGTTAGGCACGTACATATTCAGAGATTTGATTATTTGTTTTTGTTTGTTTGTTTGTTTTCAGAAGGTCAAAACTTCCCCATTTAGACTTGAATCTACTTCATACAAGATCTGATAGAAAATGGAATTCTTTAAAAAAATAGCTCTTCTCTGTCTTGTTCTCTGCAGGGGCGTTTAGAGCTTTATTTAATATGCTGAACGCAGTGGAATGACCCAAAGAAAGAGAAAATCCCAATTACTGAATACATCTGGATTAGTAACAGGTCCTGGGGAACCGTGAAAAAATTAATGATTCTGGTGACTTTTGGCTAATTATCAGACTCAAGAAATTTCATAGGAATGTATCGTTTTCCTCAGGAGTTAAAAGTAGTCAAGCCAGGGAGGGGCTTTTCCAAACTGGACTGTTTTTCTTTAATGTATCCTATCTCAATGCTAACCCAGTCCTCTCTACGCTGACGAATCCCACAATGCCCTTGCAATATAGAATTACATCCCTTTCTTAGGCAAAGTCCGTGCCTTTTGTTGCTGAAATTTAAATACAAAAATTGGTTTCAACTTGAGACTTTTCTTCTAAACAACTTGAAAAATTTTGGTGTGAATTCTGTTTTTATTGCCATGAGAGGTTTCTCTGCAGCCTGGGTGTGTGATTCTTACCTTCCAATTTCAGTTTCCAGAGGCAATGAAAAAAGTCCTCTAAGGCTTGGTGAGCTTGCACAGATAACCAGATTCCCTGAGGGTGAAGAGCCTCCGGAAATAAAAGAGGGTCTGGAAAGACCTTGAGCTAGTACTGGGAGGGCTGGCCTCAGGGAATCTCTATCCCGACAAAGATTTAAGATGTACTACCAAAATCTACAATAATTAATCTTATGAGAAGGACTCACCAGTGAGTTCTGAGGTACTTCAGTGACCATACGCAGCTGCCAACAACTTGTCACATTTTCTTTTATAAACCTAGTTGTTTCAAGAGGGGCTCTAACTATCTCTTAAAAACCGAATATAACTGACAACTAGTTATTGCTAAGTGAGTGGAATCCATAGACTCTAAAGACATCATTGTTCATGATACTCACATTTTAAATTTAAGCCCTGATAATGGTGCCATGCTATGGCAAATTCTCTAAAAGGAGATAAATTTTCATTGTCATGGATTTCCTAAGAAAATAGAGTAGCAACTTGCGAACATTGGAAACCAAGACTGCCTACCCGCGCTTTGTTTGCCACTGCTACGTTCCTTCCACTAACTAAAAGAGGAAAAATTGCCATAAATATATATTTTCTTGGCTGCATATGATAGGACAATCAAATTCCTGCAGGTTTGTTTGAGATGATATTTTAATGTTCCGACTTCCAACATTTGAACATGTAACACAAACAGGAACCAAGAGGCTGAATGTACAGGCCGGGGATGAAAAAAGGGGCATTGTAGATAATCAGGGTGTCTTTCTCTCACTCTATCTGTCAGTCAATTGTTTGATCGATAGTGGGGCTGGCAAGTCCCAAATCTTTAGGGCCGGCTGGCAGGCTGGAAATTCCAGTGGGGCCTGATGTGCAGTCTTGAATCTGAAGGCAGTCTGCAGACATAATTCGTTCTCTTCTGGAGCTTGAGTGTTTGCTCATAAGACCTTCCACTGATTGCATGAGGCCCACCCACACTACGGAAGGCGATCTACTCTACTCAGTGTCTGCTGATTTAAATGTTAATCACATCTAATAGGATACCCTCACAAGAACATCCAGACTGGAGTTTGACCAGCATCTGGGTGCTGTGGGGTCGCTACCTTGACACATACAGGTAGTTGGCACAGTATCTTAGTCAGACGTGGTTATTAGTGACATCTGCAACAGAAACTCAAGGGTATAAGGTCAATAACATTCACCCCTGTGTCACCTGCACCGAGTAGACAAAAGGACTACCTGGAACCAAGCATTTTGGTGATCTTTATACAATTTCGTAAATTCGCTGACAATTGTATTTCTATGTTGGATAAATTATATGGTATATAAATTATAACTTGATAAAAGCTGTTAAAAATCTCAACATAGAGATGGAGGGAGGGTCTTAAAGTACAATTCCTGAAAGCTTGTTGCCCAACAATACCATATCAGGAGACAGGCCTATGCTAGAAGCACAGAGCTCTGTCGTACATGAGACTTAAGGTGGGATTAAATCACTTATCTCATTAACTAAGGCATGAATACATTAAAAATAAGCAGAATTGCTGTGGTGGGGGACAATCTCTTTTGAGTGTTGATTAGGGAACTCTGAGTACCATTAGACCACCGGTGCAGGTAACAGGACAGGTCTCCAGTCTGACCCCTAAAATGGGAAGGCAGCTCATAGCTGGTGTGCTCCTATGAGAACCTGAAAGACCGTGGGTGTTGTTCTGTATAGGTTTTGAGTGCAAGCTGAGACAAATCCATTCTTAAAGGAAAACGAAATGATCCAGTTTCCAAAAAGGGGACACCTTCCTGTGACTGCTGCGGCATTCAGAAATAGAATCCCACCAGCCTGCTGTCAGGTGTCACACTGTTTGGTTTTCTATAGCTGAGAAGCAAATGCTGCCCCAGCATTTTTATGTCACAAGCCCCCGGGCCCCTCTTCCCAGTGGCAGGACACGCTGTCTAAATAGCTCCTTTGGGTGGCAAGTGACAATATACAAATATGTGGGTTCTACAATTGGGTCAGCCCATGGAGGCAGCACCAGATGGCCAATGGCGTATGCTCCTTGGGCCGGGCACCACCCAGGCAGCAGCAGAAAGGACCCAAATCAGAAAGGGACAACTGTCAAACCAGATCCTTCAGTAACTTCTGCTGCCCTGCACACAGCGCCGGAACGCTCCTTTCTTGGCCCAGGAAAGTGGCCGGGTCATGTCCACCAAGTTACTGAGACCCTGGTGACCAGCTCTCGCGAGCCCAGCTGTGCAAGACGTGTAATTGATTTGGGAAATTTGACAGACCAAACATTTCCCTTCATGAAAATTTCACCTAAAAAATACTGGGCTGGACTTTAATTAATTAATTAATTAATTTTTTTGACTGAGAGAGAGAGAGCATGAGTGAGGAGGAGGGGCAGAGAGAGAGGGAGAGAGAGAATCTCAAGCAGACCCCAAGCTCAGTGCAGAGCCCAATGCAGGGTTTGGTCCCACAACCCTAAGATCACGACCTTTGCCAAAATCAAGAGTCGGACACTTAACTGACACTTAACCCCAGCACCCCTGGGTTGGTCTTTTGAGTCCCACCTTGTATAGCTTACCTCCTGCACCAAATATTCTATGGTTGAAAACTCTCATCAGCTCATATCTTTGAGCTCTTCTGTTTGCTTATGCATTTGATGAAAATCAATGCATTAAAGCATTAAGTACTTACCTTGCTTTTAATACATCCTCAATATACTTTAGCGTATTGGAAGATGGAGGCATCAATGGTTTGTTACAGCAAGTCTTTAGTCTGGAATTTTCTGAGCGAACATCGCGTGGGGGGCATGAGGGAGAGAGGTTGGCTCACGCACGCATCAGTCCATCTTCCTCGTGTTTGCGGGAAATGCGTGGCCTTGCTTCTCACTGGATGACGTTTCAGGAAGGTACCAGACCCAGAGCGGGATCTTCATCTAACACGGTGAGCGGAAACATACCGGAGGCTTTGGGCAATGTGGCCTCCTCAGGTCAGCACTGATGTGCAAAGGTTAAGAGGCCACTAGAACTCTGGGCAGTGGCCATAGACTTGAGCAGGCCCTTTGTCTTCTCCCTGGAGCAGGACTGCAACGAGGCAGAGGCCATGGGGTAGAGCCCGTTCATCGGTGGCCCTGGTAGTAGTAGGATTATCCACTGTCCACTGTTACCATCAATGGGCACACCGATGCTAAGATGCCACGTGTCCCATGAAGTGCTTTCCATATTGTCCAGTTTCGGTCTTGTTTTTACCAGTTCGTGGGTGAGGAGTCTACAAGAGGGATGACGCATCTTGCCCAGAGCTGTGGGGCTCCACAGGTGAGGACTCAGGCTGGTCTTGCTGGACGCTCTGAGATAACAGCTCTGACACTCCACACACCCCTGCTCAGATGAACCACACCTGTCCTAGGCCAGGAAACCATCTCAAACCTGGAAGCAGAGAGATGTGGTAAGATCAGCATCGGAGGAAAATCGTTCCTTTGACTGGGTTCCTAAATAGGACACTGCCCCGATTGGTTAGATTCTGAGTTTAGAGACACAGACTGCTTTTAGGATGTAGGTACTGGGGAGGGAAGGGCTTCTGTTCTACCAGGACTGGTTCCCACTGTCACAGCAGCTGGGCAGAGCACAAAATGAGGGTCCAAGACATTTAGTACCAGGCGCTGGGTGGTGCTATGGGAGCCAGACAAGGGTAGGGTTTTATGGATACACATGTGTGAATACACACATAAGACAACAGACAGAATGTTGAGTAAGTTACACATTATAAAGGCACGTAGGTTCTGATTATGAGGAAGGAATGTGGGGGGACCAGAGAGAGCCAGGAGACAGTTGCATGAGAACACGTTGCGTGCATGGAGCTCCCCATGATTTCTCATGCTGTTTTCTTAACTTTAGTCTGGAACTTGGGATAAAAGATTGATAATCAGAGAGTACATATCAGTTCATCCGTATCTTTTTTTTGACAGTGTGTTCCAGGAATATCATATGACCATTATTTTTTTTAGATTGGTAAAATGATCAGGTTTGTTTCCTTCTAAAAAGGAAGTGACGTACCCGTGTTCACAGTAGTATCGCTCACAACACGAAACGTGGAGTCTCCCCAAACGTCCATCCATGGACAAGCGGATGAATAGATGCGGTCCACCCATGGACTAGTATGGAGCCCCAGGAGGACAGTTCCGGCACCTGCTCCAACACGGATGAAGACATTATATAAAGTAAAGTAAACCAGTCACAAAAGGACAGGTCCCATGTGATTCCATCTAGATGAGGGGTCGAGAGCCGTTAGGCACATAGAGACAGGCAGCAGGATGGTGGGGACCAGGGACTTGGGACAGGAGGTGACGGGATATTCCTTCATGGGAGCAGAGTTCCAGATTTGCAAAGTGAAGGCTTCTGTAGATGTGTTTCACAACAGCGTGCATAGACTTGACACTGCTGAACTCTACAATTAAAAATGGCTAGGACGGTACATTTTGTGTTCTTTATTCCTACTAGAGTTTTTAAAAAATAAGACGAATTCTACCCTAGAGAATGAGGACTAGATCAGATAGAAAGAAGGTCCCTGAGTTAGGGTATGACTCGCATTGTAAATACAGGGCATGTCTAATGTACGGGGTAGCTCCTGAGGGAGGAGATGTTCAGATGCCACAGGTAATTCACACCTGGAGGCAAAGGTAGGGCAAAAATTATTTATGAAGGTAACAGAACAATGTGGCATGCATGTACGGCTCAGAAGTTTTCCATAAAAGAATCTGGAGATCTTGTGACCCTGAGATCATGACCTGAGCTGAAATCAAGGTCAGACACTTAACCAACTGAGCCCCCCAGGTGCCCCTAACCCACTTATGTCTTTAGATTTAAGGTGAGCTTCCTATAGACAGTATGTAACTGGGCTTTGCTTCTTTATCTAACCTTAGAATTCCTCTCTCTTTTAAAACTGGTGAGTTTAGGGTGCCTGGATGGCTCAGTGGGTTAAAGCCTCTGACTTCGGCTCAGGTCATGATCCCAGGGTCCTGGGATCGAGCCCCGCATCGGGCTCTCTGCTCAGCGGGGAGCCTGCTTCCTCCTCTCTCTGCCTGTCTCTCTGCCTGCTTGTGATCTCTGTCAAATAAATAAATAAAATCTTAAAAAAAAAAAAAACTGGCGAGTTTAGATAATTGCTATTTAGAGTAATTACTGATATGTTTTGGATGAAAATCTACTATGTGGCTATTTTGTTCAACTGTTCTTTGTTTTGTTTTTCTTCTTTTCCCTTGTGTTGACCGTTTTTATTCCATTTATCTTCTCTCGTGACTTATTTACACATCTCATCATAGTAAGCTATGATACGTACACCACAGGGAATGACGTTTCTGCTCTCCTGCCAGATCTTCTAAACCACTTTGGATCTCTCCTAATGTAACACAACTTCAAGTTATACTGAGAAACTGCTGCTGAAGATATCCCAGTTCCCAAGACTTAGACCCGGGAGTGAGAGCAGTACTCTGGCTTACACACCACGTCCTTTTACGGAGATCATACAGTTTTATTAGAGAAAATTGAAGGAAATTAGGAACTTCACCCTGTTTAAAGGAAAAACTCTTTTATCTTTCTTTTTGTTTCTGTCTTAGCCCACTTAGACGTTCTACCCTCTTGGAAGGATGGCAGATAAAGCTTCTACCTGATTCTCTACGACTTCCTCGTTCTTTCCTATTGGAAAGTGAGTGAGTTCTTGTCGTTAGGGAAAGGAAGGAGAACCCAGCGGCTGCGGGGGACGTCCACCTCCTGCTTTGCTCGTGCTCTCATTTTGAAGCTCGTAGCCCAATACAGGCTGTCCTCCGGTCCCTCCGCCCAGGTGGGACCGACCCTGCAAATTCAATCTCTTCAGGAAAGGAGGGCAGTCCCATTTTCATAGGAGGACCAGATCCGATTCTCCAACCCAAACCATCAAACAGAATCTAAAGGAAGAGGGTGTGAGTAATTACCCTCCCCCGAGTGACCGTGGAGCCGCCTAGCCCTGTAGCAGGAGGTCAAAACCGCTCCTGTGACCCGATGTCTGTACTCTTCACCGGCTCTGGTGTTTGGTCTTGGGTTTGGTTCTTGGTGACTACTTCTGTATTCAACTCTGACGTTACCGGCTATATAAATGAGGAAGAAATCTGCCGTTTTTGCAGGTATCTGCCTAATGGCCTCCTATGCCCTGAGTGAAGGCTCTCATCCACGTTTTAACTCTCAGCATGGTCTGTGACGTGTTGCCTTCCACAGATCCGCCACAGGAACATGGACGGGTTTCAGAGAACAACAGTTAGGGATGAACTACTGTGACTCAAACACCACCGCTGTCGTCAAAGCTCTGCGGGGCCCAGCCCTCTGAGAATTTGGAAAATGGACTTTACGTTTACTGTGATCCGAATAGGTTCTGAACCTCGCTCATTCTTTCTCCTCCCTTCTTAGAACAATTTCTTGTGCCCTGTGCCACCAAACAGAAACATGCTGTCTTTTAGGACATAAATGGATTTAGACGACGCTCTTCTTCTAAAATGACAGCAACTATCTCTGTGCGAGATGGGGTGGCTTTGATCAGAGTGCTGACGTCGTGTCTCATTACCCTACGCAGCACCGTGCCAGGAACACGCAGGTAATCACTGGAAGTTCATGCTAATAGAAAAAAATACCCAAAGAAAACACGACCCAGCACAGTGACCACATACACGCGCCCTTCACTGAAGATAACGAATCAGTTACTCTTACGTTTGGAATAGATGGTGACATTCTCCAACTTCAATGATATATAAAATTTAAATTACAGCCAGTTCAGACTGTTTTGTTCTAAACACCAGGACTTACAAATGCAGATTAGGTGTGTGTACACACACACAC